>CM029014.1:222400968-222665716 GCA_016801055.1 Panax notoginseng
TCTAGACGAATACGTGAAGAGGCATGGCGAAGGGAATTTGAATGTTGTCTAGAGAAATTCTGGGTTCTTACTGAATGATGGTAACCAAACCTTCATATCAAGATAACCAAACTGTCATATCAAAGTAACCAATCAACCTCCCACTTTAAATTTTTTCTTAGGTCAGTTGGTTACCAAACCTTCAGATCAAGGTAAGCAAACCTTCGTACCAAGGTAACAAAACATTCAACCAAAGTAACTAATTCACATCTACACCTGCAGTTTTTTCATAGTGCAGTTGGTAGCCAAACCTTCATACCAAGGCAACCAATTTAATTTTATTATTATTACCAATTTCCTTTGAATGTGATACAGTTTGATAGCCAATCACTCATACAAAGGTAACCATTTTATTATTTATGAGTAACAAAATAGTTATAAAATTTTTTTTCAGAACATTAAAAGTTACATCTATTTATTTTAAATTTCTTGTAGGGTGAATCTTCTTCTTATTCTCATTGGCGTTTTGGACAAACGGAGATTCGTGGCGGTATAGGCGGTAGTATGTGAGGTGTAGCGGCGGACTATTATTTCAAAGTGTATGTGAGGGAGATGAAGATTTGAATATTATTTTGAATTTGAATTTATTTTTGTTGTTAGATCCAAATATTTGAATTATTAATTATGGTAGTTATTTGTCCTTGATTTTAGGTTTCCTTATTAATGTTAATTGTACTATTTTTTGTAATATGGCTCTTAATTACACTCTTTTTGTAATTATTTGGTTGATGCACTTTTCTTGTAATTATTTTCTATTTGATGTATACTTATGTAAAGGACCCTATATATTACCATATTAGATCAGCCCAATAGACAAAACCAAGTCCATAAAATAGGTCCAATACAAATATATAATATCATCATTAAAATCACAAAGAGATTATAATCCAACATTTCCCCTTTTTTTATGATGGCAATATATTATATCCTTAATTAACATGCTTCCCTATCTATATGGCTCCCCCTAAATTTATGCATATAAATGACATAAAAAAAATATGATCACATGACTGTTATGTTAGAAAGCAAATGAATACATTATTCCATAAAACCATAACAACAAGTATCCTTAATATGATATCAAATATAATTAACAGATATCATATCCCAAAATATCTCTCACCCTTTGTCACTATTAAAAAGAAATAAAACTGTGCATATTAATCATTAAGTACAAGTTGCATATCAATTTAGTTATCTCCCCCCCCCCCCCCCCCCCTTTGATATTAACAAAACTAAGCGCAAAGATAAAGAAGGAAAATAATCATACATTTGTTTTTGTTACCTATATGACAACATTGTTATTTTTACCAATAGTAAGCTTGACATATGTGTTCTTTAGTGTAGTTTTGACTTTTTGTTCAAAAGCACTTCTTTTAGTCATCCTAATGTTGAGGTCTTTAAAAGCTCATGTCAGGAGGAATAATTTTCACTGTTCTGGTTGTTCTTGGAAGACTGCCATTGGTCAAATGTTCCTCTGGATCATTTTCTGGAATGTCGGTTTCTACTTCTGAACTTTCGTTTGATCTGTCTTCTAAAGTAGACGGGTCGAGCTGTCTGGATTTAGGTGTCTGCATATCTGATTTTTCTTCTAAAACAGAAACATATACAGTTATATTTTAAATATTTACATTGACCACCTCTTTTCAAAAACATTTATCTTTTACTCACGGTAATCGTTTCTCGCTTTAATAGATTTCGACATGATTTTACTTCATGAATATCTCACAATTTTAGTTTTATAATCCACTCGTAGCTTAATATATGGGTATTCCATATCTCTTATACCTCACCTAAGTATATAAGGTATATTCATAGCTCATTTCATGCACCAAATATAATTATCACTTGTATAGATAAATTATAACTTGTGTAATAATTTATAGTTTCATTTCCATGAATTTACGGGTTAAATACTATCGCGTTACAATACAATTCCAAAACATCCCCTTTGTCAAGTAATGCCGGCAACCAAGCCTTGCTTGGCCCTGCGTGGCTCGACCGGGCTTGTCGTGGCCTTGATTTGCCAATCAGCCCCAAGCTTGGTCACCCATCTTTATTAGCTTTTATCTTTTAAAGTATAAATTCATTCACATTGAATTATTATATATTTTATAGCTCATGAACTTGCTTATTTAGGAAATTAAAAACTAAGCTTTATGGGTAAATTATCAATTTACACCACAAAGCCAAAAATGTCCCGCCAAAGCTGATATAGTAGTTGTTTTCTATTACTCGTTGCTGTCATTAGGCAGCAGCTCTTACCCCTATCCCTCGCATCCTTTCGAGCAATGTATTTCCTAATCTACTACTTTAATTACACTAAAATTTTGATAAGCTGTAAGTGATACCACCGCCTATTAAAATAAACCACCAACTATAACAGATATATACACAATGCGAACTAAATTGCTTGCCAAGAATTCGCCCAGCTGGCCCTACAGCACGCTGTTGTAGCCCACTGCTGCCGAAACGCAACAACATACTTCTCCTTTTTAGTCATTTCAAGAAATTCCTCACTTGATATTCTTACATCTGATTGCTCTTAATTTTGAACACAATCAACATTGTATTACCTAGTATTTTATAAAATTATCTCATTACCAAAAAGGATTCTTCATGACACATTTTTAGCGGTTCAAAAGTGGCCTGTTGGCAAAAAATTTTGTTAAAACCATTTTGATGCAAAAAGGATAGAACTCAATTTGAACTGAATTTGAAATAGCTACAGGACCTAAGTCACCTTATAACTCGTGTATGAACTTTACTTAGCCCCAACTATGGCTAAAATCTCAGTTTTTACTCACATATTCTCTATGAAGCATTTTTTTTAAACAACCTTTATGCATAACTTAAAACTCAGAAATTCATGAGTTTAAAGGGAGTCTAGCCCAGATTTACATTCTTATCTCAAAATAACCTGCAATACATTTCCTTTATACCAAATAACAATCCAAGCAAAGCTCCAAAAATGCCTTGTCATAAAAGTTTTGAATTGTTTTCCAGCTTTACCCTCTCTCGCTAAACCAGTCATAACTAATTCGTTTCAAAACATTTTTGAGCGATTCTTGAACCCACGGGAAGCTAACTTCCGGGACTACAACTTTTATTCTTTGACAATTTCAAAATTCAAAACACAAAATTCCAAAATATCTGCGCAAGGTGACTGCCCCGAGTTGGTTAGACAGTTTTGATGCGACTACTTTGAATGGTCATAACTCTTTGCTCCGAAGTCGGAATTAGTCCGTTCTGGAGTCTATGGAAAGCTTGTTCAGTGTACTATAATACCCCAAAAGCCCAGACCTTTCTGGAAACTCTAGCTAGCCCCGAATTTGTCCTTAGGGTCAGCGGTTCGCTGCTGCTCACTGCTGCCATTAGGCAGCAGTCCCTTTTTCCTTGCCTCTTGTCTTGGTAATTTTTTTTAACATGCACTTTGGTTATTTTAACATCTAAAAGTTGGTACACTCTCCTAGCTAACAATATACATAATTATATCATCTATATGAACTCACTTGCTTGCAAACGCCGCACCTTATGGCTGACTGTTGCAGTTAATGACCAGCAGTCACTTCTTCTTTAATAAGTTAGCATTTCATTTCACGCGGCTAGACCTAATCATGTTGAACTTTATCTTCTAATTAGGTGATATACCCACCCTTTATGAATCAAGTGTGTTGACTGAGTGCCCCTAAGAAGGCCTCAGCCCTTGCCAAGCATCCCACTGCTGCTGCCATAAGCAGCAGTTCTGCTTCAACATGCCTACATTGTGGCCTTATAACTTTTAAATCATCTACCAATTTAAAGTCAACCTTAAGTATATTATACATAATATATGAGAATGTGTTTTAGAGGTTGTAACCCTTCCACTTCAGATGTGATACGCAGCTCAAAACAGTGTTCATATATAGCTTGCCACACTAAGTTTCTTTAATTTTCGTTTTAGCTTGAAATTACTTTTCACTCTAATCTAGTACTTTCAAACTTCCTTATTAACATAACGTATGATAAACAAATTAAACCCAAGCTTTACTTTGTTCAAAAATTCAGTTTTTAAACCAAAAAGCTTTTTAGAACTTTTATCGAACGGTTGGTAGGCGTAGTGCTAAGTTACTAATTTTGCAGCTATTGGTTTATGTCACAACCCATTTTACTCCCATTATTACTCCTCAGCCTAACCTATCTCCTCTATTCAACTTGGGTCAATCAACAGTTCAATAATCAGTCACATATAGGCATAACCAAGCAATTTTAACAAGCTAACAATTACTATTCTTCTTAACCGTTTAGGTTCTGGATTCTCAAAATTTCAAAGGTAATCACATAGCTTCCCTAAGATTCACTTGTTTCATATAATCAGAACACATAGCCTTACTCATGTAATACCAATATCAGCTGGTAAACAAAATAAAAAGAAGCTACTATAAACTAAGTTAAACATTCTTTACTTATCCTACAACTGCTTAATCTTAGAAACACAAGCAATGTGACGCCCCCAAAATAGGTATACATCACCCATTCTGAGTCGCCAAAAATATGGTACAAAAATAACTACAACTTTATTAATACAATTGTCGTGCAAAATACGACAACACATAAACTGTGAGTTAAAATACAAATATTGTCTTCTAGACAATATTCACACTCAAATAAGTTCTCATTCCAATTATTGATACACTATTTTATAAAATAGTGAGGACTATAATAACAACTGCCTTGGAATATCACTCCACACCCCGACTACTTCCCGCTATATTCTCGCTTCCTAAGAAGAAAAATAGAGCAAAAAGGAAAAAGGATGAGCTCAACTAGCCCAGTAAAGAATATTATGTCTAAGATAATATATAACAAATTATCGTTAGTCCTCAACAGAGAAAAATCTGATAGAATATAATAGACAACAAATTTTAGATCAACAACTGCAGCGGAAACAGCAATCCATTAGAAGAGTTAAGTAGAGAATGAATTCTACTATCTTCTAAGATTTAAAAGTCCATCATCATTATTTTATCCATGTAACATCAATCAATATACATCTTGAATCAAATATTCATCTTTGCACTACAGGCCAAAGATATTCATTTGTATCACCAGTTGGTCATGTTCATCTAAACACCTATTCATCTTTGTACTACGGGCCAAAAAAATTCATCAGTTAATCATTCATCTTTGCACTACAAGGTGAAAATGTTCAGTAATATCATCATTTAGAACTGAGAATGATGAAAAATATTTTAAAGAAAATGAATCCAGTGAGACAAAAGGACAAATATTAGGGATTCGTACTTCGGTTTATCCATGTTAAAAAATACCCCATCATATACCATAGTGGAGTAAAATTCAAGAATAAAGATCAAAACATGGATACAATCAAAGATAATAACAAAAATAGACATCTGGGACAAAGAAGAGAAAATTTCGTTTTTCGGTGAATAGTGTCGTATTCGTGAATAGTGCCGTATACGTAAATAGTAACTCCGACACAAAAAGATAAGAATTTCACAAGAAAATTTTTGCCAATATTCTGGCAAAATGATATTGAAAGAAATAATATCATTTAAAAAAAATAACATCCCCTACCTCAAAAAGACAGTACTTCTGACTAGAATACTGAATATAGTATTGAAGGAACTTGCACCGTATATCAACACTCAAAGTATCAAAATACTCACAAGAATACGCTCGATAATATAGAGAAAGAAAACTTCAGTTTCTGGTGTGATTTTCAATTCTAATCTAAGCACCCTATTTATAGAAAAATGCTTAGAACACCAAAGCAAAAAATTTAATAAAATATTTTATTATTTTTTTAAAATTCCTACGTCCACTTTGAAATTCTGAATTCAGCATGCTTAACAACAAGTGAGGCCCACCAATCATAACAAAAACGTTTTTCATAAAAAAATAATTAAAACTTCAAAAATCAATTATTCTGCAACTTCAATAATTCATAATAAATAGCCATTTTATCAGAAAAATTCAAATCTTATGTCCATTCCATAGGAAATTCAATTCTCTACAACTTTGTAAGTTTAAGTTTTTTCAAATTCCAAACAGAAATTGACTGAAATCCACATACGAACGATTTTACAGGCTATAATCAAATTTCAGACAAAAATTGGGCCCACCGACATGTTTAACATATTTTTATCATTTATTGCAACAAAACTACTCTTCCTCCTCATTTATTAATTCATATATCACACATTCATCGTAAAAATATCATCATTATTATATTATTAAAATATAATAATATATTTAAATGAATTATTTTATCAAAAAAGATAAAATATCAATTTTCAACAATTGTCACTTTTCTAAAAAAATCCTCCATTTATATCCACATAAAATAAATATTTTCTTTATCATATAAATTAATAATTAATTATTCACAAATAATATTATAGAATCACAATACTGACAATCAGGTCGTTCCTAGGAAAGAGGAAACTTTCCAATAAGGATTTTTCCTTACTGGCGCACAATTAGGTGACCAAACCTCTCCTTAGACAGAACTTTCTAGATATTGTCAATAATGCTATCTAATAATATTATTAAAATAATATGATTTATTGATCTGATAATAGAAATACTATGCAGTGACAATTATTGAAACAACAATAATATAAAATATCAACGTAGAAATTATTGAATCAATAAAATAAAATATTAAATAGTAATTACTGTAACAATTATTGAGTAGTGCCTTCTTACGTAAGAATCAATAATTGGTGCAATACCGTGTGCTACTGTGCAACACCGCGCGTATTACTGTGTTTTAACCACCGGGTATTTCAACAGTGTTAACGGTAACAACTACGCCGTTATTTAAAAAAAACTCATACTTGTCGTTTTCTTCACCCAATCGCTTTCCGTTATGGGGCCCACACAAGGCTGCGTCGTCGTACGAATATTCCCCGACAGTAAGAATATTCCACGACCAAATGAATATTCTCCGAGAACAAGAATATTTTATAATCACTTGCTTATTTAAGATATTTGTGCATTTTACCCATAACTTACCACATTAATCAAATCTACCTTTACTATTTCAAAATAATAAATAGAGAAATTTCAATTTCATTTATAAAAAGTTGGGGTCTTACAAGAAATGAACATGTAATTTGAATTACCTTAGTACTTAGATATCTTATGCAGTAAAACTCTCTTTTTGTTCTTCTTTCCCGAGCTCTGCCTCTCTCTCTCTCTCTCTCTATGCTACTGATTTTGGAAATTCTAGTATTGAAGAAGTTAGCCACTTCTAGGCACTGTGTTTGGCCTTATATGGCTGAATTTTTCTTCTTCGTTAGCCAGTCCATGCTTGTCCACTAAGCTTGGCCCCTATTTTCCCTCATCATTGCTACTACCTATCTACACATTGGGCTCTATACATCCCCCTGACACCCATCACTTGACCCCTAAATTGAGCTTTAGGTTATCTACTTCTGTAGGCTACTTGACTCCTACCTTCCAGTCATATCCTCTGTCATGCTATAAGTCCCTAGCTTTTAATTAGATTGTTAACTAACTAAACTAATTAGATAACTTACTAACTAACCCAGTTAATTGCCTGCCTATTTATTTCAATTGGGTTAAACAGTTCTTTTTTTTTTGCTACACCTCATATGGGCTGCCCGATAGGCTTAGTAACAACGCAAGGATTAGATTTAAGGTGGGCATACAACATATACCAAATAAGCAATAGCCCCTCCTAATAAAATGGTGATTATACATTAAGTATATATTTAATACCACCAATTCACCACATTAAAATAATTTAATATTATAAATTATTTTAATTCTATCCATCTCATTTTCTTTAATAAATTACCCCTACAATTTATTTACATATAATAAATATATAATACCAATATATTTATTAAGCATAAACATCACATATTGCATAGTTCATACCCACTTATGTAGTATAATATCATACAACATATTATCTAATAAGAATTTTATTTATTTAATTCTTATTTTAATATTACTCAAAAATTTGGGTTATCACAGCAGGAGTAACCTAAATTCTTGCTTAGAAAACAATGCAAAACTCAGAAGGTAACAATGCTTTTCACTTTGTAAAGTTTCCATGTCTAAAGCTTATTTCGTTTATCCTTTTACTATTTAGATGATTAACTTTTAATTACACCAAGATTTCTATTCTCGCAGAGAGATACAAGATGAAAAAGCAATATCTCAATGAAAGGAATCCCTCTCATATACGTGCAAATAAAGTTGTTGCTGTAATGTGGGGTTGGTAAATTGAGTAGCTTCCATTCTATGCTTGTATGACTACCACGAATAAGAACTGAAATAAAGTGCTAATATTGAAGGGGCTGCAACACTTACCAAAGAGCTAGTCTAATCTGTTTTCAAGTAATATTTGGCTTCACCAAACTTTAAGATGGAGACAACTGAATGGATAAAGAGACAGATTCTAGATTCATAATTATCTATCTCTCACATGAATTTATGGTATTTTACTGTCTTTTGGATTAATTGAGACAGAGTGGTGTTTTCTCATTACATCTGTGATACTCCTAATTGGAGTGTTGGGAAGTAATGGCCTGAACCCACTGAGTAAATTTGTATCATCATTCAGTAGATTTGTTAACAGAGGAATGGCCATTTCTCCTGAATCATCTTATCTCTCCCTCATGCATTATATATGATTATGCAGGCATTTTTCTTCATAATCTGTTCATTTTTTGGTATGTAATTGTGTTGGTCATGGATTCTACCTCTAGTTTCATGATGTTGTGCTTAATATCCGCCAACCATACCATAGTGTTTTTGAATTTAGACATTACCATATCAGTATGAAGATCTGTTAAGTTTCAGTCGGGATATTTTTCATTTTGTTTCCAAATTATCTTATCTTGTACCTGTTTTGTGTGATAAATATGCATGCGAATGTGTTGCTAATTCATCCAAAATAGACATTGACCAATGAAATTGGCATGGATGCAGGTTGTTATTTGGTGCTGCAATTAAATGGGTGGTGGTAGGATTCCTCATGTGACATTGAAGGGACCAAATTTGGTGAAGGAGATAGCTGTGGCAGCTGTAATGGGCTGTATTGCTGGTTTGGCATGGAAGAAGTATCACTAGAATGAGCTGAAGAAAGCCAGAGTTTTCTATCATCTGCTTGAGAAAGGTGAGGCAAGTACCGTGGTTGCGGAAGATAATTAAGTAATTACTAAATACCTCTGCCACTACCGCTACCGCAGCTAATTATATTGAAATGGTCACTTTACAGGGGCATCTATGTAATGTGAATTTGAGATGTATATATGGATAGTTTGGTATATATTTTGTGGATGTAGTAATTTGAAATTGTAAACGAATGGTATTATTGGGATGTATTTTGAATGGTTGATACATTTTGGCTTTAAATTTAAATGAGAATTTAGACCTTTTTTAGTTATATATCATGGCATTAGCAGATTGCAGGTGCACTGGTAATATAAGCGAATCACAACATTTTTAGCTATAATTTGTTATATGCATGTATTACAATATTTTTAAGTCACACTACAACGTTTTAGAAATTTATCTAAATAGATGACACATTCTAAACGTTGCGTAAATGTGTCTAAATGTTGTCTGGTATATTAAACTACAATATTTTTAGCCAGAAAACGTTGTGGAATCATACCATCTACAACGTTTTCAAGCATCTAATAATTTTTGAAAAATAAATCTACAACATTTTTTAGAAAAAAAAACGTTGTATAATGTGTCAAACTACAACGTTTTAAAAACGTTGTATAAATAAGGGTGTCAAATAGACAACACCCTTAAATACGACGTTTCTTGGATAGCAACCACAACGTTTTTTACCCGTTATTTATTTACTGTTTTGTAGTAGTGAATATTACTAATCATTTAATAATATTCAAATCATTTACTAATATTATTACTCATTTAATAATATTTTAATCATTATCTAATATTATTAATCATGTAATAATATTTTACTTGTTTCATAAATAATAAAGGTCTCACACATTTTAAGATGCAAATATTTTATATCTTGAAGCTTAAACCATTTATATTCTTTTTTAGAAATATCATTTACATTTACTCGTAAATTCGGAGTTTAAACAGCTAATGTATAACTTTTATAGTAAAACTCAATTTACTATATTATTTCTTTAATTTAAATAATTTTTACATTAGTTTGTCCGTTCATGAGTCAACACTGGCTGTTGCCTCATATATAAATATTTTATCTCACTGGCACATTCGCTTTATTTTTCATTTTACTATATATATATATATATATATATATATATATATATATATATTCTGTTACATAAATCTTAGCTCAAAAATCACATTTTGAGCACCGAAAATCTCAAAATATCATTTTTATGATTAATACAATTTTTCAAAGGTTTTACATTCTTCGTTGCACCACAAAATAATTTTATAGGCAACTATATTTTTTTATTTTACTTAAATATGTAATTTATATTTATTACATATTTTTATTGCTTTATTTATACCCGAAAGGAAGTTTCTCGGCATAAAATATCACTTATAGTCAAATCTCGTCCCGTAGGACTTTATTAGATTTATTATGACTTATTATTTTGCCGGAACGCGATTCGGAACGTCGAACATCAAAATCATTCGACGTGCCGACGCTCGGCGTTCGCTCGTTTACAAGTTTTGACATGCCTATTCGCCCATTTTTAATTCTCAAATCATGAGTCATATAACAGCGAAATTTCAGGCGTATTATAGACCTCATGGCATAGTATTTTAGAAAAATTTCACACCGTGAAAACGGATCACGGAAGCTCATCAAAACAGAGCGTCAAAAAGCATGTCAGGCAGCTGTCCAGCAACGCAGCGCGGCGCCACACGCCCAGTGTGCGCACGCTGCTGCCCAGCAGCGTTGTCGCTCCACCGCTCGCATACCAAATCCACTATTTTGCGAATTTTGTACGCGTTGCTCGCAACTCCGATTAATCTGATTTTTGGATATGTTATACATGGAATACCCAAGTAGTTTTAAAAAATATCAGGGCTGGGTTTCAGGTATGATAGGCTACCCAAACAGAGCACCAAAAGTGTGCGTTCATCACAGTTTTTTAATTTTTTGCCAGATTTACCCTCTCTCGCTAAAATAGTCATAACTTATTCGTTTCAAAACATTTTTGAGTGATTCTTAAGCCCACGCGAAGCTAACTTCTAGGACTACAACTTTTATTCTTTGACCTTTTTCAAATTCTAAACACATTATTTCAGAAATTCCGTGTAAGGTGACTGTCCCGAGTTAGTTAGACAGTTTTGACGTGACTACTTTGAATGGTCATAACTCTTTGCTCCGAAGTCGAAATTAGTCCATTCTAGAGTCTATGGAAAGCTTATTCAGTGTACTATAACATACCAAAGGCCCATAATTTTCTGGAACATCTAACTAATCTCAAAATTCCCTTTTTGGGTCAGCAGTCTACTAATTTTCTTAAGCTTTAAAAACTGTTTTACTTTTCTTTCCCTTGATCCAACTTTTTATTACTCAAAATAGTTAGATCTATACATAATACACTATATAACATGTAAGTCTAAAGTTTTAAAGTTCAAGAACATAGATCTTTATTTTGACAAAAACCATCACAATAAATCATATTAACTAACTAGAGTTTTGAAATAGGAGAACTTTTAAATCTTTTGTTTTGATGATTTTTCTTCCGCTCTTTCCAAGGATGATTATGGAGCTTGGAGGCATGGAAACTTCTCTTCCTTCTTCCCTCAAGGGGCTGTCGAACCAACACTCTCCTCTCTCTTTCTATTTACTTTCTTTTTCTTCTCTCTCTAATATTTTTCTTTTGCTAGCTCTTTGGTGGAGAAAAGTAACTTTTTTTTAAATGTATACATATAATACATGTATGCATATAAATCTAGCAAATCTTGCAAAGTCTTGGTAATTATTAAAGAAGCTATGCTAGGAGGACACATGAGCTAGGGAGTGGTTGAACTAAACTTTGAAAAATATTGCAACACATGCTCTTATTCTCCATTCTTTATCCGGTGCATGCACAATGAATTTGGCCTCCTTTTTTTTTTATTTTACTTGCCCAATTTGCTTAGTTTGTCATCTACAAATTCCACCAAGTTTTGGGCTAAAGTTGGGCCATCCTTTTAATTGATTGGGCTCTCTATTTTAATTGCTTGGGCCATGAAAAATTACTATGGTCCAATGTCTTAATTTTATATTACCTTATTTATTTAATTAGGATTTCTATTCCACTTATTTTGGAATTTAAATACTTACATACATAGATTTAAATATATAACCAAATTAGGTTTACTTTAATTAAGTTAAAAAAAATACGTTGAGATAATAAAATTAATCTCTTAAATTAGTATATATTTTAAATATTAAATTATTAAATTCTATAGCCCTTATGTTATTCAATTTTCATACCTAATATACAATATTAGGTTATATAACTTTCTTTATAATTCTCTTTATATAATAAATAAATATATACACATTTATAATATATATTTATTTAATCACACACATACCTCACATAATTCACAAAAATATTTTCCATAATATATTCTCATATATTAAGCCAGACATTTAATTCAATGTCTTATTAAAATCTCTTAATGCGGTTTGCTACAATCAATAAACATTTTTCATATGGCTTGCCATATATATCAGTACATAATCTCTTTCAATTATTAAACAATATAGATTTTTCTTAAAAATTTTAAATAAATCATCTATTTCCACTCTAGGTTTTAAAGTTTTACCTTTAATTTAATCATTTAAGATTTTCTACATTTTCGGGTTGTCACAATCGTTAAACAACGTGACTGCTTTGGTGATTTACTGTCGTAAAACACGATCTTCGGTTGCTTTGCAGGTTTAAAACTCATAGATTTTCTTTGGCAATCGATGGTTGCTCCATGTTTGAACAACCAATCCATTCCCAAAATAATGTCAAATTCCCTGAGTTGTATCGAAATTAAATCTAATGTAAGTTCACGTTCTCTTATCTTAATGCAACAATACCTATAGACACGCTCTACAGGAATCAATTCCTTATTAGCTACTTCTATGTTCATGGGTATTTCTAAATTCGATAAAGGCATCTTTATGCGCTGAGCGAATTCATGTGATACAAAAGAACAGGTTGCCCCATAATCAAATAATACATAAGCATTAATATTGTTGATAGGGACAATACCTGAAACTACATCCTTATATGTTACTGCATTCTTTGCCGTCATATTAAAGGTTCTGGCCGTTGGCTTGTTCGGTGTAGCTGTGCCAATTGTAAGCGCTTGAGTGCCACTGTTTCCTTTACCACTGCTTCCTGCCTCTACTCCTTTCTTCGGACAATTTCTGGCAAAGTGATCCATCGATCCACAAACATAACACCCATAATTTTTCTTTGGATTTGGACAGTTAGGAGAAATGTGTCCCTCCTGTCCACACTTATAACAAACCATCTGTCCTTTTAGACAAATGTCCAAATGATTCTTTCCACATTTCTTGAACGCTTCAATCTTCTTCTTTTAATGTCCACTTTGAACACTACTCGTGTTCCCAAAATTGTTCCATTTTCTTTTCTTATTCCATTTGCTAGTACCCTCTTGTGTAACCAATCCTTCTGACTGACCTTTATTCTTCTTATCCTTATTATACTTACCTCCTGATTCGCTACCACTTTCTGCTATTATTGCTTTCTCAAGGAGAGCGACAAAAGTTCCAATCTGTAACACTGACAACTTATTGTAGATCCAAGGCTTCAAGCCTAACTCAAACCGTCCCGCTTTTCGTTCTTCTGTATTCACTTGGTGTGGAGCGAATCGTGCCAATTCATTGAACTTGGCTTCATACTCAGATACAGTCATATCACCTTGTTTAAGATCAAGGAATCGAACTTCCATTCTGCTTTGCATTCCAGGAGGAAAGTAATTTTCAAAGAAAAGTTTCTTAAACTTTGACCACCTTATTACACCTGTACCCGCTCTGGTCTTATTCGCTTCCCACCAGAAATTTGCTTCCTCTTTAAGCATATAAGCAGCAAATGAAATTTTCTGCTCCCTACTTACCCTGGCTATCTCAAAGGCTTTCTCCATTTCCTTGATCCAGGACTGAGCCTCAATTGGTTCGGTAGTCCCTCTAAACTCAGGAGGTCCTACACTTTTAAAATCTTTGAAGCTAGCCATGTGAACAACTGATGGTGGTGGTACATTCGCATTAGGTGGTGGAGCATTCCTGTTCTGAAAAGCTTCCATCATAAAGCGTGTGAATTGATGCATGGGATTATCTTGGGCCTCATTCCTATTTTCATTTTCATTTCCATTATGAACCTCTTCATTTCTATTTTAAATATTAGGTTCTTCATTGACATTTCTTCGCACCCTAGGTACTCTTCCTCCTCTAATTCTTAGTGGCATTTTATCTATTTAATAACATTTATTATTATTAAACCATCTATTACAAGAACATTCATTCATAATGTAAAGCGATAACATCCTAAACATATTTAGTATTATTATATTTTGAACATGCCTTAAATGTAAGACCCCAATTTTTTATAAATAAAATCAAATTTCCTCTATTTATTATTTTGAAATAGTAAGGGGTTGATTTGATGAATTTGGTTAGTTACGGGTAAAATGCGCAAATATTTTTTTTTTAATAAGCAAGTGGTTATAAAATATTCATTATTGTCGGGAAATATTCGTTTGGTCGTGGAATATTCTTGCTGTTGGGGAATATTCGTACGACGACACAGTCTTTTGTGGGTCCCATAACGAAAAGCGATTGGATGAAGAAAACAACAAGTATGAGTTTTTATAAATAACGGCGTAGTTATTACCATTAATACTGTTGGAATACTCAGTGGTTAAAACACAGTAATACGCAATGTTGTACAGTAGCACACGGTATTGCACTAATTATTGATTCTTACGTAAGAAGTCACTACTTAATAATTGTTACAGTAATTACTGTTCAATATTTTATTTTATTGATTCAATAATTGCTGCGTTGATATTTTATATTGTTGATTCATTAATAATTGTCATTGCACAGTATTTCAAATTAGCATATCAATAATTTATATTATTTGAATAATATTATTAGATAGCATTATTGGCAATGTCTAAGGAAGTTCTGTCTAGGAGAGGTTATTTAATTGCGCGCCAGTAAGGAGAAATCTTTACCGAAAGGCACCCTCTTTCCTGGGAACGACCTGATTGTCATTATTGTGATTCTGTAATATTATTTGTGAATAGTTAATTATTGATTTATATGATAAGAAAAATATTTATTTTATGTGGATATAAATGGAGAAATTTTTAGAAAAGTGGCAATTGTTGAAAATTAATATTTTATTTTTTTTGATAAAATTAATTCATTCAAATATATTATTATATTACATTATAAATGTATAATGCGATAATATAATAATATAACAATGGTGATATTTTTACAATTAATGTGTGATATATGAATAAATGAGGATGATGAGTATTTTTGTTATAATAAATGCTAAAAACATGTTAAACATATTGGTGGACTCTATTTTTGACTGAAATTTGATTATAGCCTGCAAATCGTCCGTATATAGATTTCGGTCAATTTTTATTTAGAATTTGGAAAAACTTAAAGCTACAAAGTTGTAGAGAATTAAATTTCATATGGAATGGACATAAGATTCGAATTTTTCTGATAAAAGAGCTATTTATTATGAATTATTGAAATTTCAAAATATTGGGTCTGAATTGATTTTGTTACAAAAAATGTTTAAAACTTGTTTTTCATTTTGGTGGGCCCCACTTGTATGTGGTAAATGCTGAATTCAGATTGTAAGGTGTGCGTAGGAAATTTAAATAAAAATATTAATATTTTATTAAATTTTCTGCTTTGGTGTTCTAAGCATTTTCCTATAAATAGGGTGCTTGGGTTAGAATTGAAAATCACACCAGAAACTGAAGTTTTCTCTCTATATTATCGAGCATATTTTTGTGAGTATTTTGATACTTTGAGTGTTGCTATACGGTGCAAGTTTTTTTCAGCGTTATACATGATATTCCAACCAGAAGTAATATTCTTTTGAGGTAAGGGATGTTATTTTTTTCGTAAATAATATTATTTCTTTCAATATCATTATACCGAAATATTTGTATGAATTTTATTATAAAATTCTTATCTTTTCATGTCGGGGTTACTATTCACGAGTTACTATTCACGAGTACTATTCACGAAGTATGATAATTTTTCTTGTAGAATTTCTACCTTTTGGTGTCGGGGTTACTATTCACATATACGGCACTATTCACGTATACGGCACTATTCACAGAAAAAATAAAATTTTTTCCTGTGTCCAAGATTGTCTGTTATGGTTCCTATCTTTGATTGGATCTATGTTTTGATCTTCATTTTTGAATTCTGCTCCACAATTGATTATTATGGAGTATTTTTGAACTTGGATAAACTAAAGTACAAATCCCTAATCTTTGTCCTTTTATCTCACTGGATTCATTTTCTTTAAAATATTTTCATCATTCTCAGTCCTAAATGGTGATACTTGATGAATATCTTTGGCCTGTAGTGCAAAGATGAATGATTACCTGATGAATATCTTTGGCCCGTAGTGGAAAGATGAACAAGTGTTGAGATGAACATAACCAACTGGTGATACAAATAAATATCTTTTGTCCGTAGTGCAAAGATGAATATTTGATGATTGATGTTACAGGGATAAAATATTGATGATGGACTTTTAAATTCATAGATGATAGTAGATTTCATTATCTACTTAACTCTTTTAATGAATTGTTGTTTTCGCTGCAGTTGTTGATCTAAAATTTGTTGTCTACTATATTCTATCAGATTTTTCCCTGTTAAAGACTAAGGATAATTTGTTGTACATTATCTTAGTCATAATATTCTTTAATGGGCTAGTTGAGTTCACCCTTTTTCTTTTTGTTCTATTTTTCTTCTCAGGAGGCGAGAATATAACGGAAACTAGTCGGGGTGTAGAATGATGGTTCAAGATAGTTGTTTTAGTAGTCCTCACTATTTTGCAAAATAGTGTATCAATAATTGTAATGAGGACTCCATTTGAGTTTGAATACTGTCTAGATGACAATATTTGTATCTAAACCCACAGTATATGTGTTATCGTATTTTGCACGACAATTATAATAATAAGTTGTAGTTGTTTTCTGTACCATGTATTTGATGACTCAGAATGGGTTGGGTGAAATGACCTATTTTGGGGGCATCACATTAAACATTTCTATTACTGCTAGCTCTTCTGGCTATTACATATATCATAGCATTCCCACTTGCTATTTACATAACATCTTTATCTTGTTAACAAAAGATTTACATATACCAATCCTTAACCATTATCAGGTTAGGATTCCCAAAAGATATCCCCATAATGCTACCAAAAGTGGGGTACATTTATATCCTACACATAATAATGCATTTACAATATTTACATTATCATGGACATAAGTCTCCAGACCGATACTCAAATATCTTCATCCCGCACAAGAATGATGGAACGCACTCAGTCCTCCTCAGTGATGGCCATGACTCTGGCTCGCGAGATGGAGTATTTGGACTGTCCTAGCTCCTGAGGATAATTCCAAACAGCCGTCTGGACCCTCTCCATGGAATGTACTTACAGAAAACTCATCATTTCTTTCTGTCTCTTACATTCATCCAGTCGACCCTCCAGATGGTGAATGTATTCATTAGAGGCTATCAAAATGTTCTCCATCCCCTGATGTTCTTCATGAAGTCCTTCAATTTGCCCTTCCAGATTCTGGACCCTATCTTTAGACACTTGAAGTCTGGCCAATGATTCATTATTCTGATCCATCAAATAGTGGACCATTGCCCCGAGTTGTATCATCGCCTCCTCCATTTCATTTTGTTGAGGTCCAGTATCTGGTACCTCATTAATTTCTTCCACTGGGTCTTCCTCTTCCTCTTCTACAGGCTCTGGGTCTAGATCTATCACCTGAGCTGGGACTATCGGTGGTGGAGCGATCTGCTCCTCATTAATGACTAGTTCTTCTAGAATTTCTGCCATCCTATACATAACAAATAACTTGATTAATACATAATACAATTTATATAACAAATAACAGTTAACAGTTATTTTTAAAATATTTTCATTTACATTTTAAAATGAACTTTTACAGTTCATCTCTTTTCAGCTTTATATGAGTTATTTATTTTATATCTGTCTCACTAACTTAAAGTTATAACCCAAGGTTCCCGCATAAGGCTTCTAACTTAAAGCTTTGATACCAATTGTGACGCCCCCAAATTCGGGTACTTGAAACCCCTATTCAGTGCTTCACGATATCAAATATTCAAAATAGTATAACTTAAACTTTATAAAGTTATTACATCAAAGTAATTCTAATCCCAGGTACGTAAACCTTTAAGTGTTCATTACATAATAGTTTAATATTTACAAACATGTAAACTATCTATTACATCAACTCCCAGCTATTCTGTTATTTTTCCTTTTCCCTTGTCCTTTCCAGACCCTTCTGCCTGAGTATGCTCAGCTGAAAACATTTATAATAAAACAAGTATGAGCATTTAATTACTCAGCAAGTAATAGCATTTTTAAGGCTCAACAAGAAATAAATGTTTTCTTTGAAGCATACTTTGACAGTGAATCAAAACTGTAAAGCATTAAATCTTGAATCATTCACATTTCTGGAATATTATAACAATATTGAATAACTGAGAGGTTTTAAGACCATGAACATATTTTTCTTTTCTTGAAAAGGTTCAATCATAAATTTTATCTGTGAACCGTCTTATCTTACGAGCATGTAGGGTGATCAGCCCTTTATGCCCTGTATTGATCAATACTATCTTATCCAAAATAATTTTCATGCTCAACGTCACCACTCCCAGAGTGCAATAAAAATATCCCATTTCAAGATATGTTCATTCTCAGTTTAGAATCCAAACTACAACAATATAGTTGGATAGTTTAAATCATGGCACAATAATATTTCAAGACTTATTATAAAGAAATTGAAATATTTTACATCTATGTCGGCCAGAAGGAATAGCCCAGACTTCTTTGCAACCTGCTCATGTATATTGAATTTCATTTGTTACATATGAAAATACATTACCCAATCTTTTGAAGCTGATTGGAATAAAAAGCCTATTCAACCTTATAATATTCATAAATAAGGAAAGACAGTTCAGGATTTAGAAAACCTGTCCACATATGAATAATCTCAGAATACTTGCTCAATAAAGAGTAAGATTTTGATATTTGCCTTGTTTGTAGACTATTGATACAATTTCAGTTTAACTTGTGTGTTCTCACAGATCCTACACAATTATTTGCATTCCCAAACATATTAGCCACTTAGCCAAGTCATATAACTTGCATATTCACATATCACATAGTCACAGTGATCATGTTTTTAGTTTATACCCTCATGCCTGAGATATTTCTTTACCTTTTTCAAATATCTCATCCATGTTTTTACAATAACTATAACTTTCTTTTGTAGGGTTTGACATAATTTCGGTTCATGACCCTTATATGATTTTAGTTCATATTTCTTTTCTATGTTATGCCAAGATAGCTCTTTCGTAGTGTTAGCAACTCTTTGCGATACTAACAGCTTAAACTTAGCTTAGTAGTTCCAATTTAAAAGTCTAATCATGTCAACCGCTATCTCATAGATTACAAATTCACTTCTAGTTAATTACATGTTTTAGTTGTAAGGTTCATTTTTGTATAATAAGATGTTAAACATCCATGTTTACTTTTAAGATGCCAAAACAGTCCCAACTTGACCCACCGTGTGGCAATCAAGTTTTGCTTGGCCCCGTGGGGCTTGGCTAGGCTTAGCGTGGCCTTATGTGGTCCCGCGGCCCCAAATTTAGTTTATTCGCTCAATGGCCCTTTAATAAATTTAATGGTTTACCTTGATTTAATAGCTCCATAATTTGATACTTATGTAGAGATGATTTAATGGCATCAATTATGTTATATAAAAATTATCATAGCTCATTCTCACTACTAAAGCAGTAGCTAGCAGTCAACTGCTGTTCTCTACTATTGTCCATTGCTGCCTTTGACCTTCCCTTTCTTGCACAAAACTAACTCCTAATGTATTAATTTAGTTGCAAAGGATTTATGATAATTGTAATTGATATACCCACATAATATACCAACCCATAACTATTGTGAATACAAAATCTACATCAACCACAATACTTACCAAAACATCCTGTGCTGTTATGCAATGAAAACTACTACTGGCAATGGCAGCAACTCCTTTCTTTTAACTCCTCATACCGCCCTTTCTAAAGTTCAATTCATGGCTTCTAATATGCTACCCTTTTTTTGGAAATAAAATAGATAACATACTCCCCTGTTTAGATAAATTACAAAACAACACATTTAAACATTCTAACTATATTGGCTGAGAGCTCAAAGGAGAACCCCCAGCCCAGCCGCTGCTGCCACTGGGCAGCAGCTATTTCCCTCCATTCTTGACCCTTCTTTGCTAAGTGTTGGGTATTACATGAATCATATGTATTCGTATTGCAGAGAAGTACTACACAAACAAATTTAGTAGTTTAATGTTTGCAAACTAGAGCTCAAAGAGAGCCTCAACTGATGCACATGACTGTTGCTACCGTGGGTAGCAGCTAAACCACTAACTTCACACTATTTTTGGCTTGAATTTGAGAGTTCCTTATCATTTTATACTTTTAAACTCTTTATTTATCAATATATATAAGATGTTCAGTCAGTCAAATCCTTGGTTTTGCCAAATAACTGACTTTTATCTAAAACAGTCCACTTAGGACTTCTGTCAAGCATGGGGTGTGCACAATTCTGTATTACCATATTCAAAGCTATTGGTTTATATCATAAACCCATATTATTCTCCTTATTACTCCACAGCCCACTTATCTCCTTGTGCCTAAACTCAATTCATAGCAGTCAATTACACAGTCACATGCACGTATAATCAAGTAATTGATAATCTAATTAGTTTATTTTCTTTATAACATGCAATTCTTTTGATAAGCACATATATATACCAAATAGAAAAACCCCACTGTTAAGCATGCTATCCTCAAGTAGTTACACTGCTTCATGAAATCGGTAGCACACATTCTTAATCAAACCCATAGCAATTCCCCTAACCACTAATTAGTTCATATTTAACATTTTAAAGTAAATACCTAGCAAAGATGCATTACCTTTTTAAGCTTTGATTTTCGAATTTGTTGGTTGCAACCCAAATACTTCTGAGTTTCTCCTTACTTGAGAACCTATCATTCCTCAGTTATCAATTACCAGCAAAGCTTTCCCAAAACTAACAGAGCATAAAGCGTCTAACAAATTTTTCTTTTAATAGCATAAACCTATCACTTTAGAATGAACTGGAGAAAAGTTATGAGATATCTTAGTTCTGATATCTTTATCAGAGATTTGCACTTGAGGAGTATACACTATACGTGGTTAATACGCTTGTAGGCTAACTGAGTTGTTTAGGCTGGATTTCTAATTAACTGACAGCTCCTCCTTTAGTATATACACCTGGCTGGATGATTAGCCACTTGTTAATTTAAATGTTCAGCTTTAATTTAAGGCTGTGTTTGGTGAAAAAAAATAATTATCTCCCTTTTGTACTTATCGCACCACATACAACGTATTTTAGATATACTAAAATGCATTTCAAAAATTTGGATAAAATATCCTTAAATCTTTTCCGTCAATGTAGAGGATATTTATTAAATATAATAAATATCAAATATTATACCTGACATATCACCATATCACATATTATGTCACATATTATACTGCACATGATAATATATGCAATATAATAACACATACTTAAATAAAAAAAAATCCAGTAACCTCTTATTTTATTTACTTAGGAAAAATGCTATTCGCTACAGCAGCGGAAACATCGATTCATTACAAAAGTCAAGTATAACATAATGTCTATTATTTCCTCCAAATTGAAAGTCCATCATTAATATTTCATCCTTGTAATACCCATCAACAGTTCTTTATTGTACCCAAGACAAAGAGAACTTTCATCACATGTCTTCACCTGAACCACCAAAGATTATAGTTAAATTCACAATTCATGTTTATAATAATGTAAATCAACAGTTTGTCTTTGCCACAAAGTCTTAATAGAACTTTTACTCAATATCATTGCCCCAAAGGCTAAAGGCATTCAAATGTAATAACAATAATCATACCAATCAATTGTCTATCTTTTCACTACGAGCCAAATATATTCAACTATAAAACCAATGGTCATGATCATGCCGATAAATTGTCTGTCAGTGCACTACAGCTAAAGACATTGATCAACTGTAAAACCAACGGTCATGATCCTGCCAAACAATAGTCTATCTTTGCACTACGGGCCAAAGATATTTATTTGTATCATCAGTGGTCATGATCATGTCATACACCTATTCATCTTTGCACTACGGGCCAAAGCTATCAATTCAACAATTCATCTTTGCACTACGACCAAAGATATCAATCAACAGTTCTTCTTTTGCACTACGGGCCAAAGAGAACATTCATCACAAGTCTTTATCTGTAACATTAAAGGTCATAATTATACCAATACACAGTTCCTGGTCATAATCATATCAATCAACAGTTTATCTTTGCAATACGGGCTAAAGAAAACTTTAACCACAATTTAAGTCTGAGAATTATAACAATGATATAAAGAAAAATCAAATGAGATCAAGGACAAATATTAGAGATTTATTATTCAATTTATCTAGAGTTCAAGAATGTCCAAATTGTCAATATGATAATTAATTGTGGAGTAAAATTTAAGAATAATATTCATGTACCAAAAATAATTTGAACATAAAAGAAATCACTTTTGTCGTGAATAGTACCCCGCGAATAGTACCCAAATGAATAGTATCAAATGAATAGTACCCCGTCATGCAATGTACCCCGAATAAATAGTATCCCGAGTGAATAGTACCAAATGAATAGTACCCCGTCATGCAAAGTATCCTCAATAAGTAGTACCCTAAGTGAATAGTACCCGAATGAATAATACCCCATCATGCAAAGTACCCCGAGTGAATAGTACCCCGAGTAAAAATATTAAAATTTAATAAGAAAGATTATACCAATATTCCAATGAAAAGATACTAGATGAAGCGCAAAACTCAAGAATATTCTACTAATTTCAGGGATTATAGAAGCAATACTTAACATAGTAAGTTTAGATTTAAGAATATGAAAAGAAATAATATTATACGAAACTGCAAATGATTTTCACCCGTCATGCAGTAATCCGTGTAGACAGATCTTTTCCACAAATAAAGAATGAATACAAAGGATAATATCCCTTACGATTATGAAAAGTAGTATACCTTACAAAATAACATCTATTACTAATACGAAAGAAATAATACCCCTTACGAATATTGAACGAAAATAATATTCCTTACGAATATTGAACGAAAATAATATTCCTTATGAATACAAAAATAATACCCCTTACGATTACGAAAAGTAGTATACCTTACGAAATAACATCCATTACCTTAGTAGGAGATTGGATACTGTAATAGTGAAGTAGCAAAAGACCCTTCTTCTTTCTCTCTATAGTTTCTCTTGTGAGTCTTAGTGAATTGGGGAGAATGAAAGAAGAAATAAGCTTCTATTTATAGGAGAGTAGACTAAATAGTAATTGATTCACGGACGGTCCAGATATATTTATAGGAGAGTGGACTAAATAGTAATTGATTCACGGACGGTCCAGATTGATTTACTATTAAAACAGACGGTCTATATTAATTTACTATTAAAACCACAACCGACGGTCCATATTGATTTTCTATTAAAACCACAACCGACGGTCTATATTAATTTACTATTAAAAGTACAATCGACGGTCCATATTGATTTACTATTAAAACCACAACTGACAGTCCATATTGATATACTATTAAAACCACAACCGACGGTCCGAAAAATTAGTACACCTCCCCATGAAATAATAAGTCAAACTTACAACAAACGCCTCATGACAAACTCCTCTATTTATTACAAAAATTGAATAAATATTTACCACAAATCACTTACCTTTAATAAACACACTTTTAACCTTTTTAACAATTATTCATCATTTTATATTATAACTCACAATATTGATAACCAGATCATTCCAGGAAAGAAGGGGCTTTCTGATAAGGATTTCTCCTTATTGGCGCGTAATTAAATAACCAAACCCATTTCATCAACAAAACTTCTTAGACATTGTCAATAATGTAAATAATAATATGAATAATTGTGTCATCTCAATTATTAATTTAATAATATAAAATATTGTGCAGATGATACTGTGACAATAATTGAACAAAACCGAGTGACTTCTTACGTAAGCATCAATAATCAAAGATATTATGCAATACCGTGTGCTACTGTGCAACAACGCGTATTACTGTACTTTTATCACCGGGTATTTCAAAAGTTTAACGATAAAAGTTTTGCCGTTATTTTTTATAAAAATGTTATTTCTGTCGCTTTCTATATCTGACAGTTATTTCGTTGTGGGGTCCACCAATGATTGTGTCGTCGTACGAATATTCCTCAACAAAAATAATATTTTCCGACCAAACGAATATTCTCCAACACAACGAATATTTTATATCAACTTGCTTACTTTGTAAAATTTTCACATATCACCCTTAACTTTAACCTTTTATCAATTTAACCATTTACTAAATAGAATAATAATTATAAGAAAATTGAATACTTTTATTTCATAAAATTCGGGGTCTTACAATTTTAATGTATTTAAAGTCAATTTAATTGTGTTTTCTTATATAGAACAATACATTTAAGTAGTATAAGCATATATATATATATATATATATATATATATATATATATATATATATATATATATATAACATAAAATAAATAAAATTTACTACAAAGTACCACACTATACATAAATAATTAAATTTAATAATTTACTCAAATAAAATAGTTAACTCCACTAATTAAGTACTAAATAAAATAATAGACTCTACTAATTAACTTAAATAAAATTTCTAACTCAATTAATTAATTCAAATAAAATAATTTACTCTGCTAATCATTCAAGTAAAATAATCAAATTTAATTATTTTATTAATATTAATTAA
Source organism: Panax notoginseng (assembly GCA_016801055.1). NCBI lineage: Eukaryota > Viridiplantae > Streptophyta > Magnoliopsida > Apiales > Araliaceae > Panax > Panax notoginseng. The sequence continues at coordinate 222,426,227 of CM029014.1, forward strand.
TGAGATTTATTATTTTACTCACTACACATTACCGTATTATTTTAATTGAGTAAATTAATTATTTTATGTATAGTATAGTAATGTGTGGTGAATAAAATAATTAACTTTGATATTTTACTCAAATAAAATAATTGATTCTACTAATTAACTTAAATAAAATAACTATCTCAATTAATTTACTCAAATAAAATAATTAAATCCACTAATCAACCAAGTAAAATAATCAAAAAAGACTAATTAAAATAATTAAATAATTAACTCAAATAAGATAAATAAAATACGTTAATAATTAAATAATTAACTCAAATAAGTTAATTAGTGGAGTTTGATAATTATTTTATTTGAAATAATTATTTAAAAGATTTTCATAATTAATGTATTTTAATTATCATAACATGATTTGATAATTAAAATAATTAACCTATTTTTATAAGTAACTAAATAATTATTTTACTTGATTGATTAGCGGAGTTGACTATTTTATTTGAATTAATTAATTGAGTTAGTAATTTTATTTAAGTTATTTGTGGAGTTAACTATTTTATTTAAGTAAATTATTTAATTTAATTATTTTATGTAGTGTTGTAATTTATAGTGAATTTTATTTATTTTAAGTAGTATATACATGCTTATACTATTTAATTGTATTGTTTAATGGCTTTAAATACATTAAAATACATTAGAAAGTATTAAAATACGTTTATATTATTGTTTTTTTTAGTTATTTTTCACCTTAATTGTTGTTTTGTATTAATTGATAGGGTTAGTTATTTTATTTAGGTTAATAGTTGAGTTAATTATTTTATTTTATTTAATTAGTGTGATAAATTATTTTATTTGAATTAATTAGTGAGTTTTAATTATTTAACTTGAATTATTTATTTTATTTGATTTAATTAATGATTTTGAATTACTTTATTTGAATTAAGTTAGTATTTGAGTTGTATTTGATAATTAATTGTATAATCAATATTTTCATACGGACAAACCCTATATTATATCACATGAACGACAATGCTAGTATTCCGGCCAAAGTTATGATCGAAGGGTCACTTTTGCTTTACTTGGAGGTTGTTATTATTAGTTTTTAGAATTTAGGGTCACTTGTGTAAATTGGGTAATACTTCAAAGAACAAATGTGTATTTAACTCTATTAATATTTGTGCATTTATAATTAAACAACAATGAAGATTTTTAGTACGAACAATTTATAGTATTAGTATGTAAGAGTATCATGTTTGAGTACGCAACTACTAATACGCGATTCACTAGATCTGAGAGTATTTGGTAACTATGAGAAGAATGTCTTGTTAAGAAAAATTCTTATGAATGGGTCCTCCTAATGATAAAGAAGTATGAACATATTAGTTCATAAAAAACGGAATTATGAGTCGCGTCGCTTGAATCAGATCGGACTACATGTTCAGCAATATTTTATTTGTTTTCCTCGTCTTAAAACAAGTGTTCATCTTTTTATTCGTGTGCCCTATTAAATTAATTGGTATTTAAAATATCATTAACATAGTACAACTATATAATGAATGAATTGTGTTAGATTGGTAATTTCAGCACCAAAAATATCAATCCCCTTTAAAAAGAAAATATAAGTAGTGTGGAAATAAAAAATAAAAACCCGTTATTTTTCTTCTTAAAAATTTTGTTTTGATATTCTTAGTTGTATCTAGTTTGGAGTATATGACTTTCATCACATTAATGAAAAACGTTGTATGGGTATGCATGGACACACATTCACTAGGTACTTTCTTCACGATGCAGTCTATAAAATGGTGCAGTGTAACACGGTTTCATATGATAACTCCTTTAGAAGAGCAAATTAAACCTTCTTCCTCATCCCATCACCAGAAATCAAAGAAAATAAGCCCCACTCCTTTAACATTCATGGGGATCACTGACGATTGCAGCATTACCCAAGACCTCGATCGCTTTGCATTCGAATGCCTCAGAACATCGCCACTGTCCAAATAAAGATTGCAGTATTGAATACCTTGTAGGTTTCAAATAAGCAGCATTTCCTTGTGTTCTTTACAATACTAGTATCTAATTTGCATTGCATTTTCATAACGCTAAATAAGAAACACGCGCATAATTTGCTTTGCAGGATGAATTTTATATGAAACATGCGCAAAATTTGACAGATGCTAAATATTTGCTAAAGAGTAAAGTTAGTAAAGATTCATCGGAATGTTTGGTCATGGTTGATACCATGCAACGGCTACGCATCGACCATCACTTCCAAGAGGAGATTGCATCATTTCTCGAGTCACAACATATGGCCATGATAGACACTAGTGTTCATCAGTGTAAAGGCCTTTCCGAGGTTTCCCTTTGCTTTCGACTGTTGAGACAAGAAGGTTACTATGTGCATGCAGTGTTGTTTTCATCTTCTTTTTGTTACTCCCCCTCTTTTTAATGATAGTAGTATAAAATGACACAATAACTTACTACTAAACTAGCAACTTTTATCCTTTTTAGGGTTAAACATGTAACAAAAATACTCCTTAATATTCGCAAATTATGCAAATGATACTGTTTTGTGGAACAGGGGGAATTATACATTCTAACCCTAAAAAAATGCTGACCATCAACTGACGAATTCCATTCTGAAAAACAGATCGAGTGTTTGGACACCTCAAGGACGAGGATGGAAAGCTTAAGGAAATAGTAGGAGAAGACGTCAGTGGATTAATTGCGTTATCCGAAGCGTCACAGCTAAGCATAAAAGGAGAAAATATACTCGAGGAAGCAGCAAAATTTAGCAGCCAGATTCTCAATGTGAAGATGGCATTTGTAGATCAACATCAAGCTAGAACTGCAAGAAATACACTTAGGCATCCCTATCACAAGAGCCTAGCAAAGTTTACGGTGCAGAACTACATCAGAGATTTCAATGCTCCAGATGGATGGCAGCATGCCTTGCTAGAACTAGCAAATTCAGATATTAACATGGCTAGATCTATACACCAAAAGGAGCTTAGTGAAGTTTCCAGGTAAGACATAATTATGTGAATATTTTGGTAATGTTTATGTTACAAAGAAAGAAATATAAATTGTCTCTAATATATTTATATATCATTGTAGGTGGTGGAAGGACTTAGGCTTGTCCAAGGAGTTAAAGATGGTTAGGGACCAACCTCTAAAATGGTATATGGGGCCAATGGCCGCCCTCACTGATCTTAGCATGTCTGAACAGAGGATCGAGCTCTCTAAAGCAATCTCTCTTATCTACATAATAGATGACATTTTTGATATTTATGGGACTGTAGATGAACTCACTCTCTTCACAGAAGCTGTGAATAGGTATGCATAATGTAAAGAGCTTACATGCTTATATGACTCCTATATTCTAATAATTCAACTTAAAAAGATTATATTGTATGTATAGCTAATTATATTACATGATGCTGACAAGTTATATTGTGTGTATAGATGGGATTTGGCTGCTATGAAGCAACTGCCAGACTGCATGAAGATGTGTTTTAAGGCTCTGTATGACATCACTAATGAAATTAGCAAAAAGGTTTACAAGAAGCATGGATTGAACCCTCCCTACAAAAAACGGTATTTAAAAAAAATTCCCATTTGGGTGCTTAATTTTCCAATCTCCGTGCATAGATTTTCCCATTTGGGATCTTTTTCTATACAAATATTGTGTAACATTATGACGGACTCGATGATGCAGTAGGCAAGTTTATGTGATGCGTTTCTAGTAGAAGCAAAGTGGTTTGCTTCAAGGCATTTGCCAAAGCCACATGAGTACTTAAAAAATGGAATTGTTAGTTCTGGGATTCATGTGGTGCTAGTCCACATGTTCTTTCTCCTCGGGAAAGGTGAAAATCTTGATTACGAAAATTCAGGAATTATATCGTCTGTAGCAACAATTCTCCGTCTCTGGGATGACTTGGGAAGTGCCAAGGTAATAAAGTTACACAAATATATGCATGTTTTTATCATAGTAATACACAAGCATAACCTGAAGGGAGGGGGAATCATATATAGCATGCACCATGTTGTATTCGTATCTCTAACATGCCATTGGACTAAATTGCAGGATGAGAATCAAGATGGCAATGATGGATCATACTTGATATGCCTCATGAATGAACACCAAGGACTTACAATTGACATTGCACGACAACATGTTACTCACATGATTTCAGAGGCGTGGAAGTGCCTGAACAAGGAATGCCTCTCCCCAAATCTATTTTCAGCAACTTTCACAAAGGCTGCTCTTAATCTTGCAAGGATGGTTCCTTTGATGTACAACTACGGTGACAATCAACGCCTTCCGGTCCTTGAGGAGCATATCAAGTCAATGTTCTCCAATCTTCTTCCCCTTGAGGGTTCCCTGTATTAAACAATTATAATTTGGTTCCCAATTTGAGGAGTTAAAACTCCATGTTGCTGAGGACTGGTTGCTGATGATCTTATTTCAGAATTTGATTGAAGAAATGAGGACTAAAGGGAGTGAAGCCTCATACTTTTTAGTTTTAATTCATATAAATATATAATGGATTTTGTGACTATGGAATTTTGGGAGAAGCTAAGAGATGGAACGGTGAAATAGCGAAATGATCTTGTTTCAAATGGACATACTTTATAAATCTTTATTGAGTTAAACATTGAATATAACAATGTAATAAACTATAAGTTGTTTCCATTAATGCCCAGAACTTCTCAGCTTCAAGTGCATATTATTTTAATAAAAACACACCAAGAAGGGTGTTAAAAGTAATCAAATCCAGATCCAACACATTATTCTCAATGCGCTCAATTGCTTGTGAAACAAAATCCAATATATCAAACTGATGTAGGGATGTTTTCTAATCAATCGCTTAGACCCGGAGAGTGTTTAATTATAATAACAGAAGAAAGGAGATACCCCCGAAGTTAAGTTGGGCAAAATTCATTTCAAAACTGGTTGTGACTAATTAAACTCCCTTCATTGCTCAATTGCTATAAAATTGACGAAATTCAAGAATCACATTATGCAAAATGTGAAAGGGGCTACGTCTACGATCATAACAATGCTACCATGAAAAAGAAACTTCCATTTAATTAAGATGAATAACAAAATAGATAAAACAGAAAAATACTGCCCTACATGCTGGAAGTTTCCTATAGATTTCCACTTGTGTGCCATACAGTATCTCTTCAGTAAATTTATAATATTCCCTTTGGGTGAGTTGGCTTTACTACTCTGTATTAGATTTCCACTATTATGCCAACAAAAGTACAAGAATTTGATTTTAATAATTTGTGAGTAAATTTATAACTAATTAATAAAAATTCACACACCCTTTAATTCCATTCATTTGAGTGTGTTTCTTGTGACTTTTGACTGCCATATTTTCAGTTTTAAAGACTTCAACAACTAAACTTATAAAACCCCAAAATTTGTTTGATGCCCAACAAACTATAACATGAAGATTCTCTCTCTCTCTCTCTCTCTCACACACACACACACACAAATGAAATGTTACTCTTGTGAGCAACAGTTTTAAAAGAAAATTAACCCCCATCATCTTACACTTGAACTATAACTTGTACAAATTAACCAATTAGTTCAATATATACCTCTTTTTGATTTAACCATGGCTGAAGAAACAATCAATGTGGGGAAAATGAGTAGAGGGAGAAATGGGCACCTGGATGATAATACTCAAGGATTCAAATCCAAGAACCTTGAAGCAGAAAGGAGACGCCGCGAAAAATTAAGTGCTAGAATCTTAGAGTTGCGCTCATTAGTTCCAATAATTACAAATGCAAGTACCTAAATATATCGTACATTATAATTCTCTTTATTTTTTATTTTTACCAAATTAGTATATATGCAGAACGCAGAGGAAAATGTTCTTATATTTTGGAGCGAAGGGAGTAGATAGTATGTTTGTCTAATTTTTTTTCATATGATTTTTCAGATGAATAAAGCTACCACTATAACCGACGCGATCACTTACATTCATGAGCTTCAGAGGCAGGTAAGAGATCTTAGTGACAAGCTTTTTGAAATGGAGGCAAGAATTGAGCAAGAACTGAAAACAGAGAGTTCTGAGATTGATGCTGAACAAGAGATGAAGAAATGGGGGATAGAGGTTACATTATTGATTAATATATTCATATGATTAATTATTTTTAAGAAGTTGGACATTTTTAAGTTCTTATTATTTATAGGCTGAAGTTAAGGTGAATCAAATTGATGCCAATAAGCTTTGGATGAAGATGGTTTTCGCCAAGAAAAGAGGTGCATTCACTAAATTAGTGGAGGCCATGACTGTACTTGGTTTCATTTTGGATGATACCAGTGTTACTACCTCAAATGGAGCTGTTCTTGTTACTTGTTGTGTGGTGGTAAGAGTAAGAGTAATAAAGAACAAACATTTGGATATTGTGTGCACTCTTCAAGTTCATTTAATAAATTATTGTTATATGGTTTATTTGATTTAAGGGAAAGGATGGTGGAATGCTTGCAGCTGACCAAATCAGTGAGTTGTTGCTAGAAATTATTAGAGCCATATAGAGAGCTACGCAATTAATCATGGACTAATCTGTTAGACCTGAAAGAGAGGTGGAGTTTATCTCTGATTGTTTCTACTAGCCAACTAGACTTGACATTAATTTGATGGTTTATATCAAATTAATTACATTGTGTCTGGATTAATATGGGTATATGTTTGCTCCTTTATTTATGTGTAATTGAACAGCTAGTTCTGCAAATATTGCTAATTAATCACCTTATCTATTGACTTAGAACTAAATAAATAATTTATTTACTAATAAATTGACTCTGGCACAAGTCTTGCAAATTAGGCAGCATTAGCTTCAAAAATCACAGAACCATAGTCGAAGTTGTACATTAATCCCTTGAAATATTATCAACAAAGACTAATTTGAGACCTCTAGCAAGCTCTCTATAAAAGGGAAGCCCCGTACTTAAATTATATGAAATGCAACATCATTCAGTAGTTCATATGGTGAGGTTTCTCCCCTTTTTCTCCATATTTGCTCAGATATTCATATTCATTGTAAGGACTAATGGATCCCGAGTGCTGCCTACGACGTCGTACAGGTCCTGTCAGTGCAGGCAGTAATTCCAAGTCCAGCTCCAGAGATCAGACAGATAGAAAGGCATCATTCGTTTCGTAAGTCGATGGCCAGTGGAGATGTGACTCTCGATCGGAGGTTTTGCTACTACTGTGATTGCTACCATTGTTTGCTATATTCGTGTAACTAGAAGAAACCGATATATACATTATTGAAGCTTGTTTCGTCTGGTTAAATAATAAACTACTAGAATTTAAGAACATAAATATTATATGAATGACCAAAAAGTATGAACAAACAGGTTCACTAATTTGGCTATGTCTCACACACTCTACAATGATGCACACACCAAACAATATTTTTATAGTAACTAAAATCCTAGCGATTATAACATGAGCCCAAACAGTACATGAGACTCAATACATTAGTAAAACTCATTACCGAGCTACTAATAAATTCTAAAACCCAATTGCATTTTGTGCTTGACTTTCAAGGGACGCTGCCCCCTTGCAACCCCCGTAAGCTCACTGGCGAGACCCCCTGTCGTAGTGGTCATTAGTCAAACCCACATAAATATAAGTCAATCACAACATAAAACATAAAGGGGCTCCAATTTTTTTCAGTCCAATTTCACAAATTTGCTCCACTTTACATGGTAGGGCATTTATCAACTCCTTTGTTTTATTCTCTTTTACACTGGGTATTTTTTTTTATGGGTTTGGGTTTTTAATGGTATTAAAAGCAATCAAGTTTCATGTGTTTTATTTTTATTTTTAAAAATCAACTATTTTTTTAACTCTTTAAATGTTGACCATTAAAAATATTATTATAAGATATTTCAATTAATTTCTAAGATTATAAATTGTTGGTTTATAATCTTTTATAATTTTAATGATGACATATATTTGTATTGGATCTATTTTATGGACATGGTTTTGTCTATTGGGCTGGTCTAATATGGTAATATATATTGCTTTCTTTATTGGCTTAGGATTGCTCTGCCTACTGGATGCGAGTTATTTAGGGTTGCATGGAATATTCTAGCCTTTAGTTTGTATCTTCAATCCGTTATTGCTTCCTTAAATATATCATGTAAAAGTCTTCCTTAAATATAGCAGTCCAATATTATTTGAAAAAGGAGTTTATCTTCAATATTCAAACTCATCGTGAATGGTATGAAACAGACTCTATATTATATCTCCTTGATTCCTTTATTCAAGTTTATTTAGTTTGACTTGAATATCATATCTTGATAGCTGATTTTAAGGTATCTATTATTTTCGTTGGCTAAAATATACATTCTGAAATTGTGTGATTTTCCAACTGGACTAAAGCTATTATGCTAACAGCTCTTTTATAGCAGTTAGCTTTATTCAACATATATATCTCCTTCACCTTGGCTAATCATGTTGCAGGACACTCATATATATATATATATATCTTCTTCTACTCGGCAAAAAGGAAGCAGAATAGTTGAAGCATATATCCGTTCAAAGGCGGAACCAGGGGGGGTCGAGGGGAGGCATATGACCCCCCTGGAATCTCCGGCAGCGAGGGAGAGTTTGGAGGGGGCTGGGTTACTGTCGGATTTGTCGCCGGAAAGTCTTGAGAGTCTTGGCCGGAGATTGGATTGCTGTCGGATTAGTCGCCGGTATCTGTTTTCACCGGTGTTTGGGCAGTGAACTAAGAGAGCAGATCCTCTCGTGAACTGATGACTTTTGGCTGACATGGGCCCACAGGTGTTTCCAAATTTCAAATTACCGATGTACATATTTGGTTGCCACTCGTGGGCTGCTCAATGTGGGCTCATTCCGGTTGTTGGGCCCATATGTGGGCTGACCTGTAATGGGCTCACTAGGTTTTGATGTAATTTTATGGTATTTTCATTTGCCTAGCCTTGGGGTGTACAGTATTATGTAATTAGGCCAGACAATTATAATTGTGCAAAATTAATTTAAAAGAAGCACTCCAAGCGATAATAAATAATTTTTTTTATTAATGTATTTTGACCCCCTATAAAAGTGTTCTGGTTCCGCCACTGTATCAGTTCAGAAAATTTAAAGCTAATACCAGTCTTGTTATATACCTTCATAGAGAGCTATTAAAGTCTACTTCCAGCAAGTCTTTGTTTTATTGTTAATTCTTTTATTGGCTCGAAAATTACATAATATTGTATAAAAAATTCTTTGTATTAAATTCTGAGTTCAAGCCTTGTTTGGCTTGGTCGATCCAGTAGTGGATATGTTCTGCTCAAAGAAAGCTTTTAAGGTTACAGAGGTGCATAGATCTCAGCGGTGAGAAAGGTTGCAGAAGTGCAAGAGGGCAGTGGTGTCCATCAGTGTAAAACTACTTTGAACATATAGTTCTTTTTATTGTATTTAATTGAATATTAAGTTTAATAAAAAAGAGTCTCCAATACCGGTTGATATTGGACGTGGATTGAGCCATTAGAGGTTAAGGGCAGAACCAAATAAAAATTCTCGTGTTTGTGGCTTGTTAATTCTTATGGTTTGATTGTTTGAGTCTCATTTAATTTTACATATAAACAAATTCACATAATAGTATAGTGTTGATAGATAAAATATAATATCCCAGACACTATCACCTATTTGTATTATCAGGGGCGGATCTAGCCAAAAAGTTCAGTGGGGTCAAATTCGAAAAAAAAAATGTTAAGAATAAAAATTATAACTATATATATATATATATATATATATATATATATATATAATTTTCTTATAAGGAAAATATTAGAATGATTTTTTTAATCAACAATTTTTTTTATTAAAAATCCAATATAGTATAAATGTGACAAATCAAAAAGAGTTGGATAAGGTTACAAGAAATAAAGAAAACTAAGTAAATAGCCTTGGAGTTTTAACACCTTGTCTTTGTCTTTGAGTTTTAATTTGGTGATAAGAGAAAAGGAAGCGAATGAAAACAAAAAGAGATAATGTCAGTTTTGTAATATAAAAGAAAAAATTTTAAGAAAAATGGTGTTTTTGAGTTTTAATTAGAAAATAAATATTAAAAAAATGAGTGTATTTTGAGTCAAAAAATTTCTTCTCATTTTTTTTCTACAACTAAAAAACTTTACAGGATGTTAGTTAAAAAAAAAGTAGGAGATAGTACTTACTTTTTGAGCCAAATATTACACATGGAGAGAGAAATAAGAGAAGTAATACAAAATTATCATTACTTTAAAAAATCACTTGTACAAAAAGAGGGTGAGGGTGGTGGTGGGGTGGTGTAGTGTGGGAGAAAGGAAGACACATGGACGAACATTCAGTGGGGGTAGGTGCCCCCTGCCCCTGGCGTAGATCCGCCCCTGTGTATTATAACAAAAGTAAATTTACTCTAAAGCAGACACTTTCACCTCTCTGTTTTAGGTCTGGAATTGGAAGAAAAAAAAATTAGTCATTGTTAGTCACATTTTAGTTTGGACACCTATTTATCCCCCCTCTAAGTGTGCATATACACGAAATTACATTTCGTATCAGAGCAAAGCTCAACTAATATTGATCTTTGCAGGTCGTAGGGGAAGATCCTATGGCACACCCTAACTTTTAGGAAGGAAAATCCACAAGTAGGCCGCCTCTATTGATAGGAAGTAAGAACTTTAACTTCTGGAAATTCAGAATAAAGATTTATCTCAAGAGAGACCCATGGGAATGGTGGGTAGTTGATAATGGACCCGTCATTCCAAGACATGATGATGGCAGACCCAAGACTCTCATGGAAATGGATGCAAATAAAAGCTACATGTTTTCCTACAACTCAAGAGTCATGAACACATTGCTAAGCGAAATAGTCCAAATTGAAATTGATAAAGTTTCAGGATGTAACACAACAAAAGGAATATGGGATACTATCTTGACAAACCACGAAGGTACTTCTAAAGTAAAGGAGGTGAAGTTAAGTATGCTAACGCAAGACTATGAGCTATTCAAGTTAGACAAGGATGAAACAATCAATCAAGCTCAAGGGAGGTTCCTCACACTAATGACCTCTCTCAGCATGCTAGGGAGAAATATTGATCAAAATGAAATCAATAGAAAGCTGTTGAGAATCATGCCAAAATGATTTACTCCAAAAGTTACCACTTTATAAGACTCATCAACAATCAGCACCATGAAAACACTCACCCTCTTTGGTGAACTTAAAAAGTTTGAAAATTAACTCAGGAGGTATGATGATGAAGATGAGGCACCAATAAAGAAGACATTTGCACTTCAAGCCGAAAGAAATAATGAAAGTGATCACGAAAATTTTGATAAATAAATTGAAATCTTCTCAAGAAAACTCGAGAGACTACTTCAAAGAAAGAAACAAAAGAACCCAAGAAAATTTGGGTACTAAAAAAGTAGAGACTATTTGTTTGTTTTGTAGATGTTTTAAATCAAAATGGTGATGTATAATACTTTACTTTGATAGAGTAAGTTACCTATAAATTATTTGGTGGAATAGATATATGAATTTTGTAACACAATGGTTCATAATATTATTTATTCTAAAGTTCTTATTGTAATAAATATTTCTTATTTAACATACATGACAATCATGATGAGGAATCTGTATTTATTATTTTTGATGAACTTAACTATGATCCGTAAAGGAAGAGAATGAGGTTTTTCAGGAAAAAGCAATCTGATACGTGGAAATCAAACAGTAGAATCCAGACAGTCTAAGTCGTCTACATTAGAAGAAAAATCAGGCCAATCAGGAAAACAGACAAATGAAAATAGACAATCTAAACCGTCTGTTTTAGAAGAAAAATCAAATATGCAGACACCTAAATCCAGACAGCTTGTGACGCCCCCAAAATAGGTATACATCACCCATTCTGAGTCGCCAAATACATGGTACAAAAATAAATACAACTTCAGTAATACAATTGTTGTGCAGAATACGACAACACATATACTGTAAGTTTGAATACAAATATTATCTACTAGAGAGTATACAAACTCAAAAGGAGTCCTCATTACAATTATCACACTATTTCACAGAATAGTGAGGACTACTAATGCAACCATCTGGACCGTCAATCCATTCCCCGACTAGTCTCAGCTATATTCTCATTTTCTGAAGAGAATAGTGAAAGAAAGGGTGAGCTCAACTAGCCCAGTAAGAAATATTATGACTAAGATAATGTACAACAAATTATCATTAGTCTTCAACAGGAAAAAATCTGATAAAATATAATAGACAACAAGTTTTAGATCAACAACTGCAGCGGAAAAAGTAATCCATTAGAAGAGTCAAGTAGAGCATAAAACCTACTATCTTTTATGATTTAAAAGATTTATCATCAATTTTATTGCTGAGATTCAGCTTAATAAATAATCCACATCATCGAATCATCCCTGCACTACGGGCCAAAGATAATCGTGTTTTCATCAACGGTCGTGATCATGCCATAAAACAATTCATCTTTACACCATTGGCCGAAGAGAATCCATGGTCATAATCATACCAAAAATTATCCATCAATGCACTACGGGCCAATGAGAATTTTTACCACATCATTTGTAACATTACGGTCATGATTATACCGAATAATCTCTGGTCATAATCATACTAAGTCCATCTATGTACTACAAGCCACAGATGACTTTTAACAGAATATAAACATGAGGATGATGACAATGATATAATAATTCAATTAAACAAGTTCAAGGATAAATTTTAAAGATTTATGATTTAATTTATCCAGAAATCAATAACGTTCAAATTGTCAACATGATACTACTTTGTAGAGTAAAATTCAAGAATAATAATCAGTTGGTCATGTTCATCTCAACACCTATTCATCTTTGCACTACGGGCCAAAGATATTCATCAGGTAATAATTCATCTTTGCACTACAGGCCAAAGATATTCAGTAATATCATCATTTAGGACTGAGGATGATGAAAAATATCTTAAAGAAAACGAATCCAGTGAGATAAAAGAACAAATATTAGGGATTCGTATTGCAGTTTATCCAAGTTCAATAATACTCCGAAATAACCAATTTCGAAGCAGAATTCAAAAATAAAGATCAAAACATGGATACAATCAAAGATAGTAACCATAATAGACATCTTGGACAAAATTTTTTTTTTATTTTATGTGAATAGTGTCGTATTCGTGAATAGTGCCGTATACATGAATAGTGTTGTATACGTGAATAGTAACCCCGACACAAAAAGATAGAAATTCCACAAGAAAAATCATACTTCGTGAACAATACTCATGAATAGTGTCGTATTCGTGAATAGTGTCGTATACGTGAATAGTAATCCCGACACAAAAAGTTCCAAATATAATAAAAAGTTCAGACTAATATTTCGGCATAATGATATTGAAAGAAATAATATCATTTACGAAAAAATAACATCCCTTACCTAAGAATAACCGTACTTCTAACTAAATTTCGAATATAGTGTTGACAGAAACTTGCACTGAATAGCAACTCTCAAATTATCAAAACACTCACAAAATACGCTCGAGAATATAGAGAGAGAGAAAGAAAAAAAAACTTATGAATTCTGGTGTGATTTTCAATTCTAACTTAGCCCTCTATTTATAGGAAAATGTTAGCACGCCGAAGCAGACTTGACCTGCAACCTGATGGCTTTACCAGCTACTATTGCCACCCACCACATTTGAAATAAAATTCAGTATATTTCTTCACCAACCACAAGTGGGGCCCACTAAATTCAAGAATTTTCTACCAAAATTATTTATAAACCTAATTTTCGAATCAGTCACCTCTTAAAATTCATAACATATCATACGTTCATTTTTAACGGTTCAAAATTTGTGGACATATACTCAACTTATATATGTATAACATATCCAAAAATCACAACGATCCAACGGTCAGATTAAAAATTATAACTCACGCAATATATCTCAAGAACGGTGATTTAATTTTTAATACCTCCATTCCGACAAAAACACCTCAACATTAATTCCTTCACATAAAATAAATATATCCATCAATTATATCCACATAAAATAAATATTTTCTTATTATATAAATCAATAATTAATTATTCATAAATAATATTACAGAATCACAATTATGACAACCAGACCGTTCCTAGAAAAGAGGAGGCTTTCCAATAAAGATTTAATTCTCCTTACTGGCGCGCAATTAGATGACCAAACCTCTCCTTAGACAGAACTTTTTAGACATTGCCAATAATGTTATCTAATAATATTATTCAAATAATATGAATTATTGATCTGATAATGGAAAATACTGTGCAGTAACAATTATTGAAACAACAATAATATAAAATATCAACGCAACAATTATTGAATCAATAAAATAAAATATTGAACAGTAACTACTATAACAATTATTGAGTAGTGTCTTCTTATGTAAGGATCAATAATTCAAAAATACTATGCAAAATCATGTGTTACTGTGCAACCACGCGTATTACTGTATTTTAACCACCGGGTATTCCAACAGTGTTAACGGTAACAACTACGCCGTTATTTATAAAAACTCAATTTTGTCTTTTTTTTCATCCGACAGTTATTCTGTTATGGGGCCCACAACTGGCTGCACCGTCGTACAAATATTCTCCGACAGAAAGAATATTTCACGACCAAACGAATATTCCCCGACAACAATGAATATTTTATAACCACTTGTTTATTTTGTAAAATTTACACATTTCACCCATAACTAAAATATTATATCAAATTAACACCTTATTATTCACAATAATAATTAGAGAAAATTTGATTTTATTCATTAATAAGTTGGGGTCTTACACAGCTCGACCCGTCTACTTTAGAAGACAAATCAAACGAATGTTCAAAAGTAGAAACTGACATTCTAGAAAATGAACCAGAGGAACAAATGACCAATGGCAGTCTTCCAAGAACAACCAGAATAGTGAAAAACTATCCTCCTAACCTGAGCTTTAAAGACCTCAACATTTGAATGACTAAAAAAAGTGCTTTTGAACCAAAATTCAAAGCTACACTGAAGAGCACATATGTTAAGCTTACTATTGGTAAAAATAACATTGTTGCCATATAAGTAACAAAACACAAATGTATGATTATTTTCCTTCTTTATCTTTGCGCTTATTTTTGTTGATATCAAGGGGGGAGATAACTAAATTGATATGCAACTTGTGCTTAATGATTAATATGCACAGTCTTATTTCTCTTTGATACTGACAAAGGAGGAGAGATATTTTGGGATATGATATATGTTGATTATATTTGATATCATATTAAAGATAATGGTTGTTATGATTTTATGGAATAATGTATTCATTTGCTTTCTAACATAACAGTCATGTGATCATGATTTTTTTATGTCATTTATATATATACATAAATTTAGGGGAAGCCATATAGATAGGGAAGCATGTTAATTAAGGTTATACTATATTTCCATCATCAAAAAGGGGAAAATGTTGGTTTATAATCTTTTGTAATTTTAATAATGACATATATTTGTATTGGACCTATTTTATGGACTTGGTTTCTGTAAGACCCCAACTTTTATAAATAAAGATGAATTTTCTATAAATATCATTTTCAAATATTATGGAGTTAATTTGATATAATGTTATAGTTGTGGGTAATATTTAAAAATTTTGTAAAGTACGCAAGTTATTATATAATATTCGATTGGTCGGGGAATATTCGTTTTAACAGGGAATATTCGTACAACGGCACAATCATTGGTGGATCCCACAACGAAATTATTGTCGGATTGAGAAAACGACAAAAATATTTTATTAAAAATAACGGCGGAAGTTTTACCATTGATACTGTTGAATTACTCGGTAGTAAAAGTACAGTAATACGTGTGGTTGCATAGTAGCACACGGTATTGATTATTAATGCTTATGTGAGAAGTCACTCAGTTTGATTCAATTATTGTCAGTTAATAATATGAATTATTTAGCGATAATGAAGTTTTTTTTTATTCGTATTATTAACGTAATAAAACAGAAACATCTTTTTATATAAAACAGAATACTTTATTAAAGTAATTCTATAAATAGAATATATTATATTTTATTTAAAAGATTTTTCTTTAAATATGAACCGTCAGATTAAAGTAATCAATCTAGACCGTTCATGGATTAGTTACTATGCATTCCATTTTTTTATAAATAGCAGCTCATTCCTTCATTATTTCTTACGAATTCACTGAACTCTAGAGAGAGAAACTATAGAGAGAGAGAAGAAAAGTATTCTGCTACTTAACTACTTCCTTATTTAGTTCTTCTTTAAAACGGTAAGGGATGTTATTCTTTCTTATTCATGAAGAGAATTGTTGTTATTCCATTTCTTATTATTCTGTTGGAATAACCTGTATACGCGGTCTACCCTATACTTGGTGACATTCTTCTATTATTTTGTTGGAACATCCTATCTGTGTGTTTTACACCGGACCTGGTTCCGTCTTTATTATTATTTTGTTGGAACATCCTGTCTGTGTATTTTACACCAGACCTGGTTCCGTCTTTATTATTATTCTGTTGGAACATCATGTCTGTGTGTTTTACACCAGACCTGGTTCCGTCTTTATTATTATTCTGTTGGAATATCCTGTCTGTGCGGTTTACGTCGGACCTGGTTCTATTATTTATTATTCTGTTGGAATAACCTGTCTGTGCGGTCTATCGCATGCATGGTGATTTCTTTTGTTATTCCATTCTTTATTATACTCAGTTGGTTAAGTTTTGACTTTTATACTCCATGAAATTTGTGGAATATCCTTGATAATTGCGTTTCATCCAGTATCTTTTCATGAAAATATTCTTCTAAGCATTCTTGAATTTTACTCCACAAAACAGTATCATGTTGACAATTTGGACGTTGTTAATTCTTGGATAAATTAATTCTTGAACTTGTTTTATTGAATTCTTATATCATTGTCATCATCCTCATGTTTATAAAATGTTGAAAGTCATCTGTGGCCTGTAGTGCATAGATGGACTTTGTATGATTATGACCAGGGATTATTTGGTATAATCATGACCGTAATGTTATAAATGATATGGTAAAAGTCCTCATTGGCCCGTAGTGCATTGATGGACAGTTGTTGGCATGATCATGACCGTTAATGAATACACGAATATCCTTGGTTGTAGTGCAGGGTTGATTCGATGATGTGGATTATTTTATTAAGCTGAGTCCCAGCGATAACAGTGTTGAAAATCCTTTTAAATCATAGAAGATAGTAGATTTTATTTTCTACTTGACTCTTTTAATGGATTACTTGTTCCGCTGCAGTTAAACTTGATGTTCGTTATATTTTATCAGTTTAACATTGTTGAAGGCTAATGATAATTTATTCTGCATTATCTTAGTCATAATATTTCTTACTGGGCTAGTTGAGCTCACCCTTTCTTTCACTGTTCTATTAAGGAAATGAAAATATAGCTGAGACGAGTCGGGGAACGGAGTGATGGACCAGATGATAGTATTAGTAGTCCTCACTATTCTGTTAAATAGTGTGACAATAATTGTAATGAGGACTCCTTTTGAGTTTGTATAGTCTCTAGTAGACAATAATTATATTCAAACTCACAGTTATGTTTTGTCGTATTGTAGACGACAGTTGTATTAATAAGTTGTATTTGTATTCTGTACCATGTATCTGACAACCCAAGATGGGTGATATATACGTAATTTTGGGGGCGTCACAGTTTCGTCTGTTGGGCTGATCTAATATGGTAATATATATGAACAATTACATATAATAGTACATTTTAATAAAATAATACAAAAAGAGTGCATGAATAAAATATTTACAAAATTAAAAAAATACAATACTTAATTACAAAAAGAGTGTAATCTTATCCCTTTAATTATGCACACGAATTTCTCCCCCATCTCTCCCACAATTTTCTCCCCATCTCTCCCACGATTTTCTCCCACTCCATTTCTGTTTTCCTTCTTCTCCTCTCCTCCCTCCCGCCTCCCTTCCTCCCCTCATCCCTCCTCCTGCCACTCCCTCCCCACCCCCTCCCTCTCTCCTCTCCTCCCGCCCTTTCTCCTCCCACTGCCGCCCCAATCCTCCCCCTCCCGCTCCCGCCTCCCTTTGCCTTCCCCCTCCTCCCGCCCCCCGCCTCCGCCTCACCACCTCCCCTCCCTCCGCCTCCCCCTCCCTTTCCTCCCACCTCCCTTTCTCCTCCCCTTCTTCCCATCCCCTTTCTCCTCCACCCTCCTCTCCCCCCACGCCCCACCCCCTCCTCCTCCGCCCCTCCCTCTCCTCGATCCCTCCGCCTCCCACCGCCACTGGTCCATTCTTTATTTTTACCGGTAACGAAATCTTTCGATAACATAACCAATTCAGTTTTATTATGTTACTAATTTATTTTAGATGTGATGCAGTTGGTAACCAAATTTTATGTAGTTGGTTACCAAATCATTTGATAAGGTAACCAATTCAGTTTTATTAGCTTACTAATTTATTTTGAATATGATGCAGTTGGTAACCAAAATTTATGCAGTTGGTTACTAAACCTTCCGATAAGGTAACCAATTTAGTTTTATTAGGTTACTAATTTATTTTGGATGTGATGCAGTTGGTAACCAAATTTCATGTAGTTGGTTCCCAAACGATTTGATAAGGTAACTGTTCGGGAGTGTTTCACCGATCCCCTGTTGGGCTGAAGGCCTGGACCGGAACCGAGTAGGTCGGGCTCGTATGTTCGGAGATATAAGGTCGGGGTCAGTTACCCGATCCCAATAGGTCGGGGCCCCATGGTCATCGTGAGGGTTGAGTTCGGGCCTATTGGGTTTGGCTATTGGTTTGGGCCTGAACATATGAGCAGTCCACATGCAGAGTTGGTGTGACAAGGAGTTTACGTGATTAAGGGTATCAACCCTAATCATACGTTAACAAAGCAACTCTGGAGGTAGTGGTGGAAAGGGATTCCACTTGCACCTTTTAAGGAGATTGTGTTGGACCCAAATATGGTAGCTAACATATTTAGGAGTCCTACTTTAATTCAGAGGAGGATACCAAGGTGGTGGGAGCTCTATAAATACAAGGCCAAGGTTATAATTAACGGGTAAGACCTACTTTGAGCACTAAACACGTAACCTCCATTGTTAAACCTTGTGAACGGCCTGTACTTATTCTCACACCGGAGCTATCCCCCGGCGGCACGGCCGTCAAGCTTTTGTGTGATCTGTTATTGTGCAGGTTTCAGCGCGTGGATTCTGTGATTGGACGCGCAGACGAAACTTGGCGTTAACATTGGCGCTAGAAGGAGGGCAGTGCTTCTTTGCAATCACAAATACCTTTTTTCGGCAGCAGATCATGGCGAGTAAGGATAACATCGCTGTCTCAGAAAGGGCCAAGATCCAGCAATCCCACTAGACCACACAGGTGAGGGGGTCGGTGAAGGACCGACTAGGGTCTAAAGTTCGGGAGGTGGAAGAGATACCGGGCCATGATCTTCGGTGGAAGCTCTTCCACGAGAGTCAACACACGCCTCATCAAGCGAGTCAGGCCGACGAGAGACACTCTTAAGCCCTCGTGAGGCAAGACCGAGGAGCAGGTAGCCGGGACCAACGAGAGTTTCTCCTGCAGAAGAAACTGGAGCAGAACAAAGATGCCATGTTGGCACTCCAGCTACAACAGGAGGAATTGGAGAGACAGATGGCCAACATGGCCGGAGATCAAGAAGCGAGTTCCAGAAGGCGTAGGAATCGAAGTCGGTCCCGATCACCTCGACGGGGAGAGGCAAGAAGAGAACAGAGCAGGCACAGGAGTCGCTCTAGGGACAGTAGGGGCAGAAGAAGGAGTCACTCGGCCGAGCGCCGATCCGAACACCGAGGCAGGTCGAGGCAAACGAAGAGGGAAGCGTCTCCTGACTATGGGAGGGATAAATCCCGATCGTCCCCTCATAAGGAAGGATCCGACCCCCTTACCCGGAGAGTGGCTAAACTAGAGAAACTGCTAGGGACAAAAAACTCGATAGGGACATCTTCGGCATGCTCAGGATCTCCCTTTTCGCCCGAAATCAACAGGGTGATAGCCGATCCAAAGAAGAAGATGCCCCCGATGGAGACATATGATGGATTGGGAGATCCCTACGACCATTCGGATGGGTATGATTGGCTGATGTCGTACTATGGGCATTCGGATGCAGCCAAATGCCACATATTTGCTACAACCCTTAAGAAGAGTGCAGGGAGTGGATGGGGACCTTGGCGGCAGGATCAATAGGGTCATGGAACGACCTTCAGGAAAAGTTCCATGCTCGGTTCGGAAGCAATCGAAGACGAGGGAAGATCACAGCGTCCCTCATGCAGGTCCGACAAAGATCCGACGAGACCCTAGGCCAGTATGTGAAAAGATTTCGGGAGGCAGTGGGATCGGTAGCAGAGTTAAATTCCCCTCAAGCCCTGGGATTTTTCACAACCGGCTTAGACATTGGGAGATCGAAGAAGCTGGTGAAGGATTTAGTGATAAACCCTCCGACAGATCTGACCGAAGCTTTCCATCGGGCAGAAGGGTTTATCGCTGTAGAAGAAGCTTTGGGCAATTTCAGACCACACTCCCAGTTTTATGAAAAGTTTAAGGACAGAGAAAAATCAAATTATCAGCGTTCGGACAATAACCAGTGGAAATCAGACCGAACAGAGAAGA
Organism: Panax notoginseng; assembly: GCA_016801055.1. NCBI lineage: Eukaryota > Viridiplantae > Streptophyta > Magnoliopsida > Apiales > Araliaceae > Panax > Panax notoginseng. The sequence continues at coordinate 222,446,928 of CM029014.1, forward strand.
AAGGCTATAACGGCGGTGGGCCCGGAAGTAACCTACCCCCACTGCCCAATCGTAATGTCAACAAGATCTATACCCCCCTTACCACGAATCGTTCGAAGATTTTGGAGGAGATGAAGAACCAACCCTTCTACGAGCCGTGCCCGAGGCGAACCAAACCCGGAAGGAGAGGTCGGGATAAGTATTGCAAATACCATCAGAGTACCGGACACTCGACCGAAGCATGCGTTAATCTCATGGATATGATCGAGAAAAATGTCCAAAACGGACAACTGATACAATATGTAGCAGGTCGGGAAAATGCAGTGGTGCCCAGAGAGGAGACCACAGATCAGACCCTGGATACTCAGACTCCACGGAACCCCCCAGCCTGAGGTGTAATCGATGTCATTTCGGGGGGTTCCGTTGGACGGGTATCGGGAAGAAAAAGAGGTGGGCATTTGGGAGCAGTGCTATCTGTTACGGGGTCAACTCCTAGGAAGGATCAGGCATATCCGGGAACGTCTATCTCATTTACGGACGAGGATTACCCGACGGATCTCATCGAGCCCCATGATGGTGCGTTGGTGATAACGGCTCAGGTCGGGATAGTGGATATGAAGAGAATGATGATAGACAACGGGTCTTCCGTCGACATCCTATACACTCATGCCTATCAGAGGTTAGACCTACAAGGAAAGAAGATGGATTTGAGAGGAGAAGGACCCCTGTACGGATTTAGTGGAGATCCGGTGTATGTGTCGGGCACCATCGAAATGCCAGTTAAGTTCGGCACAGCACCCAATCAAGTTGAAATAATGGTCAGATTCTTTGTCGTCCAAATAGACTCGGCGTACAACGCGATCCTCGAAAGGCCTACCTTAGCAGCCTTGCAAGCAGTAACATCGATACCCCATTTTAAAATTAAGTTTTCAACACTGAACGGGATCGGAGAGGTAAAAGGAGACCTAGATATAGCCCGAAGGTGTTACCGGAACAACTTGATTTCTTCAGGGGTCGGGGTCAGCAAACAGAAACAGACAATGGCCATTGAGATCGAACCATTCACCGAGGGGAGCACAGAGCCACTTGCTCTTTTGGCCGAAGAAACTGAAGATGTAGAGTTAGTGCCAGGAGAGAAAGAAAAGTTAATAAAAATCAGTTCAGGGTTAGCAGAACCTTTCAGAACCGGACTAATAGAACTACTCCAAGTCTACGCCGACATCTTCGCATGGAAGCCGAGCGATATGCCCGGGGTAAGTGAATCAGTGGCAATACACGAACTGCACGTGGACCCAAGCAAGAAACCAGTTATACAAAAACGAAGACTTTTCGCCCCGGAGAGGCAAAAAATAATCGATGAGGAGATTGCCAAACTTCTGGAGGCCGAATTTATCTTCGAGATCGATTACCCGGAGTGGCTGGCCAATGTGGTATTGGTCCAAAAGAAGAATGGGAAGTAGAGGATGTGCATCGATTACACGGACTTGAATAGAGCGTGCTCGAAGGATTTCTACCCTCTGCCCAACGTAGATCAACTGATCGACGCAACTTTAGGATACGGAATGCTGAGCTTTATGGACGCCTTCTCGGGGTACCACCAGATTTTGATGTGCAAAGAAGACATCCCGAAGACTAGCTTCATCACACACCGGGCAATATATGCGTACAGGAAAATGACCTTCGGGCTATTGAACGCAGGGGCAACTTATCAGCGGATGATGAACTTTGTGTTCACGAAACAATTGGGGAGGAGCATGGAGGTCTACGTAGACGACATGACTGTAAAGAGCATGTCAGTCCGTGATCACCTGGAAGACTTGGAAAATTGTTTCGAGACAGTCAGAAAACGTAAACTGAGGTTGAACCCAACCAAATGCACATTTGGGCTAGGATCGGGGAAGTTCCTAGGATATCTGATCAGCAAAAGGGGAATTGAAGCTAACCCAGAGAAAATCCAGGCAATACTAGACATGAGATCCCCGAAGTCTTATAAGGATGTGCAGAGACTGACGGGTCGGATCGCAGCCCTTCGAAGGTTCGTCTCCAAGTCGGCCGAAAGATGCCTACCATTTTTCGATACCTTAAAAGGGCCTAAGAACGAGAAAAGCTTTCAGTGGACTTCAGAATGCGAGGACGCGTTCTAAGGGATCAAACGATATCTTTCTTCGGCACCTCTTCTGATGAAACCGATTCCTTCGGAACCCCTATATCTGTATCTGGCAGCAAGTTCGATGGCTGTGGGAGCGGCATTGGTTCGGGACAAAGGGGGAAATCAGTTTCCCGTATATTACGTCAGCCACGTGCTCCGAGACGCCGAAATCCGTTACCCGAACCTGGAAAAATTTGCCTATGCTTTGATCATAGCAAGCAGAAAACTTCGGCATTATTTTCAGGGTAGGGTGGTCGTGGTATACACGGATCAGCCGTTGAAAAAAATTCTACACCGACCTGAGATTTCGGGAAGACTGACGGCATGGGCAGTGGAGCTAACACAGTTTGCGCTAGAGTATCAACCCCGAACAGCAATCAAAGGACAAGCGCTAGCAGACTTCGTCGTGGAATGTTCGTTCTCGGAGCCAGATGTGGGATCGGTGACCAAAACGCAACACATAAAGACTTCATGGACACTATATGTCGATGACTCATCAACGTCAGACATCAGTGGTGTAGGGGTCATACTGACGAGCCCCGATGGATTCAAAGTCCAACAAGCTATTCGATTTCGGTTCAAAGCAACCAATAACGAAGCAAAATATGAGGCCATTCTAGCCGAGTTAAAGTTGGCCCGAAGCCTAGAAGTACAGAATTTGGTCATCTATAGTGACTCGCAGCTGGTCGTCAAACAGATTTCGGGAGAGTATGAGGCTCGGGGGGCAAGAATGATGAAGTACTTAGCCAAAACGAAGAATAAACTGTCATACTTCGGCTCGGTCAGCTGTCAGGGAGTGAACAGATCCGACAACACAGTAGCAGACGCCCTGGCCCGGCTGGCGTCAACCGAAGCTAGCTCCTTCGAAGGTTCGGTGTATCTGGAGACATTGGAACAGCCAAGTGTCCCGAAAGAAGAGGTACTATGCGTAGATCGGCTGAATTGTTGGCTTACGCCTTATATCTTTTATTTGGCTGATGGAACATTACCTTCGGACTGGATTCTAGCAAGGAAAATCAAGCAACGAAGTTCGAATTTTGTACTGATCGATGGAGATTTGTATCGAAGAGCCTTCAGCTCTCCCTTACTTAAATGTTTAACACCGTCAGAGGCGAGCTACACACTTCGAGAGGTACATGAAGGAATCTGTGGGGATCACATGGGGGCCAAGTCATTGGCACATAAGATTCTAAGACAGGTGTATTACTGGCCAACCATCTACACAGAGGCCAAGGAACTCATCAAAAAATGTCCCAAGTGTCAACTAAACAGCAACATCCCACATCAACCCCCGAAGAACTCTACTCGGTCTTATCCCCGATCCCCTTCGCAGTATGGGGAATCGACATCCTGGGGCCTCTGCCAAAGGCCAAAGGACAAGTCAGCTTTATAATAGTGGCTATCGATTACATGACGAAGTGGGTCGAAGCCAAACCACTACAAAAGATCACCGAATAGGAATGCCATAAATTTTTGAAAGAAAGAGTAGTTTACCGGTTCGGCATTCCGATGGCAGTAGTCTCGGATAACGGTAGACAGTTCGTGGGGTTAAAGTTTGAAAGCTTCATGAAAGAGTTGGGAATTCAGCACCGGAACACTTCGGTTGCCCACCCTTAGTCAAACGGTCAAGTAGAAGCGACCAATCGAACCCTACTCAACGGGATAAAAAGAAAACTTGATGAGTTGAAAGGTCGGTGGCCCTAAGAACTATTCAGTGTTTTGTGGGCATATCGAACAACCCTGAGGACAACCACTAGAGACTCTCCTTTCTGACTGGCCTATGGAACCGATGCACTCATACCAGTAGAGATCGGTCCCCCCACCCTTCGGGTCAGCCAGTACAAAGAGCTCTACAACGATGAAGGCCTGAAAGTAAATCTGGACCTGCTAGATGAAGCTCGTGACGCCGCGGTGTTGAGGTTGGCCATTTATCAACAGAAGACAGCCCGACACTATAACCAGAATGTGAAGTTGAGGAGGTTCGAGGTAGGAGATTTGGTACTTCGGGAGGCAGAGGCATCAACCCCCCAGAACACAGGAAAATTAATGCCTAACTGGGAGGGGCCTTATGAGATAGTAGAAGTGCTGAAGCCAGGGACTTACCGGCTTCGGGCAATGGATGGGTCGGAGATAAAGAATGCATGGCATGCTGGAAGACTTAGGAGATATTACCAGTAAATAAATGCCTATTCTTTCCTTCTAATGGTGTAATTTATGCAGTTTATCAATGAAATGAAAACTTCTCTCAGAGAAACGTTTGTACTTCATTTTAATCTTGCACTACTTTACCGATCATATAAGCTTCGAGCGTAAAACGATCAGACGGTCCGAGAGAACTTAACTGATCGATAAACGCCACAAGTATAACTGATCGACAAAGCAACGAATCCGATTATATAAGCTTCAAGCGTAAAGCGATTAGATAGTCCAAGAGAACTTAACTGATTGATAAATGCTACAAGTATAATTGATCGATAAAGTTACAAATCCGAGATAGTACGCTTTAGACCTAACTCAACCACATTGTCATAAACGACACAACTGTTCGATAAAAGTCAAGTTGAACTAATCGAGATAACAGCTTAGAAAGTTTTTGTCTTCATTTATATTCACAAAGTTTTATAATTCCCGATCAGATGAACTTCAGGTACATACCCCGTCGGCTTCACTGGTCAGGTGAGTTACAAAACTTAGAAAAGCAAAATTACAAGTATGAAAAACAGATACTAAAGAGAACTAAGGTAAGTCATCATCAGCTTCGGCCTCCTCATCAGAAGAGTCGAGGATCGAGGCATCCAGGCCGGCATCAACAAGCTTCGCTCTCGCTTTTTCCCGATAGGCCTCCGCCCCTTCAGCAAACTGGGTCAGGATCTTATCGGTCAAAGCAAGCGATTCTTCGTATTCCTTGACGGCAGCTTGTTTGAGGGAGACCTGTTCGGCCATTAAGGTGTTGTTCGCCTGGATCAAAGTCCTCAGCTGAGCATGAACCCTAGTGAACTTCTCCTCGAGGGCCTCCAGATTCCCCACCAAGGCCCTATTCTCTTCGGCCATCAGCTCCTTGTCATGCACCAGCTTCTTGGCATGATCGTTGAGACCGACGAACTCTTGTTGAAGTAGGAAACTTTGTTCTTCGAGTTCGGCAATCTGTCGATTGGCCTGGGTCACCTTATTCCTGGTATCAGCGTGAAGATCCCGCTCCCTCTTCAGCTCCGAATCCCGACCCGACAACTCCGCTTGGAGAAGCTCCACATCGATTCTCAGCTAGACCTCTCTCTTAGTAGATCGGGCAAGAGGAGCGATAGCCCGAGCGAGGATGGCATTGGCCTAAATACAGAGGCGAATAGATCAGACAACAAAAAGGTAAAGGAAAATGTATATACAAACGAGGATGAATACCTGAGTCCGGGCTCTAAGATAGGTAACCAGAAAATCCTCTGAAGAAAAGTTCTTGAACCGATCATCGTCACCCGAGAGCCTGAACTGATCCAGCAAATGGAAGGGGAATTTTTCAGCATTACTCTTCGGCCAACAGGTGGTCGGTGACCCATCAGAATAGCTGGCCTTGGATATCGGGGCGGCGGCAGGGATCGGACCTACTACCTCTTCGACCAGGGGACGCTCCTGGATCAGACGCGGCCTCTTCGGTTGAGGCTCGAGAGGCCGATCCTTGGTACCCTCCGACTCCTCGTCCACCGTCGTTATGGTAGGAGGAGGAGGGGTCGGTTTTGCAGCTGGCTTCGGGGGGACCGAAGCGATGGTCTTGTGGGGAGCTCAGGTAGAGGAAGATATCTTCTTTGACTTCTTTAGTAAAGCCATCTTATCGGCCCCCTTCATCTGCAACACGCTTTTTGTAGGAACGTCCGCCTTGGAAGATTCGGGTAGAGGCCCGGTTGACGAACCAACCCACAGTTCAGCAATAGGGACAACCTCGTCTAAAGGAGAGTCATCAGCGGCAGGAGGGTGGATGGGCTCGGCGATGACCTGCAGTGGGGTCAGATCCACTTCAGCACCATCGGGCTTGAAGATAGTCACTACAACATAAGACAAAAAGTTCATAAGAAAGAAACCGTAACAAAGGAATGGGAACACAAATGAATGGGTTCGGATATGACAACTTACAGCCGTGTTCGTAGAGCCAAGATTCGTTGGATACGATCTCCAGGCTCCAGCTGGTCTGCTTCAGAAGGGCATAAAACTTTTTGAAGGCAGCCGCACGACCCTTCGGGAACCTGGTTACCTTCAAGGGCTGTTCTTCGGGACAGGCCCAGTTCGGTAAAAGGTTTAGGTCGGTTCCCTTCATGAAGAACCATTGTGAATGCCAACCTTTATTGCTCGAGGGGGTCTTCATGAAGGCGGCATGACCAGTTACACGGTTCAGATGGCGAAGGCCTGGTTCCTTCGATCGGCCGATAGAAAATAGGACAAAGAAGAAGTCCAAACCTGGGGATATGCCAGCTTCTTGACACAAAGCAATAAAGCTGACAAGCTGGATGTAGGAGTTCGGGGCCAGCTGCGAGAACCCGAACCCGACCAGACAGAGGAAAGAGGAGATGAACTCGTGGAGGGGGAACCGAACCCCATATTTCAGGGCATAGAGATGGACGGCAACCCAACCCCCTTCGGGACGCCAGAACATCCTTTCATTCGGTTCAGCCACCCGAAGCTTGTACTCTTGGGGAATATTGAATACTGTTCGGATGTCGGAGAGCTGAGAGTGGGTGATGGTGGAAACGGTGTTGATGATAGCGTAGTCGATCTCGGATGCATAGAGGCGGCAAATTCGAGCATCGGCGTCCTCGATAGGAATGTCAGCCGGAGCCATGGGAACCTCAACCTGGAGGAGGTCGCCGGCGGTGAGGGTGGGAGTAGGGGTGCTCATCGGTAAAATACCGGCTCGAACCGAACCGAACCGATTACCAAAACTACTGATAATTGGGTACCGATACCGAAACCGAATGAACCGGTAAACCGAACCGAATAGCCGGTTCGGTACCGGACCGATTCCAGTTTTTACCGACTTGTACCGGAATTTCAACCCAACCAATTTCAGCCCAAAAACAAGATTTTTAGCCCAAAAACTTTCAACCCAAAACTTTAAATACTTACTTAAATTTTTAAGCCCAAAATTATGCCAGCCCAAAAGCTTAGTAAGATAGACCTATTACAGCCCAAACACAAAATTATAAGCCAAAAATTGGCCCAATTGGAATTTATTGTTACATGGTAATCGGTAATCATTTTATAAGGAGAATCTCCTTAAAGTTTTACCAATTTAACCAATATGGGACTTGGAGACAACTAAATAGTAAAGGCTTCACTTGGTAGTGTTTTTATAAAGAAAACTTTCTTAAATTTTTATAATCTAATCAATGTGGGACTTAGAAATAAGTTATGTAAGATGGTGCCATAAGTTCCCTTATATGATTTTCTTGACATTCATTAATCATTAGTGTCATTATAGTTGGTTTGATTTGATGAAAGTCTAAGTTTGTAAATTTATTTAAAGTTTTAGCAATGGTGTTTTTATAAAGAAAACTTTCTTAATTTTTTATAATCTAATCATTGTGAGACTTAGAAACAAGCAATGGTGCCATAAGTTCTTCATTAGTATCATTCATTATAAGGGTTAAGTTATTTACATTCTTATTATTAATAATGCATTGATTATTTGTTATCTTAAATTCATTATTACATGATAATCAATTTATAAGAAAAAATTTCTTAAAGTTTTACCAATTTAGCCAATATGGGACTTGGAGACAACTAAATAGTAAAGACTTCACTTGGTAGTGTTTTTATAAAGAAAACTTTCTTAAATTTTTATAATCTAATCTATGTGGGACTTAGAAACAAGTTATGTAAGATGGTGCCATAAGTTCCCTTATGTGATTTCCTTGGCATTCATTAGTGTCATTATAGTTGGTTTGATTTGATGAAAGTCTAAGTTGGTAAATTTACTTCAAGTTTTAGCAAATGGTATTTTTATAAAGAAAACTTTCTAAATTTTTTATAATCTAATCAATGTGGGACTTAGAAACAATCATTTGTGTCATAAATTCTTCATTAGTGTCATTATAAAGGTTAAGTTATTTACATCCTTAATACTAATAATGGTTTGATTATTTGTTATCTTAAATTCATTAAGACATAATAATCAATTTATAAGAAATTTTTTTTTAAAGTTTTACCAATTTAGCCAATATGGGACTTGGAGATTCACTTGGTAGTAATGTAGTATGCCATCTCTTGTTTAATAAGTCCCACATTGAATACATCCCACATTGTCTAGTATGTCATCTCTTGTCTTACCTCTATTCTATAAATAGAAGAGACTTTCAAGTTATTTTTACATGGCTAGACAACTAAACATCCCACATTGTCTAGTATGCCATCTCTTGTCTTACCTCTATTCTATAAATAGAGAGACTTTCAATTAATTTTACTTAGTTAGACAAAAGAGCCTTAAAACTTTTACATAGTTAGACAAATGAGTCTTAAAAAATTGGTCCTTCAAGTTATTTTTTAATTTATTATTTAAATAATCGGTACGATCGGTTCGGTTCGGTATGTACCGATTTTTTGTACCGGTACCGAACCGGTTCAATTTTGTACCGAACCGATCGGTTCGAACCGGTTCGGTTTCCCTAAAAATCGAAAAAATCGACCGGTTTGAACACCTTTAGGTGGGAGTACCGGCCGCTGTGACCGTCGTGGGAGGAGGAATGCTAGAATCGGCCATTTGTGGTGACTTAAAAGGAGGTAAGGCACAAAGGCAAGAGTTTAGAAAGGGAATGGCAGGAATCAAAGAAGTTTGGGGAAATGAGTGTCTCGCCGGAAATCGCCCTTGCCGGAAAAATTTGACAGAGATTCAAAATATTGAAGGCTCGAAAAAGTGACGGTGATGAATGTTGGGGAGCTTATATGACCCGTCTGGCACAGCTTCCAAAGGCGGTTATTTATGGCAGGTGGGGCCCAGTCTTGAAAAAACGTGTACCAGCTCGCTGACCGAGGAGAAACCGTTTGGGTTCCCGAGACAGCTCATCATTGTGGCGTGACTACCCAAATTCATGTCCTTTCAAGTCTCATGTCATAAATTTTTATAACAAGAGACTGGGGGGCAATGTTCGGGAGTGTTTCACCGATCCCCTGTTGGGCTGAAGGCCTGGACCGGAACCGAGTAGGTCGGGCTCGTATGTTCGGAGATACAAGGTCGGGGTCAGTTACCCGATCCCAATTGGCTGGGGCCCCATGGTCATTGTGAGGGTTGAGTTCGGGCCTATTGGGTTTGGCTATTGGTTTGGGCCTGAACATATGAGCAGTCCACATGCAGAGTTGGTGTGACAAGGAGTTTACGTGATTAAGGGTATCAACCCTAATCATACGTTAACAAGGCAACTCTGGAGGTAGTGGTGGAAAGGGATTTCACTTGCACCTTTTAAGGAGATTGTGTTGGACCCAAATATGGTAGCTAACATATTTAGGAGTCCTACTCTAATTCGGAGGAGAATACCAAGGTGGTGGGAGCTCTATAAATACAAGGCCAAGGTTACAATTAACGGGTAAGACCTACTTTGAGCACTAAACACGTAACCTCCATTGTTAAACCTTGTGAACGGCCTGTACTTATTCTCACACCGGAGCTATCCCCCGGCGGCACGGCCGTCAAGCTTCTGTGTGATTGTTATTGTGCAGGTTTCAGCGCGTGGATTCTGTGATTGGACGCGCAGACGAAACTTGGCGTTAACAGTAACCAATTCAGTTTTATTTGATTACCAATTTTATTTTAAATGTGATGCAGTTACTAGTCAAAATTCGTATAAAGGTAACCATTTTAATTTTTGTGGGTAACCAAATCGTCAAAAGAAATTCAGAATAGCAACTCCAGTGGCGGCGGCGGCGACAGCGGCAGCGGCAGCGGCAGCGGCAGCGGTGGCGGCGAGAGAGGAGGATGATGAACATTAGCTCCTTCATAATTTTTTATTTTTAATTTTTTCATTTTGATTTGAATTTTGAAATATAGATTTGAAATTGTTATTAGATACAAAAGATTTGAATTATTAATTATGGCAGTTAGTTGTCCTTGATTTTAGGTTTTTTTATTAATGTGAATTGTACTATTTTTGTAAAATGAATCTTAATTACACTCTTTTTGTAATTATTTAGTTGATGCACTTTTCTTGTAATTACTTTCTATTTATTGTATAGTTACGTAAAGGACCCTAATATATATTGCTTTCTTTATTGGCCCAAGATTGCTCTATATAATGGGTCCGAGTTATTTAGGGTTGCATGGAATTAATATTTTATTCTTCAGTTTATATCTTTGATCCGTTATTGCTTCCTTAAATAGATCATGTGAAAGCCTTCCCTAAATATAGCAATCCAATATTATTTGAAAAAGAAGTTTATCTTCAATATTCAAACTGATTGTGAATGGTATGAAACAGATTCTATATTATATCTCCTTTATTCCTTTAATCAAGCTAATTTAGCTTGACTTGAATATCATATCCTTGGTAGCTGATTTTAAGGTATCTATTACTCCCTACGTTCGTTCCTAAAAGATTGTTGTTTCAAAAAGTTTGTCGTATACAACTTTCGAGGAGAATAAATTATTTATTTTCCTATATTACCCCTACCTTCTCTCATTATCCCAAGAAATTCTCTTATTTGTATTAATAGTTTTCAATTTCCCATAAAGGAGTAGTGATGGAATTTCAAACAAATTTTACTTGGTAAATGATACTTTCTTAAACCATGTATCAAAACTTTAAACGGCGATCTTTTAGGAACGGAGGTAGTATTTTCGTTGGCTAAAATATTATATATACTGAAATTATGTGATTTTCCAACTGGACTAAAGCTATAATGCTAACAGCTCTTTTATAGTCGTTAGCTTTATTCAATATATATATCTCCTTCTTCTTGGCTAATCATGCTGCAGGACACTCAATATATATATATATTCTTCTACTTGGTAAAAAGGAAGCAGAATACTAGAAGCATATACTGGTTCAGAAAATTTAAAGCTAATACCAGTCCTGATATATACTTTCATAAAGAGCTATTAAAGTCTATTTTCAACAAATCTTTGTTATGTTGTTAATTCTTTTATTGGCTCGAAAATCACATAGTATTGTATTAAAGATTCTTTGTATTAAATTTTGAGTTCAAGCCTTGTTTGGCTTGGTCGATCCAGTAGTGGATAAGTTCTGCTCGAAGGAAGCTTTCAAGGTTGCAGAGGTGCAAATGGCTCAGTGGTAAAAAAAGTTGCAGAGGTGCAAGGGGGCAGTGGTGTCTATCAGTGTGAAACTGGAGTTCTTTTTATTGTATTTAATTGAATATTAAGTTTAATAAAAAGAGTCTTCAATACCGGTTGGTATTGGACGTGGATTAAGCCATTAGAAGTTAATGTCAGAAGCACAAAAAATCCTCGTTTTTGTGGTTTGTTAATTTTTGTGATTTGATTGTTTGAGTCTCATTTTATATCTAAACATACTCACATAATAGTATAGTGTTGGTAGATACAATATACTAATTCAGACACTATCACTTGTCTGCATTATAACAAAAATAAATTTACTCTAATGCGGACACTTTCAACTGTTTGTTTTAGACATCTATTTTATTCTCATAACTATTCTAGAGGCTTTTTGTTAAACCAACACATTTGATATGAGTAGAAAAATAGTATTATGTCTATATTTTTTAATTGACATTATAAGAGAAAATATAAATATTTAAAAATATAGCAAAAAAAATTTTATTTAATTAAATTGAATATAAAATCTCAGTATTACCCTTGTAAAATTTATTGAAAAGATGAAAAAAAAAGTCAAGTATTTATTATAGTAATAATACGGAAAATTAAATCATTAATACTTTCTAAACTACGCAAACTGCATTAAAAAAGAAAAAAGAAAATGTCACTATCTAAAAAGACATAAAAAAAAGGAATGTATATAGGGATCGAGTACTAGTATCCCCACCTCAAACTTAAACCTTACACAACCATTTAGCATATATACAAGCACATGGAGTCAAACACCTTGGTCTCCAAAAAGCTTGAAACTAACAAATCTTTGGTCCCCTATATAATAATAATTATATAATTAGGCGTATAAATGAATTGAGTCGGTCCTAGTATTATATAAGTTGGTCAAATTTGGTTCATAAAATTTATCGAGTCAGAAATAAGGTTTGATTAAGATTTATTTAGCTATCAAGTCGAGCACAATCTCGAATTGAGTCTCGAGCAATTTGAACTTTTTGAGTGAATATAGTCCAAGTCTCAACAGAAAATTATAATTTAAAAATGCTCGAATAATTTATCGAATTTTAAAATTTGTTCATAGTTGAATCGTTTATATTTCAAGTCTATAGTTAGAATCGAATTTTAATTAAGCAAGTACGAATCAAATCTAAAGCGATCGGTTTATTTTATATTCTTATATATAATCCATATATGGTACTACTACATATAAATTATAGCTGAAAGTCTGAAAATAAATACATACTACTACATATAGTAATTAATCTTAGTCCAAATTAATACTCTAGTCTAATGCCTAGGACCCAACCTGACTATGTTCTGACCATGTCCCGATGTTACGGTAGACTAAGATTAAATATAGTATTTGTTCTTATTTTGCCTGGAGTGACATTCATCATCAATAATGTCGTTGATCTAATTGTGCTACCTGCTTTTTGTCTAATTTAATAGATATAATTAGCTGCTATATATTGAGTATAATCTACGAATGTAGTTAATTTGTGTACTATGTGAAATAAACCATAATTTAGTTATTGATTAGTCATAGTCCATCTTGACTATAGTTTTGTATTTATAAAGATCCAGAACGACCCTCCATTCACTTACTAAAATTTTAAGATAGTTGTTAGGTACATATAGTGGTAGTAAAATTTAAAATTATAATTGATTCGTAGAATGTATGAACTCCAAACTGTCGTCAAGCGCATTATAAGGCTCAATACACTGTCCATGAACACTAAATTTCAATTAAGTCGTTTAAATTTAGTCAATAAAATCGTTATTATTGAAAATTATCTAAAACATACTATAAATTTTTCAAAACAAAAATAAAATTACACCAGTTGTAAACTTTAAGATTTTATGCATGAATTTATAAAGCCAAAATTAATGGTACCTTTTTTAAGAAGGGACGTGATAATCAAGGAAGAAGAAATGTGTAAAAGTTGACAAGATTTTTCAAATAAATTATTTTAAATGAACCCATCTGGCTAATTATATATATATATATATATATATATATATATATATATATATATATATATATATATATAGACAAAAGTTAATACAAAATTAATATAATACAAAAAAAATTAGAGTAATTTTGTTTTGAGACATTTAATGAGGAATATAGTATAGTATAGCATGTAAAGTGCGAGGGAGTAGTGTGTATATGTTATTGCTTCACACTTTTTTTGTGGGGCCAGGGGTTGTTTCTATTTGCAAGTGCAGCCAAATTTATGAAACCAAACGGAAATTTCTAAGCATGCATTTTCAAGAGTTCTAAGCTTGAGAAAAATGAAACATGCAGCTGTATATCTCAAAGATTTTTCTAACAAGAACTCAAAATGTTCAAATTGATAGAATCTAAAATGAATGAAAGGACTAGAAATTGCTAAATCAACTGCTGTTCTAGCTAGAATGGCTGGTAATATTGCTTACTTTTACAATTTTCATTCCAAAATCGAATCCTGATGCACAAGTTTCATTCCACAACACTTAAACATCTAGCTAATTTCATTACGGTTGTTCTCATTTTTAAAAACACCATTTACAAGAAACTGTTAACCACATACATTATATAATGGACCATAGACCTAACAGGTTAGCTCTTTAAGTCAAGAAAGGATTCCAAATAAGAGTTTATAAGCTTATCATATTTCCAAAAATAGTCACGTCAAAAGGAGTAAACAGTTTTTCTCCCTTGAAAACCAAAATCCAACAGCTCCTTAAAAGGGTCAACATGCGGCGTGCACGAAGGAGGCTCTTCAAATAGGGACAAAGACAAAGTTTTATTAGCCAAGGCAATGTCAAACAAAATGACACCAGAATTTGGATCATAAACAACAATATCTCTCACCGGCAACCAAATAAACAATTCTTTGTCCGACAAACCCTCCAAGCCAAACAGCCCGCCGTAGCTGAGATTAGCTCTAACGACACTGTCAAAAAAAACCAATGACTCATATTTGGCTATGCAGGGCTTTTCTAAGTGGACTTGAAGAACCATATTTTGATCAAGGGTGTAGGACTTTACGTTGTTTGGGAAGAGTCCGGCAGGCAAGCCATGGTACCGGAGGAGGTCATGAATGTCGGAGGAGAGAGAGAGGATAGAGAAAGAGGAGAGAATTAGAGTTAATAGGAGATGAGAGTTGTAGTGAACGGCGGCCATTGCTATGTGCAGTATGTGGTGAGGGGAGAAGAAATTAAAGGAGGAAGTTAATTAGGAGGGTTTATCATGCCGAGTGTGGGGTCAGATATATAGGTCTTAAGACTTTTGAAGATGGTTTGCCAAAGAGTATTTCCTAAACTACCCTTTTCTTTATCACTAAGTTTTTTTTTACATTACTTTTTCTTAGACAAAAAATGGCCTTTGTTTGTTTTGTTTTGTAATGTTTTGGTTAGTGCGTTAGATGTCGATTTTTATTTTGGTTATTGAATTTTTTTTGTTATAAAAATATTATTATATTTTTAAAAATATTATAAATTAGACATTACTTAATATTTTGTCTAAAAAATTGACGGAAGTGCTGAATAGACTAACGTTTAATTGTTGTTATCTGCGGTACTTGAATATGTGGCAGATGAGACCCTGTTACGTGGAGGGTTAATTGATGTTTTTGTTATTGTACTAAGGATCTGTTTTCATTTTGGACTGAATCTATTTTTTATTTACAAAGTCATTACTATACTCAAAAAATATTACAAACTAATCATTATTTAGCATTCGTTCAAAAAATTGACGAAAGTGCTAAAACGTGCATATCATGTAAGCAAAAAAGTTGATGTGTGAGTTAGCTATTGGTGATGTGGAACATTTTTTTTATGTGTGACATCATGTGTATTGTCCCCGACAAAGAAGAAAAGAACCTGCAAATATTTATGGCCAAGACAAATCGCAGCAAAATTGTGCCCTAATTATTTTCCATTTTCAAATTATCTTTTTTCTCTTTTCTGATTTCTGTAGCAATATTATGTATTACATCATCAATAATTAACTCATATACACGTCAATTAAGTAATGACTAGCTTGTAACATTTTTTTGAGTATAATAATGTCTTTATAACCAAAATAAAAATTGACCCCTAGTATAGTAACCAAAACATCAATTAACCATCCACATAACAAGGACTCTCCTGCTACATATTCAAGTAACTCACATGACAACTGTTAAACGTGAACTTCCGTCAATTTTTTGGACGGAAGATTAAGATAACTAGTTTTTAACTTTTGTTTAGTATAGTAATGTATTTGTAATAAAAAAAAAGATTTAATAACCAGAATGAAAATCGATCCCTAGTACAATACCTAAAACATCAATTAACATGTTTTGTCCTTATAAAACCTATGTGATCTATGTGTATGTTTAGTTACTTAGCATTTAGAGTGTTTGTAAGTTCAAATTCACTTACAAATCTTATTCTTCTAGTAACAATTTATTTTAAACAAAGATTATTAAAATCACAAATACATCGTTTGGGATTTAAACATAACACATCAAAAATAATGTTTAAAGGTTCAAACTTCAAAGGCTAATATCACAAACGTTGTTCTTTGTCACTACTTTTTGGGTTTTTTTTACATTACTTTTTCTTTGACAAAAAACAGTCTTTGTTTGTTTTGTTTCGTCCTTATAAAACCTATGGGAACTATATGTATGTTTGGTTACTCAGTATTTGAAGTATTTGCAAATTTAAACATATTTAAAAATTTTATTCATATAATAACAATTTATTTTAAACAGAGATTAATAAACTCACAAATGTATCGTTTAGAATTTAAACGTATCAGATTAAAAATAATGTTTGGAGGTTCAAACTTCAAACACTAATATCTCAAACGTTGCAAACAATAATAACTATACAGTCTTTATATGGGTAACTAACTTATGATAAGTGTGACACCAGCTTACCACATACTCCCTCCGTTCCTTAATATAAGTCGTTTTAGAGAAATATTTTTGTTCCTTAATATAAGTCGTTTGAGAATTTCAAGTAAGCATTAATTGCTTAGTTTTCAATATTACCCCAAGTATTAAATGTAACTTTAGTTCTCTCATTATTTTCTGTCCAATAAATAACAATCTATTCTTTCAATACAAGGGCAATATAGACAATTGATATTATAGTTAATGCTATATAATCATTACCTTAATACTTGTGCACAACTCTAAAACGACCTATATTAAGGAACGGATGGAGTATATAATTAATAAAAGATTCATGTCATTAGTCTTTTTACTTCTTCTTTTTTTTACAATATTGTTAGTGTGACGCCCCCAAAATTAGGTATACATCACCCATCTTGGGTCGTCAGATACATGGTACAGAATACAAATACAACTTACTAATACAACTGTCGTGTACAATACGACAAAACATAAATGTGAGTTTGAATACAATTATTGTCTACTAGAGACTATACAAACTCAAAAGGAATCCTCATTACAATTATTGTCACACTATTTAACAGAATAGTGAGGACTACTAATACTATCATCTGGTCCATCACTCCGCTCCCCGACTCGTCCCAGCTATATTCTCATTTCCTGAAGAGAACAGTGAAAGAAAGGGTGAGCTCAACTAGCCCAGTAAGAAATATTATGACTAAGATAATGCAGAATAAATTATCATTAGCCTTCAACAGTGTTAAACTGATAAAATATAACGAACATCAAGTTTAACTGCAGCGGAACAAGCAATCCATTAAAAGAGTCAAGTAGAAAATAAAATCTACTATCTTCTATGATTTAAAAGGTTTTTCAATACTGTTATCGCTGGAACTTAGCTTAATAAAATAATCCACATCATCGAATCACCCTTGCACTACGGCCAAGGATATTCGTGTATTCATTAATGGTCATGATCATGCCAACAACTGTCCATCAATGTACTACGGGCCAATGAGGACTTTTACCATATCATTTGTAACATTACGGTCATGATTATACCGAATAATCCCTGGTCATAATCATACCAAGTCCATCTATGCACTACAGGCCACAGATGACTTTCAACATTTTATAAAGGGTTAAGTTCAGATGACCACCTGAGGTTTGGGCGGTTTCCCACTTAACCACCTATAGTCAGTAAAGCTACATTTAAACACCCGACCTTTTGAGTTAAAGTGAAAAAGTGATTTCTTTTATAACTCTGTTAGTTAAATTGTATAAAGACTTAATTACCCTCATACGTTCAACAACATAAACAACATCTCTCTCTCTGTTTTTCCGAACAAACAAAAAACAAGAGCTCATATTATTGCTTCATGATTACCCTCATTATCCCAGAAAGAGTTACAGTAAGAGTAATATCAAGACCAGAAATACAGATATTATATGAGTGCAGAGTAATCAAATTTTCCCAAGATGATCACCTAGCAAGTCCCTATAATTCATTCAACTTTTGACAAGGAAAATTATAGATACTCCTCGGTTTCAAAGAAAAAATGGGCAGGAAAAAATGAAAGACACTCCACCAAATGGAAATGAAATTACCAAATGTGTATTATTAAGGAAACCAAACATTGTTCCTCAGCTTCAAAAATATGCACGAGTACAATAATTTAAAATAGAGCTTAAAAAGAGAATGCCCCGAAACACTTTAAAACAGAGTGATGCTATTCAGGGATAGTAACCAGTGAATGTGAATCCCCTTCCAATAATTTCACCAGCACAAAGCCATCCAAAGCATTCTAACCCAAATACACAATGTAAATTACTCATATCTAGAAGTTTTAATTTTCTTCAAATTGAGCCTCAGAACATTCAAGTAGAACAAACCCATAATAAATTGACATAAATCAAAACTTACAATTCAACACAAAAACCAGAAGTTCTAACACAAAAAGCTAATGACCAAAACAAATAAGTATCACAAAAAAGCTTATTACCGATTTCATGTTGGGCTCAATTTAAAGCTAAAAACCATGGCTGACAGGAAAGAAAAGTGTACTAAGAAGAAAAGCTTATTCTTGAACATAAACTTTACCACTCAATGCTATCTTACAAGTTACAACAATCAATTGCTCATACTCGCTTCAAAACTGGTGTAGCAAAGCTTTATTTAACCCTGTATTCTGATAAAAGACCAATACTACAAAGGCCAAGCCCAGGAGAAAGAAATCTCAACGACAAGGACACCTGCTTGACCAGTTAGCTCTTGCCATTTAAGCAATTACTCAATAGGTTCCCCTAGTCATATAATTTACCTGTCTCTCAAGATGATTTAGCCATCTCCATCTTCTCAGCGGCTTCAGCAGCTGCAGCTGCTACCTTGTCTAAGCCTAACTTTTGCAACTCGCTCAAGAAACCATCAACATTAGCACCACTAATTTTGTAAGGACTGTGGGCAGGACCAGGGAATAAACCCTTTGTTACCTCTTCTTTATATTCTAAAAGAGCTCTGTTAATGGCATCTCCCAGCCATAACAGCCAACATTAGTCACTCATAGCATTCAACATTGTTACCGCATGAAAAATCAGACCCATGAAAAATCCCAGCTATAGCATTCAACATCAGTCGCTCATCATCTTGCCACGGCCTCAATTTCGCTCACCATAGCCTCAATTCAACATAATCTCGCTCACCATAGCCTCAATTTCACCACGTCTTGCTGCGCCGGGAAGATACGCCGCCGCCTCCGTACCTCACGCTAGACTCCGATTTCATTCCTCTGTAATATCTGAGTGAGAATACTCTATGCTTTGTTAACGAACTGAACGGCGATGGTAGTTTACTCCAAAAACCTCATCCTCTTCGGTACCTCCACGGCGACGTCGTAGCCGGCTCCATCGTCAATCTCTCCGATCCTAAATTCCGTTCAAATCCGAACGAATAAGATCGCTTCAGGAGGAAATCGCGTCGAATGTATCGATCCTCAGACTGATTTCTTCTCGGCGATGGCTCCTGCACGATCTCACCGACTGTAGACTCGAGGAGAGAGGAGACAGTGGATTTGAAGGTTGAAGAGAGAAGAAGAAGGGGTATTTCAGTCTTTTTAAATCGTTAAAGTCCCTTTTCAGACGTTTTTGGCGTCTGACATGCACGCACGGTTAATTTGGACGGAAAAGGTAACGTTTTCACTTTAACTCAAAAGGTCGGGTGTTTAAATGTAGCTTTACTGACTATAGGTGGTTAAGTGGAAAACCGCCCAAACCCCAGGTGGTCATCTGAACTTAACCCTTTTATAAACATGAGGATGATGACAATGATATAAGAATTCAATAAAACAAGTTCAAGAATTAATTTATCCAAGAATTAACAACGTCCAAATTGTCAACATTATACTACTTTGTGGAGTAAAATTCAAGAATGCTTAGGAGAATATTTTCATGAAAAGATACTGGATGAAACGCAATTATCAAGGATATTTCATAAATTTTATGGAGTATAGAAGTCAAAACTTAACCAACTGAGTATAATAAAGAATGGAATAACAAAAGAAATCACCATGCATGCGATAGACCGCACAGACAGGTTATTCCAACAGAATAATAAATAATGGAACCAAGTCCAACGTAAAACACACAGACAGGATATTCCAACAGAATAATAATAAAGACGGAACCAGGTCCGGTGTAAAACACACAGACAGGATGCTCTAACAAAATAATAATAAAGACGGAACTAGGTTCGGTGTAAAACACACAGACAGGATGTTCCAACAGAATAATAATAAAAACAGAACCAGTTCCGGTATAAAACACACAGACAGGATGTTCCAACAGAATAATAATAAAGACGGAACCAGGTCCGGTGTAAAACACACAGACAGGATGTTCCAACAGAATAATAGAAGAATGTCACCAAGTATAGGTAGACCGCGTATACAGGTTATTCCAACAGAATAATAAGAAATGAAATAACAACAGTTCTCTTCATGAATAAGAAAGAATAACACCCCTTACCGGTTTAAAGAAGAACTGAAATAAGGAAGTAGTTAAGTAGCAGAATACTTTTCTTCTCTCTCTATATAGTTTCTCTTTATAGTTTCTCTCTCTAGAGTTCAGTGAATTCGTAAGAAATAATGAAGGAATGAGCTGCTATTTATAGAAAAATAGAATGCATAGTAACTAATCCATGAACGGTCCAGATTGATTACTTTAATCTGACAGTCCATATTTAAAGAAAAATCTTTTAAATAAAATATAATATATTCTATTTATAGAATAACTTTAATAAAGTATTCTGTTTTATATAAAAAGATGTTTCTGTTTTATTACGTTAATAATACGAATAAAACAAAACTTCATTATCGCTAAATAATTCATATTATTAACTGACAATAATTGAATCAAACTGAGTGACTTCTCACATAAGCATTAATAATCAATACCGTGTGCTACTATGCAACCACACGTATTACTGTACTTTTACTACCGAGTAGTTCAACAGTATCAATGGTAAAACGTCCGCCGTTATTTTTAATAAAATATTTTTGTTATTTTCTCAATCCGACAATAATTCTGTTGTGGGATCCACCAATGATTGTGCCGTTGTACGAATATTCTCTGTTAAAACGAATATTCCCCGACCAATCGAATATTATATAATAACTTGCGTACTTTGAAAAATTTATAAATATTACCCACAACTATAATATTATATCAAATTAACTCCATAATATTCAAAAATGATATTTATAGAAAATTCATCTTTATTTATAAAAGTTGGGGTCTTACAACCTCCCCTTCTTATGAAATTTTGCCCTCGAAATTAGGGTACGTACCTGGTATATCGAAGAGGTAAGGATACCTTGACTTTATTTCAGATTCTAACTCCCAAGTCATTTCCTCAACATCGTGATTTATCCACAAAACTTTGACTTGAGGTATAACCTTGGAGCGTAGAATATGTTTCTTCTTATCCAAGATTTGAACAGGAACTTCTTCATACGTCAAATCCTCTGCTATTTCATCTGGTTCTAACTCAATAATGTGGTTCGGGTCTTTCACATATTTACGTAACATGGATATGTGAAAAACGTTACGAACACGAGACATACTTGGCGGTAAAGCGAGTCTATAAGCCACAGTTCTTACTCGATCAAGGGTTAAAAGTGGACCGATGAATCGAGGATTGAGCTTTTCTCTCTTTTCAAATCTCGTAACTACTTTCCATGGAGCAACACGTAAGAACATATGATCTCCTATATCAAATTTCACGTCTTTTCGATGAAGATCAGCATAACTCTTTTGTCGATCTTGTGAGGTTTTTAGACGTTGTCGGATCGTTTGAATCTTTTCTGTAATCATACGTACCAACTCCGGTCCCAACAACGTTGCTTCACCCACCTCATCCCAGCATACTGGAGAACGACACTTTCTTTCATACAACGCTTCGAATGGAACCATGCCAATACTTACTTGATAATTGTTGTTGTAGGAAAACTCCACCAATGATAAGAACTTGTCCCAACTTCCCTTGAAGTCAAGGACACAGAGTCTAAATAAATCTTTCAGAGTTTGAATAGTCCTCTCTGATTGTCCGTCCGTCTGAGGATGATATGCCGAACTAAATCGTAAATCCGTGCCCATAGCTTTTTGTAAGCTAACCCAAAATTATGAAATGAATCTTGGGTCTCGGTCAGAAACTATGGATACTGGCATACCATGCAGTCTTACAATCTCATTTATGTACATACGAGCAAGACGTTCAAGTGTATAAGTTTCTCGTATCGGTAAAAAATGAGCAGACTTGGTCAATCTATCAACAATGACCCAAATCGCATCAATACCTTGAGAAACCTTAGGAAGACCGGTAACGAAATCCATGATAATGTGCTCCCACTTCCATTTTGGAATTTCAAGTGGTTGCAATGGACCTTTTGGTACTTGATGCTCCGCCTTGACTCGTTGACAAGTTAGACACCTTGAGATAAACAGCGTTATCTCTCGCTTCATATTGCTCCACCAAAATGTATGACGAAGATCATGATACATTTTGGTACTCCCAGGATGGATTGCAAACGGTGTGTTGTGCGCCTCCATCATGATTTCATACTTTAAATCAGGGTCGTTAGGAACACAAAGTATGGAGTTGACTCGAAGTATTCCTTCTTCATCGATTCTTGCTTCCGACATAGCACCTTCTTGCACTTTCTTCCTCATACGCATCAGCTTCAGGTCTGTAGCTTGAGCAGCTTTAACTTTATCGATTAAAGTCGATTCAACTCGTATATTCGCCATCATCACATGTGTAAGACCCCGAATTTTATGAAATAAAAGTATTTAATTTTTCTATTTAGTAAATGGTTAAATTGATAAAAGTTTAAAATTATGGGTGAAATATGAATTTTTTTTCAAAATAAGCAAGTGGTTATAAAATAATCATTGTTGTCGGGGAATATTCGTTTGGTCGTGGAATATTCTTTCTGTCGGGTAATATTCGTACGACGGCGCAGCTATTTGTGGGCCCCATAACGAATAACTGTCGGATGAAGAAAACGATAAATTTGAATTTTTATAAATAACAGCGTAGTTACCGTTAATACTGTTGAAATACCCGGTGGTTAAAATACAATAATACGCGTTATTGTACAGTAGCACACGGTATTGCACCAATTATTGATATTTACGTAAGAAGACATTACTCAATAATTGTTACAGTAATTATTGTTCAGTATTTTATTTTATTGATTCAATAATTACTGCGTTGATATTTTATATTACTGTTGTTTTAATAATTGTCACTACACGGTATTTTCTATTATCGGAGCAATAATTCATATTATCTGAATAATATTATTAGATAACATTATTGGTAATGTCTACAAAGTTCTGTCTAAGGAGAGGTTTGGTCATCTAATTGCGCGCCAGTAAGGAAGAGATCCTTATTGGAAAGCCCCCTCTTTCCTGGGAACTGCCTGGCTGTCAGTAATGTGATTCTGTAATATTATTTGTGAATAATTAATTATTAATTTATATGTTGAGGAAAATATTAATTTTATGTGGATATGGATGGAGAAAAATTTTAATGTGACAATTGTTGAAAATTAATATTTTATTTTTTTTGATAAAATAATTCATTTATAATAATATATTAATGGTGATATTTTTACAATGAATGTGGGATATATGAATAAATGAGGAAGAAGAGTATTTTTGTTGGATTAAATGTTTAACACATGTTTTGTGTGTTGGTGGACACAATTCTTGACCGAAAATTTATTATTGACTGTAAAATCGCCCGATTGTGGATTTCGGTCAATTTCTGTTTAGAATTTAGAAAAACTTTCTTCTGTAAAGTTGTAGAGAATTGAATTTCCTATAAAAACTCGCGAGATTCGAATTTTCTGATGAAATGGCTATTTATTATGAATTATTGAAGTTCCGAAATTTTGAAATAATTGATTTTTGAAAGTTTTAATTATTTTTGTTTAGAAAAACGTTTTTTTATATTTTGTGGACATCATTAACATGTGTTATGGCTGAATTCAGATGGTCAAGGTGGGCTAAGGAAAATTTGTTAAATATATTATTATTATATTCAATTTTCTGCTTTGGTGTTCTAAGCATTTTCCTATAAATAGGGTGCTTAGGTTAGAATTGAAAATCACACCAGAAACTGAAGTTTTCTCTCTATTTCTCTCTCGATATATTGAGCGTATTCTTGTGAGTATTTTGATATCTTGAGTGTTGCTATACGGTGCAAGTTCGTTCAGCGTTATTCAAGTCAGGAGTACTGCTCTTTTGAGGTAAGGGATAGTAAGGGATAGTAAGAGATGTTATTTTTTTTTTATCAATGATATTATTTCTTTCAATATCATTATACTGGAATATTGGTAAGATTTTTCTTGTAAAATTCTTATCTTTTCATGTCGGAGTTACTATTCATGAGTTACTATTCATGAGTTACTATTCACGAGTTACTATTCATGAGTTACTATTCACGAGTTATTATTCATGAGTTAGTATTCACGAGTTACTATTCATGAGTTACTAATCAAGAGTTACTATTCACGAGTTATTATTCATGGGTTACTATTCACGAGTTACTATTCATGACAAAATTGGTTTCTTTTTCTAACCAAATTATAGTTGATTTATGAATATTACTCTTGAGATTAAAACTATATGTTGATCATATTATTTTTATTATCATATATAACATTTTTATAACCCTAATGATGATATTTCTCTTTGACTTGAGTGTAAAGATGGGTAGATTTTTGGTACGATCATGACTATGGGTTCTCTTTGGCCAGTAGTGTAAAGTTGAATTGTTGACTGGTATGATCATGACCATTGAATTTATAATTGAATATCTTTAGCTTAAGTGCAAAGGTGAAATGATCAACGTGGTTATAATTATTGGTTATATAAATTCTGAAATGATTATATATTTCTTTGAGATATTAATATCTTTGGCCCGTAGTGCAAAGATGACATGTTGTTGAATATCTTGGCACGTAGTGCAAAGATGGCCTGTTGTTGAATATCTTTAGTTTGTAGTACAAAGATGAACTGTTGATGAATATCTTTGGGCCGTAGTGCAAAGATAAATTTATTAGTATGATTATGAACATGAACTGTGATTTGGTATAACCATGATCTTTGATGTTTCAGGTGATGAAAATTATCTTTGTCCTGGATGAGAAAAGGAATTTAGAACAACAGTTACGATTATGAGTTATATATGTGATTGTGGACAGGAATTGTTGATTGATGTTACAGGGATAAAACATTGTTGGTGGACTTTTAACATAGAGAAGATAATAGACTTTATAGTCTATTTGACTCTTCTAATGGATTGCTCGTTCCGCTGCAACTATGGTTGAAAAGTTTTATCATCTACCATATGTTCTAAATCTCTGATTTAATTCTGTTGAAGGCTATTGATAACTTATTTATCTTTAGTCATGATATTCTTTACTGGGCTAGTTGTGCTCACCCTTCTGTTTCACAATTCCTTTCAGGTAATAAGAGTGTAGCTGGGTCGAGCGGGGGTAACAGGGGAATAGAACAGTGGTCATCATTTAGTAGTTATATTTGGTGAATCATCTAGGGTGAAGCGAACCCAACGTTGGAAGGGTGTTTTGCCACTATCATACAAGATGTCTAACGACACACAACCTCGTGTCATCATAAGACATGGTTGTGCACATCCACTTGTCGAGTATATCTACGAGCACTACCTATATAATCTTGGTGTTTGTTTGAGGTATAATTCTTAGTTAGAGACAGTGGAGATAATGATATATCAAGAGAAGACTCACCATTGGAAAGAATATGATAGTTATCTTCTCATTTTTCTTTGGGGTCTATTGGGTCAATCAAGGATAATTCTGTGGTCATATGATATCTATCATAACCTAGAAGCATGGCCTCCCATGTACGAAGGTTTCCTTGAGCACTTTCCAAAGATTCTAGTTTCTAAAACAGTTTTTGACTGTACCTTTATGTAAGGTACCTTTGTGAGGTGCTGATACATGATGGTGTCCAATGTCACATTTGATATATATTTGTATTCAAACTCACAGCATATGTGTTGTTGTATTTTGCATGACAATTGTAGTAATAAAGTTGTAGTTATTTTCTGTACCATGTATTTGACGACTCAGAATGGGTTGGGTGGAATGGACTTGTTTTGGGGGCGTCACAACATGGGTCCCTGGAGTCTTTAACTCTATCTTCATCCTTTGCAAGTCACACAAAATGGGCCTTTGTGTTGACAATATCGCACTCGTACTTGCATATGATCTTCTACTCAATGCGTCAGCTACCACGTTCGCTTTTCCAGGATGGTATTGAATGGTATGATCATAATCTTTCAACAGTTCAAGCCAACGTCGTTGTCGCATGTTGAGTTCCTTTTGAGTGAAAAAATATTTGAGGCTTTTACGATCCGTAAAGATCTCCACCTTCTCCCCATACAAGTAATGCCTCCAAATTTTACGTGCAAAGACAACAGCTACCAACTCTAGATCATGAGTAGGATAATTCCTCTCATATTTCTTGAGTTGTCTTGATGCATAGGCTATGACTTTTCCATATTGCATGAGAACGCATCCCAACCCTTTGCTCGAAGCATCACTGTAGATGACAAATCCCTCCGAGCCAGATGGTATTGTTAGAACAGGTGCTGAAATGAGTCTCCTCTTGAGTTCTTGAAAACTCTTATCACATTCTTCGCTCCAACCGAACTTTGTATCTTTTCGAGTCAGCTGAGTTAGTGGAGTAGCGATTCGAGAAAATCCTTCCACGAATCTCCGATAATAACCAGCTAAACCGAGAAAGCTACGTACTTCGGTTACTGATTTAGGTTGCTCCCAGCTTTGAATAGCTTCAATCTTTTCCGGGTCAACAGATATTCCACGACTTGATACTACGTGCCCAAGGAATGCTACCTCCTCCAGCCAGAACTCGCATTTCTTCAACTTGGCATAAAGCTTGTATTCACGAAGCTTTTGGAGTACCAGCCTCAAGTGTTGCTCATGATCTTCACGACTTTTGGAATAAATAAGGATGTCATCAATAAAGACGACCACAAAGTGATCCAAATATTTCTTGAATACCCGGTTCATCATATCCATGAAGGCAGCAGGAGCATTAGTCAATCCAAAGGACATGACTAGGAATTCATAATGTCCGTACCGAGTACTGAAAGTCGTCTTTGGAATATCTTCAGTTCTAACCTTCATCTGATAATATCCAGAACGAAGATCGATCTTTGAAAAGAATTGTGCTCCTTGCAACTGGTCAAACAGGTCATCAATACGTGGCAATGGGTACCTGTTTTTGATGGTGACATGATTCAACTCCCGATAATCAATACAAAGTCGCATACTTCCATCTTTCTTCTTCACGAATAGAACAGAAGCACCCCAAGGAGAAGTACTAGGACGAATAAAGCCAATGTCTAACAATTTCTGCAGTTGGATCTTTAACTCCTGAAGTTCAATAGGAGCCATTCGATATGGGACTTTGGAAATGGGTTTTGTACCGGGTTCAAGGTCGATACAAAATTCAATTTCACGCTCTGGGGGTAGGCCATGAAGTTCTTCAGGGAATACGTCAGGAAATTTATAAACAATAGAAATATCATTCAAAATTGACGTACTTTTGTTTAGATCTGTGACATGAGCTAAGAAAGCTTGACATCCGTTTTTTAATAAACGAATAGTTTTATGGCTTGAGATGACAGCGATTGATTTTAATGGTTTGGTTGCTTGAATTCGCATAATAGGTCGATTAGGAATATGAAAGCTAACAACCTTACGAAAACAATCAATTTTTGCATGATGAGTAGTTAACCAATCAATCCCTAGAATCACGTCAAATGCAAGTATTTTTAATGAAATCAGATCGACAGGTAATGTGTGGGTACCAACTTGAACCAAACAAGACTTATAAACCGTGGATGTAATGAAGGTTTCTCCCAATGGAGTTTCAACAGATAAGTCAAAGTCTAATTTCTCCGGAGTCAAATTTAATCGTTGAGCGCAAGTAGGAGAAATAAAAGAATGGGTAGAACCGGTATCAAATAAAGTATAGACTTCGTTAGAGTTTATAATAAGCTTACCCGTGATGACCTCATTCGGGTTCCTTGCTTTCTGGGAGGTCACAACAAACGCTTTCCCTTGCACTACCGGTTTTGACTTTTCTGGGACGGCCTTTGGTGCCTCCATCCTGGCTGAACTTATTTTTGGTAAACGATAAAATCGAGCTAAATGACCTTCTCTTCCACAATTATAACATGCTTTAGACGATATCACGCAGTTTGGACTGATGTGCCCCTCCCCTCCGCATTTGAAACATATGATAGGTGGTCGTTCTGCTTCCTTAACAACGGGTGCTGGTGCTGACGTCTTTCCATAATTGTTGAATCTCCTCTTTTTGAAATGACCATTCTTATTGTTTTGACCCTGATTACCACCGAAGTGGTTACCATTTCTGGCCTGTTGATTCCCACCACGCTTGTTGTCACCGCTTCGATGACTACTCTCACTGGTATTATCATTTTGCCGACTGCTCTCTTTTGGTTGCGTTGACTCGTTATCGCGCTCCACTAACTGAGCCCTATTCACAACATCTGAATACAAACACAGTTTATGAGAATTAAGATGTTGACGTATCTCAGGTTTCAAACCTCGTAAAAATATTCGCGTCATTCGCTCTTCATTATCCACCAAGTGGGACGCAAACCGGAACAACTCAGTAAATTTAGCCTCATACTGTGACACGATCATATTATTCTGCTCCAATTTGATGAACTCCACCTCCTTCATGTGTCGAACACTTTCGGGAAAGTATTTATCATTGAACAGCTCTTGGAACTTCTCCCAAGACATCTTCAGTGCGGCAGGTTGAGTACGCTTAATCGATTCCCACTAGTAATCTGCCTCTCCTCGCAACATAAAGGCAACAAAGGGAACCTTTTACTCCTCGGAGCATCCCAAGACATCAAATATCTTGGTGATCTGCTTTATCCATGTTTTCACTATAAGTGGTTTTGGCTCTCCCTTAAACTCCGGTGGTCCCAGCTCCTTGAACTATTTAGCGGTGACCGTCTGAGAGTTTTCAGTGTTTCCATCTACATTTTGAACAGGAGCCGCTTTCACCTGCTATTGCATGAACTGCATAAAGCTTCTGAACATTCCATCATTCATCATTTAGTCAGTATTATTGTTTGCATGAGGATTGTCGCCTTCCTGATGCACATTATCCCGATTATTGATATGTGGTGAATCAACAGTCGCCTGTGCTCCATTGCTATTCTCAACATTCTCGGATGCCATTTTCAGATACTGTCACAAAACAAAAGTTAATTGATATGTCATATATTATCCTTATATTCTGACCGACCAATTAAATACCATGCAAATAAACTTAGGTAGGTCATACTAGCGAAGAAATTCCCCGTCTCTCCCCTCCTAGTTTTATTCTCACATCTTAGCCAGGGATCATATCCCTAAGCTCTGATACCAACTGTGACGCCCCCAAAATTAGGTATACATCACCCATCTTGGGTCGTCAGATACATGGTACAGAATACAAATACAACTTACTAATACAACTGTCGTGTACAATACGACAAAACATAACTGTGAGTTTGAATACAATTATTGTCTACTAGAGATTATACAAACTCAAAAGGAGTCCTCATTACAATTATTGTCACACTATTTAACAGAATAGTGAGGAATACTAATACTATCATCTGGTCCATCACTCCGTTCTCGACTCGTCCTAGCTATATTCTCATTTTCTGAAGAGAACAGTGAAAGAAAGGGTGAGCTCAACTAGCCTAGTAAGAAATATTATGACTAAGATAATGCAGAATAAATTATCATTAGCCTTCAACAGTGTTAAACTGATAAAATATAACGAACATCAAGTTTAACTGCAGCGGAACAAGCAATCCATTAAAAGAGTCAAGTAGAAAATAAAATCTACTATCTTCTATGATTTAAAAGGTTTTTTAACACTGTTATCGCTGTGACTCAGCTTAATAAAATAATCCACATCATCGAATCACCCATGCACTACGACCAAGAATATTTGTGAATTCATTAATGGTCATGATCATGCCAACAACTGTCCATCAATGCACTATGGGCCAATGAGGATTTTTACCACATCATTTGTAACATTATGGTCATGATTATACCGAATAATCCCTGGTCATGATTATACCGAGTCCATCTATGCACTACAGGCCACAGATGACTTTCAATATTTTATAAACATGAGGATGATGACAATGATATAAGAATTCAATAAAACAAGTTCAAGAAATAATTTATCCAAGAATTAACAACGTCCAAATTGTCAACATGATACTGCTTTGTGGAGTAAAATTCAAGAATGCTTAGAAGAATATTTTCATGAAAAGATACTGGATGAAACGCAATTATCAAGGATATTTTACAAATTTCATGGAGTATAGAAGTCAAAACTTAACCAACTGAGTATAATAAAGAATGGAATAACAAAAGAAATCACCATGCATGCGATAGACCGCACAGACAGGTTATTCCAACAGAATAATAAATAATGGAACCAGGTCCGGCGTAAAACGCACAGACAGGATATTCAAACAGAATAATAATAAAGACGGAACCAGGTCCGGTGTAAAACACACAGACAGGATGTTCCAACTGAATAATAATAAAGACGGAACTAGGTCCGGTGTAAAACACACAGACAGGATGTTTCAACAGAATAATAATAAAAACAGAACCAGTTCCGGTATAAAACACACAGACAGGATGTTCCAACAGAATAATAATAAAGACGGAACCAGGTCCGGTGTAAAACACACAGACAGGATGTTCCAACAGAATAATAGAAGAATGTCACCAAGTATAAGTAGACCGCGTATACAGGTTATTCTAACAGAATAATAAGAAATGGAATAACAACAGTTCTCTTCATGAATAAAAAAGAATAACACCCCTTACCGGTTTAAAGAAGAACTAAAATAAGGAAGTAGTTAAGTAGCAGAATACTTTTTTTCTCTCTATCTATAGTTTCTCTCTATAGTTTTTCTCTCTAGAGTTCAGTGAATTCGTAAGAAATAATGAAGGAATGAGCTGCTATTTATAGAAAAATGGAATGCATAGTAACTAATCCATGAACGGTCCAGATTGATTACTTTAATCTGACGGTCCATATTTAAAGAAAAATCTTTTAAATAAAATATAATATATTCTATTTATAGAATAACTTTAATAAAGTATTCTGTTTTATATAAAAAGATGTTTCTGTTTTATTACATTAATAATACGAATAAAACAAAACTTCATTATCGCTAAATAATTCATATTATTAACTGACAATAATTGAATCAAACTGTGTGACTTCTCACATAATCAATACCGTGTGCTACTATGCAACCACACGTATTACTGTACTTTTACTACCGAGTAGTTCAACAGTATCAATGGTAAAACTTTCGCCGTTATTTTTAATAAAATATTTTTGTCGTTTTCTCAATCCGACAATAATTCTGTTGTGGGATCCACCAATGATTGTGCCGTTGTACGAATATTTCCTGTTAAAACGAATATTCTCTGACCAATCGAATATTATATAACAACTTGCGTACTTTGCAAAATTTATAAATATTACCCACGACTATAACATTATATCAAATTAACTCTATAATATTTAAAAATGATATTTATAAAAAATTTATCTTTATTTATAAAAATTAGGGTCTTACAGTTAGATGCATAAAATGATATTTATTGCCAATATTTTTAGAAATAAAAATTACATTTATTACAACTTTATATTCAACTACAAGGGTTCTTTACTTCTTTATTAATTTTTATGTTGCCCCAAGAGGTGTGCTTGTACTAGATGAGATTGTTAAATTACGTGGCAAACGGCGTTAAGAGCGAGGAAGGGTAAGACAGTAAAATAGAAGAATTGCAAAGATTGGTTGTAAAAAGTTGGTACTGACAGAAGAATAATCGTGTCATAGATTGGAAGTACTCCAGAAACTGAAAATGATGATGATGAATAAGAAACTTGTCGTCTTCTTTTCGCTTTTGCGAATCCTAGACGGAGACTACGAGGTTCTTTTTTTTACTATTTAAAAATATTTCATTTTTTTTATTTATTATTACTTACTAAATTTAAGAGTATACATGAATCGAATCGAAACGAGTATTTGGTTCACAAAATTTATTAAGTACTCCATCTATCTCATAATAATTGTCGCTTTAGCTTGATGCACACGGATTAAAAAAGTCTTTTAGTGCTATCATTTATTAATTAAAATTGGTGTGAAATTTCATCACTACCCCTTTATGGGAAGTTGAAAACTATTAATACAAGAAAAAAATTTCTTGGGACAATGAGAGAAGGTAGGGGTGATATAGGAAAGTAAATAATTTATTCTCCTAAAAAGTTGTAAATGACAAATAAATTGGGAAAAAAATTTACTTCTAAAACGACAGTTATTATGGGATGGAGGTAGTATAAAATAAAATTTGATTGAGACTAGTTTAGTTACCAAGTTGAGAATTGAGCACGATCTCTAATCGAGTTTGAACTTTTCGAACGAATATGATCCGAGTATCAATAGAAAATTACAATTTGAAGATGTTCAAGTAATTTATCGAGTTTTAAAATTTGATCATATTTGAATCATTTATATTTCGAGTCGAGCTCGAATTGAACTTTTAATCCAACGAGTACGAATCAAACATGAACTATTTGCTCATTTTATAGCCTTAACTAAACTTGACTTTTTAATTATTTAGTTCATGTATTTTATCCATAGTCACTTCACTTACTTTCTCTCTTGTTTTTTAATTGACGTTTTAAAAAAATAAAAATTAAAAAATATATTTAATATTTTTTCAGATTATTTAAAATCTCAATATTACTCTTTAAAATTTATTAGAAAAAATAAAAGATAAATAAATAAATAAATATTAAAAGTAAAAATAATATAATAAACTAAGTCATTAATATTTTTTTAAAATCTATAAATAACAAATAAAAAAATAAATTTCACTGAAAAGACAAATAAAAATGAATAGAGGGAGCACTCAATACACTAGTTTTCAGAATAATTAAAATTATGAAAACTTCATTACTCCTTCCTTATGCCGAAAGTAATAAATCTAGTGGTAAGATGTTTTATTAATTTATTAGTTTGGTCATAACTTAAGGTTAATCTTAGCATATTAATAAAAATGGATAAATCTATACATACATCTTATTTATTCTCTCCTTCTCGAAATGCTAGTGAAATCGTCGTTTTGCATATAATTTTTTTTTTTTGCCCTTTCTACCACCAGCAGTTCACATTTCCATCATCTTCTCCCCTCTCTCCCTCCGCAAAATCACCCGCCAATTGGGCACCACCACCGCCGCCCTCAAATTCTTCCAATTTCTCTGCACTAGCTTAGCTGCTCCACCAAACCCTCTTTTTCTCTCTTCCACATTTCAAGCCATCTTCCAGCTTGCAACTCATGAACGACCCATGCCAATTCGTTACTTACCGAGAAGAGAGAAAAAGTAAAGTCCAATTCTCTCAACAAAATTAAAATATAGTAATTAAGGTAAGAGTTAGAATATATTCACCTTAACTTTATGTGAAGAAAAAAACAATGATTACATATAGGGGAATGATCCATAATATCTATTTGTTATTAATATTTATAAGGCATATACTATTTTTACCATTAAAAAGAAAAAGGAACGATCGATATTAGAATTTAAAAATCGACATCCGTTATTATTAGTAGTGAACGCTATAATCAAAATAAGAGTTTGGTTAATAAATCTTAAACCCTAGTTAATAAACTCTAAATTCTGATTAATAAACTCTAAAGTATGGTTAATAAATATTCATTGGTCAAGTCATACCATTATTCTAATTAATTAGGGTTTCTAATCCTGGTCGTTCCTTTTTTTTTTTCAATGATAAAGATGGTGTATGTCTTATAAGATGTCTTACGATAAAGATGGTGTATGTCTTATAAAGATGGACCATATATATAGATAATCTAAGACATGCCGTAGTCAAGTTTGGCTAAGACTACTTAACAAAACGACTTGATTTTGTATAAATTTAAAATTATAAATTTTTTTAAACAAAAATTCAAAAACAGAAAACTTAACCCTAGGAGTAAAACTACAGTAGAAACTCTATAAATTAATAATCTTTCTAAAATAATATTTTTTCTCAGTCCCAACTTGGGGTAATGGAATAAATTAATAATTTCGATAAAATAATAAAATAATAATTTTTAAAAGACCCTTATGTAAATATATGGTTCCATCAAAATCATAAATTAATAATTCTTTTAAATTATAAATATATCCTTGCATATTTGATCTGTCATGGTGGATTTATAGACACCTTTTAGATGAGAAGCCATTGTTGAGTATGATTTGAATAATTTTTGTTGATGTTTATATAATAGTTTTCTTTATCATCATACATGGAGTGTATTAAATTCTAGTACAATGAACTTATATATACAAATTAATTAAACTTAATGTGAATATAATTTTTTTTTGAAATAAAATGTGAATGTAATTTGAAAAGTGGATACAATGAATATTATTTAATTATTAAAAATAATTAATATCACTTACAATGAATTCTATTATTACATTAATTTAATAAGTATGATACATTGAATCAAAAAAAGTATGATATAAACATCAATAAAATGTAATAATTTTAATGTAATTAAATTTATATTCACCGAATAGAAAAAGACTTTTTAAATTAATAAATTATTAATTTATTGATTAAATAATAACTCTCTAAATTAATAAAAAAATTCAGTTCCAACTGTATTAATTTATAGAGGTTCTATTGTATGTCGTTTTACTAAGGATTTGTTAATTAGTCTTAGTCAAGCTTGACTAAGACATACTTTAGATTATTTTTTCCCTAAAATCAAAAGTTTCACAATCTCAATTTTAACGGGGCTAAGATTAAATATGTAATGTATTCTCAACCCATATGAAATATAGTAAATTATTTTCAATGAACGTAGGAAAAGTTAAGATTGAGTTATTGTTCTCATCCATTAATTAACTTCACTTTCATTAACAAAAGTGTTAATGATCATCCCTGCATGAAT
The DNA here is from genome assembly GCA_016801055.1 of Panax notoginseng. Lineage (NCBI taxonomy): Eukaryota > Viridiplantae > Streptophyta > Magnoliopsida > Apiales > Araliaceae > Panax > Panax notoginseng. Next base: position 222,481,890 of record CM029014.1, read on the forward strand.
CATGATTATAGATTATCATACTTTGATCCAATATGATCCATCAAGTGTGATAATAGATCAGTGATCTAATTCATTAATATTGGATTGATTTGTCTCATGATCCACTTGATACAACAATATAAATTACGATCCAAATCGATCCATTTTCACTTTTTAAATTTTTTATATTAAATTATAATTATTTTTCATTTCATTTTTAAAATTTTTTATATTAAATCTCCCTTCTATAGCGGGCATATCGACAATAAACAGGACGGAATAAAAATGGGACAAAGAATTATAAGTACTAATTAAGTTAATAAGTTGGTACATTAATAAATGAGGAATATAATCCTCCAGAGAATCCAGTCAACCACTTTCTTTCACTTTATGACTTTTTATTCTGCTCTAGTGATTTGTTTCTATAAATATATCACGCCCTTGTCCTCCTAACCTGTTTCATCAATAATTTACAATCTTTTTTTTTTGTCTTCAAACATGGTTATATAAACTTACTATGTTTCTTCTTTTCTTTTGCCCATGGTTTCATTATTAAACTAGAAAATCATAGAATAACCCCATCTCGAAATGTATTTTTCTAGGTCCCCAAAGTTAAGGTTTTCAACCACCATTAATTCGTTATTTAATTAGTTGAAGTTGAATAGTTTGAACAAGTGCATAGGTAATATATATATATATATATATATATATATATATATATATATATATATATATATATATATATATAATTGTGGCTGTCATGATTAACTAGCTAGCTAGCCAAAACAACATAATTTTAAAATGTTATTGATAATAATTTTATCATTTTTTTTTATAATTCGATACAAAAGGTTGAACCCAAAACCTCTTGCAAGGCAAGAGGCCTGATACCGCCTGGGGTACTAACTGAGCACAACAGACGTAACAAAAATATTATGTCTACCCTTTGATTACCTCTTGCAAATCTTTTTATTGATGTTAAATTTGTCATGTCACTATTTTCTTAATCAAAATTACGTATTTGAGTTTGGACTGTTCACGGTACTTTCTCACATGAATATACAGTGAATCTCACTTCATATAAGAGAAAATCATGTGAAAATATCAAAAACACATGCGAAAAGAATACTCCCCATTTTCTTACTATATCACATTAAGGAAATAAGATTTCTCAATTTACAAAACAAAAAACAGCCGGTCCATTTGGTTTCAAATTAAGGCACCCACTCATTTCCTGAACTGGACTAAAGTTGAGTGGACAATATGTAGATTGAGCTCGTCGAAGTCAGCTATTATCTTTCTTTTTTTATGGTATTATAATTATTAACATTTTTTTATTTTGCATTTTTTGATAATTACCGTCAACTATTTTCAAACTTTGTCAAAAAATTATTATTGTTTTCTACGTAAATGTTCAGCGACTAAAGGCTTCAGCACCAGTTATCGGCAGTCCCAAATTTTGGGGAATAATAAGGACGCTTGTTAGACGTAACAATAAGGCTATAGAATATGTTGTTCCTGTGTGTTTGATCAAGAAATTGAACTACATGAAAAACAATTCAAACATAAGTCATTGACTCTGGCGAGGAACGCGGATAACAAGTTTGATCGGAGTTAAGACATATGCTAAGAGTTTGATCATAGCCACCATTATAAGGCATTGGATCATACTAGATATAATCACTGAACTCTATGGTAGAGTTAGATAAATAGTGTTTAATAAGAAACAGAATCATACCTTCTAAAATAAAATTAGAAGGAGATAAAAACCAACAGCAAGAAGGGTTTATTTTACCACCCTCAGGTAGTTCAAACCAAATATCAACTTGAATAGAACTGGTACTTCAAAGAGGTTCAACAAACCACAATAAACATTAACAGTTCTTAGCTCCCATCTCAGTGAATTTAGAAGGTAAATTACTTGTATATGCACAAAAGCACTACCCTGTTTCCAAAACATTACTTATATTTATGAAGAATTCGAGAAAACTAAATCTAAAATACTCACCAACTCAAAGTTGTATACCACTCAAGGACGCAGTTAACCCCAAGGGGTAGGAAAATTAATGGAGGCTTTTAAGGATTAACCTCAAGATCGCAGGTTCCAATCCCCACAACTGGGACCAGGCATATGCATATATTACCTTAAAAAAGGAGTTCTCAAATATGCATCAACTTTCCTAAACTACAATAAAATCATAAGGGATATGAACCAAAACCAATCACAAATGTTGATTTATGTTTTTTTAAGTTAATGATGACAACATATATTTTGTATGGAGTTGTTTTGTGATTCACAAGTTATGGAATGCAAGATATCAAGTGAAGAAAATGTGTTTAATTCCACCACATGGTAAGGTTCATAAGACTTCACCTAGGAAATTAAATGTAAGAATTTCTAGAAGGCAATTTCATTGTGCTCAAAATTATTTTATAAAGAGTATTTCATAATGTTGGGTCTCTAACTTTTAGTTTTATTTTGATGATAACAATAATTAGTAAATAAATTAATTAAAAGGGTAGAATCCTCCCCATAGGATTTTTTATTATAATTGTTTTAATTATCTTATTTACTTTGACGAAAAATATTTTCTAAATCTTATGTAATTAATTTTCTTGATCTTGATTTTTTAGAGTGTTAAAACAAATGAACCACTTATATTGGGACAATGCTTGCTAATGTGTTGGAAATGAATTGGGACATGTATTTTGGGACAAGAGTCATATGTTGATCATCAAATGCTTGTTTGACCGAATTTGAAAAGAAGATGGAGATTTTGATTAAATTATTTTTGACATGTGAGCATTTTCTATTTGTTCTCAAATTAATTTTATTACTTAAAGATTTCAAAAATTATTTTAAGTTATTTCAAAATTGGGTAAAATTATTTTATTGCTTATATATATATATAGGGGAATGATCCATAGCATCTATTTGCTATGAATCAAAAAATGGCAAATAGGATCTATACCTTCCATACTAATTATGAACGGCTGGGATTGGAAAAGAGGATTCGCCGTCTGCAAGTATAACTAGCTGTGACGGCCCCAAAATAGGTCCAATCCACCTAACCTATTCTGAGTCGCCAAAATACATGGTACAGAAAATAACTACAACTTTATTATTACAATTGTCGTGCAAAATACGACAACACATATACTGTGAGTTTAAATACAAATATTGTCATCTAGACAGTATTCAAACTCAAATGGAGTCTTCATTACAATTATTGATACACTATTTTATAAAATAGTGAGGACTACTAAAACAACTATCTTGAACCATCATTCCATACCCGGACTAGTACCCGCTACATTCTCGCCTCCTGAGAAGAAAAATAGAACAAAAAAGAAAAGAGTGAGCTCAACTAACCCAGTAAAGAATATTATGACTAAGATAATATACAACAAATTATCCTTAGTCTTCAACAGGGAAAAATCTGATAAAATACAATAGACAACAAGTTTTAGATCAACAGCTGCAGCGGAAACAATAATTCATTAGAAGAGTTAAGTAGAGAATGAAATCTACTATGATCTATGAATTTAAAAGTTCATCATCGATATTTTATCCCTGTAACATCAATCAATATATATATCTTGAATCAAATAGTCATCTTTGCATTACAGGCCAAAGATATTAATCAGTCGGTCATGTTCATCTCAACACCTGTTCATCTTTGTACTACGGGCCAAAGATATTCATCAACAGTTCATCTTTGCACTACAGGCCAAAGATATTCAGTAATATCATCATTTAGGATTGAGAATGATGAAAAAATATATTTTAAAGAAAACGAATCCAGTGAAACAAAAGAACAAATATTAAGGATTCGTATTTTAAACAATCCAAGTTCAAAAATACTTTATAAATAATCAGAGTGAAGTAAAATTCAAAATTTAAGACCAAAACATAGATTCAATCAAAGATAGGAATCATAACAGACAATCTTAGACACAGAAAAGAAAATTTAATTTTTCTGTAAATAGTGTCGTATTCGTGAATAGTGTCGTATACGTGAATAGTGTCGTATACGTGAATAGTAACTCTGACACCAAAAGATAAAAATTTCATAAAAAACATCATCACGCTTCGTGAATAGTACTCGTGAATAGTAACTCATGAATAGTAACTCGTGAATAGATAAGAATTTCACAAGAAAAATCTTACCAATATTCTGACGTAGTGATATTGGAAGAAATAATATCATTGATAAAAAAAATAACATCCCTTACCTCGAAAAGGCAGTACTTCTGACTGGAATACTTGATATAGTGCTGAAGGGAACTTGCACCGTATAACAACACTGAAAGTATCAAAATACTCACAAGAATACACTCAATATATCGAGAGACAAAGAGTGAGAGAACTTCAATTTCTGGTGTGATTTTCAATTCTAACCTAAACACCCAATTTATAAGAAAATACTTAGAACACCAAAGCAAAAAAAATAATATAATATTAATATAATTATTATAATTTCTACGCCAACCTTCCTAGATCTGAATTCAGCAACATAACACATTTATCACATGTGGGACACTCACCAAAAACGTTTTTCTTTAAAAAAATAATTAAAACTTCCAAAAATTAATTATTTCGGAACTTCGGAACTTCAATAATTCATAATAAATAGCCCCTTTATCAGAAAATTTGAATATCGTGACTTTTTATAGGAAATTCAATTCTCTACAACTTTATAGAAGAAAGTTTTTTCCAAATTCTAAACAGAAATTGACCGAAATCCACAAACGGGCGATTTTATAGGCTATAATCAAATTTCAGTCAAGAAATGGGCCCACAAACATGTTTAACATGTTTTAAACAACTTTTGTAATAAAAATACTCTTTCTCCTCATATACTCATATATCTCACATTCATTATAAAAATATCATCATTATTATATTATAATAATATAATAAAATATTATTTTATCAAAAAAGATAAAATATCGATTTTCAACAATTATCACTTTAAAAATTTTCTCCATCTATAACCACATAAAATGAATATTTTTCGCATCATATAAATTAATAATTAATTATTCACAAATAATATTACAGAATCACAATACTGACAACCAGGCCGTTCCCAGGAAAGAGGGGGCTTTCCTATAAGGATCTGATCTCCTTACTGGCGCGCAATTAGGTGATCAAACCTCTCCTTAGACAGAACTTTCTAGACATTGCCAATAATGTTATCTAATAATATTATTCAGATAATATGAATTATTGCTCCGATAATGAAAAATACTGTGCAGTGACAATTATTGAAACAACAATAATATAAAATATCAACGTAGCAATTATTGAATCAATAAAATAAAATATTGAACAGTAACTACTGTAACAATTATTGAGTAGTGCCTTCTTACGTAAGAATCAATAATTGGTGCAATACCGTGTACTACTGTGCAACAACGCGTATTACTATGTTTTAACCATCGGGTATTCCAACAGTATTAACGGTAACAACTACGCCGTTATTTATAAATAACTTATACTTATCATTTTCTTCATCCAATCTCTTTCTGTTATGGGGCCCACAAAAGGCTGCGCCGTCGTACGAATATTCCCCGACAGCAAGAATATTCCACGACCAAACGAATATTCCCCGACAACAATATTTTATAACCACTTGCTTATTTAAAATATTTGCGCATTTTACCCATAACTAACCACATTAATCAAATAAATCCTTACTATTTCAAAATAATAAATAAAGGAAATTCCATTTTATTAAAAAAAATTCGGGGTCTTACAACCTCCCCTCCTTGTGAAATTTCGTTCTCAAAATTAACGTACGTACCTGGTGTTTCGAAAAGATGAGGATACCTCGCTTTCATTTCTGATTCTAACTCCCAGTTCATTTTTCAATAGCATGGTTCTTCCACAAAATCTTAACTTGAGGTATAACCTTTGTGCATAGGACATGTTCTTTCCTATCCAAGATCTTGACAAGTACCTACTCGTACATTAAATCTTCGACTATCTCGTCTGGTTGTAACGCAATAATGTGGTTTGGGTCGTCCACATATTTACGTAACATCGATACGTGAAAAACTTTATGAACACGCGACATACTTAGCGTTAAGGCGAGTCTATAGGCCACAGTTCCTACTCGATCGAGGATTTTAAATAAATCGAAGGCTTGAGCTTTCTTCTCTTCATTGACTCTTACTTCTAGAATAACGCATTCTTGTACCTTCTTCTTTCTATTCATCAGCTCCAGTGTGTAGCTTGAGCGGTTTTAACTTTATCAATTAAAGTCGATTCTACTCGTATATTTAACATCATAACGTGGGTAATTGGAGCATTTAACACTATCTCCATCCTTTGTAAGTTATACAAAATAGGTCTTTGTGTTCGACAATATCGCACTCATACTCACATACAATCTTCTACTCAACGCGTCAGCTACCACGTTCGCTTTTTCTAGGATGGTATTGGATGGTATAGTCGTAATCTTTCAACAGCTCGAGCCAACGTCGTTGCCGCCTGTTGAATTCTTGGAAGCTCTTTTCATATTTCTCGCTCCATTCGAATTTTATATCTTTTCGAGTCAGCTGAGTTAATAGAGTATCCATTTGAGAAAATCTTTCCACAAAATCTTCGATAATAACCAGCTAAGCATAGAAAGCTACGTATTTCGATTACTGACTTAGGTTGCTCTCAACTGTGACTCATATCCCAATCTTGGATAGCACGTCACAATGACACCTATCAGTTTACTACCACACAAATATGGCGTCCCCTACAGAGAGTCTGGCTTCGGTGTATTCCACAAAGGAAGTCACCAGATAAAGGCTCGGGTACCAAATTTTATAGTTGAATTTTTAACTCCTGAAATTCAATAGGAGCCATTCGATATGAGATTTTAGAAATATATTTTGTACCGGGTTCAAAGTCGATACAAAATTTAATATCACACTTTGGGAGTAAGCCAAGAAATTCTTTAGAAAATACGTCAGAAAACTAAATATTATTCAAATATGACGTATTAAAGTCCATGACATGGGTAAGAAAGTTGGACATCCGTTTTTCAATAAATGAATGACTTTATGGCTTGATATGACAATGTTTGACTTCAGTGATTTGGTTACTTGAATTCGAAGAACATGTTGCTTAGGAATATGAAAACTAACAACCTTACAAAATCAATCAATTTTAGCATGATGAGTGGTTGACCAATCAATCCCTAAGGTCACATCAAATGTAAGATTTTTTAAAGAAATAAGGTCAACAGGTAATGTGATGGTGCCAACTTGGATCAAACAAGATTTATAAACAGTGGATGTAACGAAAGTTTCTCATAACGGAGTTTCAACAGATAAGGTCTAATTTCTCTGGAGTCAAGTTTAAACGTTGAGCACAAGCAGGAGAGATAAAAGAATGGGTAGAACCGGTATCTAATAAGGTATAAACTTCGCAAGAATTTATAATTAACTAACCCGTAATAACTTCGTTCGATTCCTCGTCACGAAAAATGCTCTCCCTTAAACTACCGACTTTGTTTTGTCTATATCCGCCTTTAGTGCCACCGTCCCATCTGGACTTGATTTCGTTATAGGACAAAATCGAGCTATGTGACCGTCTTTTCCACAACTAAAACATACCTTGGAAGGCTGTGAACAGTTTGGACTTATATGTCCCTCCTCTCCACATTTGTAGCATCTAACTGGCGGTCGTTCTCCTCCCCTAAAATTTGTTGCTGGTGCTGCTGCCGACATCTTCCCGTCATCGTTAAATCTTCTTCTTGAAATATCCACTTGAGTTATTTCTTCTATTATTTTGGCCAAGATTACCACCGAAGTGGTTACCATTTCTGGCACGATAATTTCCTCCACGATGGTTATCCTTGTTCTGATGACCGTTGTCATCGGTACGATTATCATCGAGTTGTAGGTCGTTATTCTTCGATTGAACTGACTCATTATCGCGCTCCAACAACTGAGCCCTATTCACAACATCTGAATATAGAGAAAATTTATGAGAAATGAGATATTGACGTATGTCGGGTTTCAAACCTCTCAGAAACATCCGCGTCATACGTTCCTCATTCTCCACCAAATGAGGTGCAAACCTGGATAACTCTGCGAACTTCGCCTCGTAATGGGACACCGTCATGTTGTTCTGTTCTAGTCTAATAAACTCTACCTCCTTCATATTACGAATACTTTCAGGAAAGTACTTATCGTTGAACAGTTTCTGAAACGTTTCCCAAGACATGCTGAGTGCGGCTGGCTGGGTACGCTTCACATATTTTCACCAGCAATCTGCCTTGTTACGAAACATAAAAGTGACGAATGGAACCTTCTGTTCCTCCGTGCATCCCAAGACATCGAATATCTTATTAATTTGCTTGACCCACATCTCCGCCTTAATCGGATCCGGCTTTCCCCAGAATTCTGGTGGTCCCAACTCTTTGAACTATTTGGCTCTGACAAACCGTGCGTTGCTATCATTTTCACCGGTATTTTGTACACGAGTCTTCCTCGTCTGATTTTGCATGAACTGCAAAAACTTCTAAATATCTCATCATTCATCATCTGATCAGTGGTGTTGTTCACAAGTGGAACATTATCGGCCTGTTGCACGTTCTCCTCATTGGTGCGCAAAGGTGTCTCCATGGTCTCATTTACTCCACTATTAACATTCTCAGTCGACATTCTCAAATACTGCCATAAAACAAGGGTTAATTTAACAAATTAACAAATCACATAATACCCCTATATTATGATTGACCAACAAATAAGCTTAGGTAGGACACACTAGCGAAGGATTTACTCGTCTCTCCCCTCCTAGTTCTATTCTCCGATCTCCGCTAGAGACCATATCCCTAAGCTCTGATACCAACTGTGACGCCCCCAAAATAGGTCCAATCCACCCAACCTATTCTGAGTCGCCAAAATACATGGTACAAAAAACAACTACAACTTTATTATTACAATTGTCGTGCAAAATACGACAACACATATACTGTGAGTTTAAATACAAATATTGTCATCTAGACAATATTCAAACTCAAATGGAGTCCTCATTACAATTATTGATACACTATTTACAAAATAGTGAGGACTACTAAAACAACTACCTTGAACCATCATTCCATACCCGGAGTAGTACCCGCTACATTCTCGCCTCCTTAGAAGAAAAATGGAACAAAAAGGAAAAGGGTGAGCTCAACTAGCCCAGTAAAGAATATTATGACTAAGATAATATACAACAAATTATCATTAGTCTTCAACAGGGAAAAATCTGATAGAATATAATAGACAACAAGTTTTAGATCAACAACTGCAGCGAAAATAATAATTCATTAGAAGAGTTAAGTAGAGAATGAAATCTACTATTATCTATTAATTTAAAAGTCCATCATCGATACTTTATCCCTGTAACATCAATCAATATACATCTTGAATCAAATAGTCATCTTTGCATTATAGGCCAAAGATATAAATCAGTCGGTCATGTTCATCTCAACACATGTTCATTTTTGCACTACGGGCCAAAGATATTTATCAACAGTTCATCTTTGCACTACAGACCAAAAATATTCAGTAATATCATCATTTAGGATTGAGAATGATGAAAAAATATATTTTAAAGAAAACGAATCCAGTGAAATAAAAGAACAGATATTAAGGATTCGTACTTTAAACAATCCAAGTTCAAAAATACTTCATAAATAACCAGAGTAAAGTAAAATTCAATATTTAAGACCAAAACATAGATTCAATCAAAGATAAGAATCATAACAGACAATCTTGGACACAGAAAAGAAAATTTAATTTTTCTATGAATAGTGTCGTATTCGTGAATAGTGTCGTATACGTGAATAGTAACTCCGACACCAAAAGATAGAAATTTCACAAAAAACATCATCACGCTTCGTAAATAGTACTCATGAATAGTAACTCGTGAATAGTAACCCCGACATGAAAAGATAAGAATTTCACAAGAAAAATCTTACCAATATTCCGACGTAATGATATTGGAAGAAATAATATCATTTATAAAAAAAATAACATCCCTTACCTCAAAAAGACAGTACTTCTGACTGGAATACTGGATATAATGTTGAAGGGAACTTGCACCGTATAACAACACTCAAAATATCAAAATACTCACAAGAATACGCTCAATATATCGAGAGAGAAAGAGAGAAAACTTCAATTTCTCGTGTGATTTTCAATTCTAACCTAAGCACCCTATTTATAGAAAAATGCTTAGAACACCAAAGCAGAAAATTTAATATAATATTAATATAATTATTATAATTTCTACGCTAACCTTTCTAGATCTGAATTCAGCAACATAACACATTTATCACATGTGGGACACTCACCAAAAACGTTTTTCTTTAAAAAAATAATTAAAACTTCCAAAAATCAATTATTTCAGAACTTCGAAACTTCAATAATTCATAATAAATAGCCCTTTTATCAGAAAATTTGAATCTCGAGACTTTTATAGGAAATTCAATTCTCTACAACTTTGCAGAAGAAAGTTTTTCCAAATTCCAAACATAAATTGACCGAAATCCACAAACGAACGATTTACAAGCTATAATCAAATTCAGTCAAGAAATGGGCCCACAAACATGTTTAACATGTTTTAAACAACTTTTGTAACAAAAATACTCTTTCTCCTCATATACTCATATATCCCATATTCATTGTAAAAATATCATCATTATTATATTATAATAATATAATAAAATATTATTTTATCAGAAAAGATAAAATATCGATTTTCAACAATTGTCACTTTAAAAATTTTCTCCATCTATATCCACATAAAATGAATATTTTTCTCATCATATAAATTAATAATTAATTATTCACAAAAAATATTACAGAATCACAATACTGATAATCAGGCCGTTCCCAGGAAAGAGGGGGCTTTCCAATAAGGATCTCTCCTTACTGGCGCGTAATTAGGTAACCAAATCTCTCCTTAGACAGAACTTTCTAGACATTGCCAATAATGTTATCTAATTATATTATTCAGATAATATGAATTATTGCTCTGATAATGAAAAATACTGTGCAGTGACAATTATTGAAACAACAATAATATAAAATATCAACGTAGCAATTATTGAATCAATAAAATAAAATATTGAACAGTAACTACTGTAACAATTATTGAGTAGTGTATTCTTACGTAAGAATCAATAGTTGGTGCAATACCGTGTGCTACTGTGCAACAACATGTATTACTGTGTTTTAACCACCGGGTATTCCAACAGTATTAACGGTAACAACTACGCCGTTATTTATAAACAACTTATACTTGTCATTTTCTTCATCCAATCTCTTTCCGTTATGGGGCCCACAAAAGGATGCGCCGTCGTACGATTATTCCTCGACAGCAAGAATATTCCACGACCAAACGAATATTTCCCGACAACAATGAATATTTTATAACCACTTGCTTATTTAAAATATTTGCGTATTTTACCCATAACTAACCACATTAATCAAATAAATTCTTACTATTTCAAAATAATAAATAAAGAAAATTCTATTTTATTAAAAAAAAAATCGGGGTCATACACTAGCGGACTGGATTAAAAACTGTTTTGGGCATAAATGCCTCAGTGGAACCTTGATTGATAGAGAAACAAAAGAGATTGATAGAGAATCTGCTGTCATCCCCACAAATATTAAATGAGAGAAAAACTTATTCTGAACCCTGGATCAATCTTGAAACAAACTTTCTTAATTACCAATTAACTCAATGCTTCCATTAGGAAAAAAAGTAGAAAAAAATTAGAAATGATGTTAAATAACCCCTACGCGAAGTCGTGAACCTCTAGAAGTCTTAAAAAATCTCCATGGGAATACAATCAAGGATAAACAGAGGAGATGCAAACTCTGATCCATCCAATCCATCTCTATGAAAGCAAATTCTTTCCTGAAAAGCGCACAGAAAAGAATAATTTGTCTATGAAATGGGTGAGGTGTACATTAGTATTGGCATGGTGTACTTAGATTTGGTCTAAAATTTGCAGCTCCAAGGTCATTCTTTTCTATGTCATCATTTCGAATCAAGGGAAGCGAGTCAGATGACCATTTTCAAAAAAAATTTCACAGTTCTAGCATTTGGGATCTTCGTTCATCAAGCCGGTTTACAAAGGATCTTCAGATTTGCCGGTGTAAAGGATCTGAAATCTAAAAGGTTTTTTTCATTTTGCTCTCTTTGGTCGATCTTTACGAATTGTAATTATCAGATACGGATTGAGAAAGTGCCAACAAATAAAGAAGCGTCAATTCACCTTGTGCTAAAAACTTGCTTTGTAAACTGAGGGCATTTCTGTCCAAAATAATTTTTAATCCAGCCCGCTAATTATACTAGCGGATGGCGAATCCTCTTTTCCAATCCTAGCCGTTCATAATTAGTATGAAAGGTATAGATCTTATTTACCATTTTTTGATCCATAGCAAATAGATGCTATGGATCATTCCCCATATATATATATATAGTAGCCGTGTGTATGTGTAATAAATCTGTGTGTGACTTTCTTTTTGAAACATGGTTGGCTGTCTCTCTTTTCTTTCACTTTTGACCGAATTAATGTTGGGTTTCAAATTGAACATTAAATGCTAAAGTATTTAGAAAATTACACGGGTAGAAGTTTGAATTTTTTTTGGGCAATCCGTGTGCAATTTTTTCATCCGAACCTTTGATTTTAAAAATAAACAATCTCAGTTCAAAATTCGATCTCAAAATTACCTTTTTGCCCCTGACTTCAAAATTCTATAAATAGGAGGCCTTTCTTTTATTTTCAATTTGCCAATTCACTTGAAAAAAAAAAGCTTATTTCTCTCCTACATACTCTCTTTCTAAGAGGCTTTCTATCTCTTCTTACAAAAGTTCTGATTATTTAAGAAGAGGAAATTTGTCTAAGTAATTGAGATAAGTCATTTGAGTTAACTTAGTTGAATTATTTCTTACTTGCTTTATATTTATAGATATACGAATATGAGAAGCAAGATTATTGGGACCCGAATTGGTTCACATAAAAATAGAAAATATCCAAATGATTTGACAACGAATACGTCAAGCAGCACAGGAACGAGAAAAAAGTTATGTTGATCTTCATCAAGGGACGAGAGATTCAATGTCGGTGACCATGTATTTTTTCGTGTTTCTCTATGAAAAGGAAATACGAGATTAGGAAAGAGAGGAAAGCTCAAGTCTCAATTTATTGGCCCATTTAAAATTCTCGACCGAGCAGGAGCTGTGGCCTATAGACTTGCTCTGTCGCCACACATGTCTCGCATTTATAACGTTTTTAACATATCCATGTTACGCAAGTATGTAAGGATCCAAATCACATCATTGAGTTGGATCCAGATTTAATAGCAAAGAATTTAACATATGAAGATGTACTTGTCAAGATCTTAGATAAAAAGGAACAAATTCTACGCTCGAAAGTTATACCCCAAGTCAAAATTTTGTGAAAAAACCAAGATACAGAGGAAATGACTTGGGAACTAGAATCTGAAATAAAAGTTAAATATCCTTACCTCTTCGAAATGCAAGTCAAAATGTCAGGCACGTCAATTTCGAGTACAAAATTTTATAAAGAGGGGAGGTTGCAAGACCCAGAATTTTATGAAATAAAAGTATTCAATTTTTTTTATAATTATTATTATAATCAGTAAATGGTTAAATTGATAAAAGTGTTAAAGTTATGGGTAATATGTGTAAATTATAAAAGTATTTCGAGGAATATTCGTTTTGTCGAAGAATATTCGTTCTATTAGGAATATTATGTAAAAGTATGATGGCGCCGAAATAGCCAATCATTTGTGCCCACAACGAAATATTATCCGATGCAAAAAACGACATAACTAACCTTTTTAATAAAAAAAATTTCAACGTTACTATCACTTTTAAGTATTTAAATACCCGATGATAAAAGTATAGTACCACGCGGTATTTTACAGTGACACGACATTCCACAGTATCACACAGTATTGCACAGTACTTCATATTATTGATTTAATAATTGTTACAATAACAACTGCATACTTTTTCATATTATTGAACTCAATAATTGCCACAATAGAAAATACACAGTATTTTATATTATTATATTAATAATTGACATGGCACGGTAACTCGTATTATTTTATAAGATATTATTAGGCCAGTAAATATTATTGACAATGTCTAAAAAGTTCTATCAAGGAAATGAGTTATTTAATTATGCGTCGTTTATACGGAAGGCCCCCTCTTTCCTAGAATGATTTGATTGTCAATATTGTAAGTTTATAATAATTATACTTAGAAGAAATTAGTGAGGATCAGTCCACTGTAGTTAAGCACATGGATTTAAGGATGTCACAATAATTGTCACAACATCTCATATTATTGTACCAATAATTGACATCGCAGCAATGGTAGTAATGAAAAGTTGCATAAATGGAAGTCATGGGTTTTAATTAGTTAGGTCGACTCATTATTTGAAGAACAGTAATATATGAGATATTAATACATTAAGTCAATAATGTAGAAGGCGGATAATATAATGATAATTGAATAATCTTTTTGATAATGGATTTATCCTTTTGAAGAAATATTGATAATGTATTATTCTTTTTGAATAAAGTAAAGATAATGGATGAAAATGGGTAATCATTATGTTTAAAGATAATGATAATGGATGAATAATATATTTATAAAATACGGGATATTTAGACTATAAATAAGAAGGCTTAACATAAGAAAATTCATAACTTCCTTGCTTATATTTTCTTCCACTCTCTAAAAATTTATTAGTGTAAGTTCTCTCTAAGTATGCTAAGCTATCTTGAGTATTTGTGAAGATTAGTAAAAGTATAAGTATTGTTCAAGTAAGTATTTTCTATAAAAGTTGGTCACTCATATACATCACACGGTGTTTAATTCTTCCTTTAGAAGAGTTATTTTGAAAAAGAAATCCTTTGGAAGATTTTATTTTGAAATATTATTGTGTACACTACACTAATTGATACTATATCATCACTTTTAATAATTTCATAATATACGAGTTAGTGTAGACCATATGTGATACAGTTACTAATTAAATAATAAATATATTTAGGTTGATAAAAACTTCATAGAAAGTAGCATCCAATCACTTGTTAATTGAGATAAGGGATATCATTTTCTTCCATACTCCTAAATCTAAATTTATTATGGTAAATGTTGCCTCTATAATTTCTGAAATGATTAGTTCCTTTGAGGTTTGTGTTTCATCTAATATCATTTTACTTGAAAATTTTATTTACATGGACTTTCATATTAAATTTTAAATCGTTATATTGAAATATGAATCTTGAATATCATTCTTGAATTTAACCCCACATTTTGGTCATCATATTGAATTTAATCCATGTGGTGGCAACCGCTGCTGTTATGGATAGCAGTTCTAAAGACCGAGACCCAGCCCTCAACTTGTTATATTTTGAAAAATTGCAATACAAGTTAACCAATATCCCACCAGCAGTTTATATATATAGCAGCTCAACACCCACGTAGTAGTCCTCAAATCTATACTAGGCCTTTTAGGCTAAATGATCAAAACAATCCTTAAGTTTTTAACACAAGGATTAATATAGCATGTACATACTATGTTTCATGATTTAAAGACTCCAATACTAGTCATCCTGTCTTGACACTATAACAGTTTTAGACTAGCAATTTGGTCATGGTTTATCACACCAAAACAGTAGCAAGCACTGATATGTATGTCTTTCTAACACAAAAACATTTTATCTACCATATTTTCATGGTTTAAAGCATCTAGAGGCAAGGCCCTTAAGTTTAAAATCAAAACAGCCCCTCAATCTCTTAATCACAAGGGTTATAAAATCATGCACTTGATATATACTATATATTCATGATTTAAAGATTTGTATACAAGGTATTAGTACTCAAACATAGGCTTCCAAAATAGTTTTGTCGAAACTAACTATTTCAGTCCAAAGTGGTATAGCACATCATACCAGTCCAGTCCTATTGCACTAACAGTTAGTATAGCATAAGGATTTTTTTTCACAGCCAGTTAACACATCACATAGCACAGTAACTGTAAAACCCCAACTTTTTGAATAAAGATGGATTTTCTATAAATATTATTTTTTAATATTATGGAGTGAAAATTTATATAATGTTATAGTCGTGGGTAATATTTATAAATTTTGTATAGTATGCAAGTTGTTATATTATATTCGATTGGTCGGAGAATATTCGTTTTAGCAGGGAATATTCGTACAACGACGCAATCATGGGTGGACCCCACAACAGAATTATTGTCGGATTGAAAAAACGACAAAAATATTTTTATGAATAAAACGGCGAAAGTTTTACCGTTAATACTGTTGAACTACTCGGTAGTAAAAGTACAGTAATACGTGTGGTTGCATAGTAGCACACGGTATTGATTATTAATGCTTACGTGAGAAGTCATCTCAGTTTTGTTTTATTACTTATATATATATTAGAGTTATATATGTAAGATAGGTATTTATATATATATATATATATATATATATATATATATATATATAAAGTTGTCAAGTTGACAAAGTGGGTGGAGGAAAATTTGTGTTCACGTGGGAGGAGAGAGCAATTATTATTATTATATATATATATTTAGGTTTACAACATGTGTTGATTATATATATAGATATGTTTTATAATCTTTCTCCTTTATTTTGATTGGTTGGGGCCTTGACATTTGGTAGCTTTGTTTGGCAGATTGTGGGATGATTTTCAAACCTAGACATTCATTGGACAACTCTTTGAAAAATGAATACTGATATGTTGTTGTGATGTTCCGTCTGTGATTTTTTTTAAAATAAATGTTGCGTTCGTTTCTTAACAGTACACCTTCAATTCTCCTATAAATAGAAGCTCATTCCTTCATTATTTTCTTACGAATTCACTGAAACTCCAGAGAGATAAATTGTAGAGAGAAAGAAAAAAAGTATTCTGCTATTTTTCTACTCTTATATTCAGTTTCTTTTACGGTAAGGGGTGTTATTCTTTCTTATTCATGAAGAGAACTGTTGTTATTCCATTTTTTTATTATTCTGTTGGAATAATCTGTATACGCGGTCTACCCTATACTTAGTGATATTCTTCTTTTATTCTGTTGGAACATCATGTCTGTGTGTTTTACACCGGACCTGGTTCCGTCTTTATTATTATTCTGTTGGAACATCATGTCTGTGTGTTTTACACCAGACCTGATTCCGTCTTTATTATTCTGTTAGAACATCATGTCGGTGCAAATTTTGCCTGACTTGGTTCCGTTATTATTATTCTGTTGGAATAACCAGTCTATGCAAAGTACCGCATGCATGGTAATTTCTTTTGTTATTTCATTCTTTATTATACTTAGTTGGTTAAAGTTTTGACTTCTATACTCCATAAAATTAGTAGAATATCCTTGATATTTGCGCTTCATCCAGTATCTTTTCATGAAAATATTCTTCTGATCATTCTTGAATTTTACTCTACACAGAAGTATCATGTTGACAATTTGGACGTTATTGGTTCTTGGACAAATTAATTCTTGAACTTATTTTATTGAATTCTTATATCATTGTCATCATCCTCACGGTTATTTTTTAAAGTCATATGTGGCCTGTAGTGCATAGATGGACTTGGTATGGTTATGACCAGGGGTTATTCGGTATAATCATGACCGTAATGTTACAAATAATGTGATAAAAGTCATCATTGGCCCGTAGTGCATTGATGGACAGTTGTTGGCATGATCATGACCATTAATGAATACACAAATATTCTTGGCCCGTAGTGTATGGATAATTGTGGTCGTGATATTAAAGAATATCCTTGGCCGTAGTACAGTTGTATAATTAAGTTTTATTTATATTTTATACCATGTAATTGACGACTCAGAATAGGTGATGTATACCTATTTTGGGGACGTCACAGTAACAATATAGCATAACAGTCATTTTGGCACACAACAGTTAATATAGCAAATTTTAAAGTCCCGGATAGTCTTTATGCCCATTTCAAGCCTTTTTGGCAAGGTTTTGACAATAAATCACCAAAACAGCCCTGAAGTTTACAACCCAAAGGTTTCCACATCATGTATATGCTATATAATATATGTTGATGATTTAAAGAGCCTACATACAAGGCTTTCAACTTTAGTTCAACACAGCCCTTCATAGGCTTCAAACTAATATAAGAAAGCATGATTTGGAAAAATCTAGTTACCAAGATAACATGATTAAGCAACAAGTAAACCCAAAATTGGTTAATTACATAATATCTAGTAGGTATTTCTTTCATATGGATGGCTTATTTTAGCTACTTCTTGGGCAGTCCATGACCACACCTCTTTAGACATTAACATTCTTATTATGAAACTTTAAAGTGTCATCATGAGTAGCTTTTAAAGATTAAGGTAGTTATCACCATTTATAACACAGTAAGTATACTAGAAACAATTCATAATTATCATAAGAAAAGCTTCTAATAACAGTCAACAATAACCAATTACCTAGTCCATGACCTTTTTATAAGAACAACCCCTTTCCTAATGAAATTTAAGTTTATGTTAAGTAGTTCAACCTAATTATAGAAGGCTAGTTTGGTTTAAATGGCTCAATCAAGAATCATATACTTCATACAGCCATGTTAACCATTAATAATGCATGAGTCAGAACACTAACACAAAATAATCCCACTTAGACCTTCTAAGCATGGCAAGTTATAATTATTTTATGCTAAGGCAAAACTGTACTTGAAGCACCTTTACAATGTAAAAACATGGACATAAGATTTTTGCTTGACTGCACTCCCTTAATAACACAGTTGACACCAAAAGTCTGTTAACAGACATTTTACCAAATAGTTGGGGTGCAGTTTCAAATCCACCCATACAATACCTATATTCTTAGCTTAGTGATCCCAGCCTTATGGCTTAAAACAACAAGAAGCATAGAACCATACTAAACATTCTCAATCACAGAGCCCAAAGTAGCATTGAAACAGTCATGGTGAAAATTAATTCAATAGCTATTCAAATCCTTAACAGTTCAGTGCTACTATTTAGAGAGATACATGATCGAATGGAAAAGGTTTAGAATGGCCAGTATGAAGCTTACCTTGTTAGTTTAAAGGTCACAAGTATTTTGAGCTGCTCAGTTTCTCCACCTTCCTTTAGCCGAACTTCTCCACTCTTTTACTTTATGTAGCTGGTAATATGGCTTTTAATCTCTGCTAAGTGGTAAAACATTTAGTTATATAACAGAGCTTTCTCCCTCTCTCGGTCATACAAAGCTTGGTCTTTTATTACAGGTAATCCTATTAGCCCCTGACCCCTACTCAGCCGTACTACTCAGCCTTAGCCTAATTGATTTGGCTCTTTCCCAGCCACCCTACCTTACCTGCTACACCTTATCCTCTGCATTCTAAACTGCTACCTGTCTGCTAACTATTTCCTAACTAATCTGTTAACTAAATACTGTTGTCAACAACACAGCCTCAGCTCCTTAGTTTACCCATGTGGCTGCTGGAAAAATCCTAAGGCAAGGCTGGGCAGTGGTTTTATTTTGGGCCTAGTCGCTTTATCCCAAAGTTTTACTTGTTAATTTGCTATACTCCAATGGTTTTACAGGATTGGGTTTTGGACAACCATTCCACTCTTTCAAAACTTGGAGCTGCCAAATTGGGCTAGCAAATAGACTAGGATTGGTTTTATTTTTAGGCCCAATATCATAATCCACATTCTTAATTTAATTGTAGGAGGCATGCAAACATACATGGCAAAATTATTAAGGCCCAAAGTGGACACTTGAAAAGTTTAACACATGGAAATTTTCCTTGTTTACCATTAAATAATTTAAGATACATAATAATCTAATAAATAAAAGTTTTGTCACCATAAGAAGTAAAAAAAAAAAATTCATACACAAAATTTGGCATTATATTAATTAAATCTTACAAAGGATTTTCTAAGTCATTACAAATTTTGAGTACAAAATTTTATAAAAAGGGGAGGTTGTAAGACCCCGAATTTTATGAAATAAAAGTATTCAGTTTTCTTTATAATTATTATTATAATCAGTAAATTGTTAAATTGATAAAAGTGTTAAAGTTAAGGGTGATATGTGTAAATTATAAAAGTATTTCGAGGAATATTCGTTTTGTCGGAGAATATTCGTTCTATCATGAATATTATGTAAAAGTATGATGGCGCCGAAATAGCCAATCATTGGTGGGTCCTACAACAAAATATTATCCGATGCAAAAAACGACATAACTAACCTTTTTAATAAAAAAAATTTCAATGCTACTATCACTTTTAATTGTTTAAATACCCGGTGATAAAAGTATAGTACCACGCGGTATTTTACAGTGACACGACATTCTACAGTATCACACAATATTGCACAGTACTTCATATTATTGATTTAATAATTGTTACAATAACAACTGCATAGTATTTCATATTACTGAACTCAATAATTGCCACAATAAAAAATGCACAGTATTTTATATTATTATATTAATAATTGACATGGCACGGTAACTCGTATTATTTTATATGATATTATTAGGCCAGTAAATATTATTGACAATGTCTAAAAAGTTCTATCAAGGAAAAGAGTTATTTAATTACGCGTCGTTTATACGGAAGGCCCTCTCTTTCTTGGAACGATCTGATTGTCAATATTGTAAGTCTATAATAATTATACTTAGAAGAAATTAGTGAGGATCAGTCCACTGAAGTTAAGCACATGGATTTAAGGATGTCACAATAATTGTCACAACATCTCATATTATTGTACCAATAATTGACATCGTAGCAATGGTAGTAATGAAAAGTTGCATAAATGGAAGTCATGGATTTTAATTAGTTAGGTTGACTCATTATTTGAAGAACAATAATATATGCGATATTAATACATTAAGTCAATAATGTAGAAGGCGGATAATATAATGATAATGGAATAATCTTTTTGATAATGGATTAATATTTTGAATAAATAATGATAATGAAATAATATTTTTGATAATGGATTTATTCTTTTGAAGAAATATTGATAATGGATTATTCTTTTTGAATAAAGTAAAGATAATGGATGAAAATGGATAATCATTATGTTGAAAGATAATGATAATGGATGAGTAATATATTTATAAAATACGGGATATTTAGACTATAAATAAGAAGGCTTAACATAAGAAAATTCATAACTTCCTTGCTTATATTTTCTTCCACTCTCTAAAAATTTATTAGTGTAAGTTCTCTCTAAGTGTGCTAAGCTATCTTGAGTATTTGTGAAGATTAGTAAGAGTACAAGTATTGTTCAAGTAAGTATTTTCTATAAAAGTTGGTCACTCATATACATCACACGGTGTTTAATTCTTCCTTTAGAAGAGTTATTTTGAAAAAAAATCCTTTGGAAGATTTTATTTTGAAATATTATTTTGTACACTACACTAATTGATACTATATCATCACTTTTAACAATTTCATAATATACGAGTTAGTATAGACCATATGTGATACAGTTACTAATTAAATAATAAATATATTTAGGTTGATAAAAACTTCATAGAAAGTAGCATCCAATCACTTGTTAATTGAGATAAGGGATATCATTTTCTTTAATACTCCTAAATCTAAATTTATTATGGTAAGTGTTGCCTCTATAATTTCTGAAATGATTAGTTCCTTTGAGGTTTGTGTTTCATCTAATATCATTTCTCTTGAAATTTTTATTTACATGGACCTTCATATTAAATTTTAAATCGTTATCTTGAAATATGAATCTTGAATATCATTCTTGAATTTAACTCCACATTTTGGTCATCATATTGACAATTTGGACATTATTGGACTCTAGACAAATTAAATGTCAAATCTCGAATATTTATTCTTTTATCTTATTATTCATACAACTTTCGTTCATCCTTTATATCTTATTGTGAATATCTTTTGCCTGAGTGCAAAAATAATATGATTGGTCCGAGTGCGATGACGATATATTTGTTGAGTGTCTTTGGTCTGTATGGCAATGACATGTGGTGAAAAATTTTCTTTGGTCAGTAGTGTAAAGATGGATTGTTGATTGGCATGATCATGAACATTGGTGTTACAATTGAATATCTTTGGTCTGTAGTGCCATGATGAATTGTTGCTTTGCATAATTATAATTAGGAACTATTAATTGGAATTATGTGGATAAAATATTGATGGTGAACTTTTAAATTGGAGAAGATTGTGGATATCGTGATCTAATTTACTCTCCTAGTTGATTGTGATTCCTACTACAGTTATTGATTTGAAACTTGTTTTCTATCATACTCTATCAAATTTTTCAATGTTGAAGACTAATGATAATCTATTATTTATTATATTAGTCATGATATTCTTTACTCGGCTATTTAAACTCACCCTTCTTCTTTTTGTTCCATTGATCTCATCAGAAAATGAGAGTGTAGCTGAGACTAGCCAAGGTGTGGCGTGATAGTCCGAGAAAGTTACTATAGTAGTCTTCAGTCTTCACCATGCATGTTGTAAAATAGTGTGACAATAATCATGTTGAGGACTTGTAATATGTGTTGTCGTATCTTATACGACATTATAATAATTTGAGTGTGGATATTGTCATATTATCTACAACATTGTAATAAGTGACCGTATGGTTGTGGTATGTATTTTGGCGATCCAAATTGGGTTGTGTGAACCCTATTTTAGGGGCGTCGCATATAAAATTATTTAAATTCATTACAATTTGAGTATTTTTAACACATCCGCTTTTACATACCGCGTGTTCAAGTCACTTCAGCAATTTCTGACGTGACGACCCAATTGAATGAAAGTGAAAAAAATTATTAGTTTAATATAATCTAATTGACAAAATTGAAAGGTGAATCAACGAAGTGAAATATGGTCTATAGTTTGGGGTTATAATTTATATTTAAGCCAAAATTTAATGATATAAATTTACTAATTATTTTGATTTAAAATAAAAGAGTCTTGCATTATAAAAATTCATAGAAAATGACAATCTCTCTTATTTTTCCATATTGTCATCATCTATAATCTATACGGTAGGATTTTTAAAAAAAACACTAACAAAAATACCGTTTATTTTTAAGTGCATTTAACTAAATTTGACTATTACATGTCTTAGTTCCCGTTTTCCCCAAAAAAAAATATTATGGAAAATTTGAGAAAAAAACTTTTGGAGACATGTTAATATCGAAGAAAGAGAACGAGAAAGTAAAGAGAAAAGAATGGGATAGGAAATAATAAAAAAGAAACTAAAATATATCAGATCCAAAATTAAGAAACCAAAAAATAATCATAATACATAATAACTGTTAAAAATATGTCAAAGAGACCAAGTGAGAGACAACTCTTCCTACCACTTTATATATAGATATAATGAAATACTCTTTCCATCCTTTAAAAACTGATTTAATTTATTTATTTTTAGTCAAATTGATCATTTTTTAATCACAATTTATATTATTTTCTTATAAATATAAGTGGAGAAACAATAAATATAAGAAATTATATCTTATTTATTATTATCCCCTATTTTTATGAGTTTAAAAATATAAATAAAAATACTTAATTTTAATTTTAAAATTAATTAATTTGACGAGAAAAATCAATCTAAGCCAAATTTTCAGGTACGGAGCTATTATTATGTAGACAACAAGAGGACTGAAAGGGAATTGATGTAGGGGCTGTTCACTAGGACTTACTAGTTCACAGCCTTACACGCATAGCAGCCCGGCTCACAGGCTCAATTTCAAAATAACTCTTAGATACTATGGGCCTAATAGAGACATCTGTAGAAAATTGGAAGTGTTTCATAAAGATTGGGCTTTCCAAATCATTCATGATTGCATCCTTTTTCTCATGTGCCTTTGAAAGAATGTCAGAGAACAAGCCGTGGGTGAGTATGGTGCGGTTTGAAGTTCAACCCACACACAAAACGGTTTAAGTGCAGTTTGACAAATTCAAAACCGCACATGAAACCGCTTATGATTGGTGCGGTATGGTTTTGAACCGTGCGGAACGGTTTTATTTGGTGCGATTTCAGTTCCAAAACCAATTAAAACAACAAAATTTTATGCAATTTAAATTAACAATTTAACATCACACAATATTAAATATCACTTTGATAACACGCACAACGTTACTTGTAATGCTTTGTCTAAACAAAAACTAAATAGAACCAAACCCAAACCGTAAATTCAGTTTTATATTATGTAGGGTATGACTAATTAATGTTAAACATAAATGATAAAATAATTTAATTATTTAATGAGTCTCATGCTTATTATCACATCTCACGTATCTGTTCGCATTTATTTAATATCGATAAAATTTGTTATCATATATAACACTCTACTTATATAAAGAAAAATAAATAATGCATAAGAAAGAAAAATAAATAATACATAAGTTTAGCCTTTTAAGTTTTGGATAGTAATATTAGGAAAATGAAATATATATATATATATATATATATATATATATATATATATATATATATATATATATATATACGAGCTGAAATGTATCTATATAAACATAGTGGTGGATAACAGTGAATAAAGTTTGTTGGTGAACTTGTTCTTGTAAATTATAATTGTTATTATAATGATGATGATGGTAAATCATTCCCATTAAAATTTATAAATCACTGATCTGAACTTGTGCGATTTTGACCAGTAACCAAACCCAAATTGTAAATTCGGTGTTTCAACTACTTAAAACCGTCACATACGCCGGAACCGTTGGTGCAGTTTTAATTGGTGTTGTTTGTACAGTTTTTGGTGCGATTTCGAAAACAATTTAATTCTTTGCTCAGCCCTAAGCAATATTAGTCTCAACATTATCACCAGTGGCTGAGGATGAAAAGATTAAACTTTGTAATTTCAGAATTTTTCAACATTTAGTATAAGTCACATTTAATAGGTGAAAATAAAAATATTACAATAAAGAAAAAATAAAGTCCAGCCATAAAAGGGAAATAAAGTCTCACAATAAGGACAAAACACATAATAACAAAGAAAATGATATACATGTCTATAAATCGCATGAACAAGTTGGATTGCTAGTACGTGAAACTCTGATAGATAATATATAATAATAGTGTCTGGGTCCTTTCTTAATTCTTACTTATCACATGTATCTACATGTGCCGATATTTTTTATCGAATTAAATTTGTCATCATATATAGCAGATTCTAATAAGATTAATCAAACTTGCAACCTAAGAGTTGCTGGGTTTCAATCATAACCATCAGGCTAAGACATAATTAATGACAAACAAATACTCTAAATTAAATAGCTCATGGTAATTAAATCTAAAGTAATCAAAATTGTTTACTTGATTTAATTTTCCCAGCAGATTTCTCTTTCTAGAATTTTAATTTTACTGAATAAGTCTAAAGTTTTAAAATTATATGAGCCGCTACTTAATTTAAGGTTAATGTTGGAATGCCAACAAGTTTAGGTGGGAATCCAGTTGAAAGCAAATCAAGAAAATGCCTAACTTGTTACGTCAATGATACTTCAGTACCCTAATAGACAAAAATTGACTCCTTTAGCAAATCAACCACTTTTAAAACAAACATGGATTTCTTATTTAATTATAATCATTTGACCAAATCTTATATTCTATATGGGTAAGTACCAGATCTTAAATAAGTTATAACTTGAAAATAGTTTTTTTTTTAATTATTTACTAGAGATCATACAGAAGAACTTAAATCAAACACTATTAGAAAAATAAAATTAAAGAAATACCTTAATTTAAGTGGAGATTTCACTTGACATCAGATTCCGGAAGAGAGTTTTGTGGAATATTGTGGGCAGTTAATAAAATATCGCCAATTTGTCTTGACTTTAGATGACTCAACCTAATTAATTCATGTATAATAAATATCAAGTAATCACAAAGATGATTTGGAATTAAGCATGTAATTTTGTAAATAAGCATACTTAGAGAGGTTGAATAGGTGTACAAACCCACAAGTGATTAACAGTAGACAATTTTTAAAGTTTACTGTTGCAGATTATAATCGGACAGATTACTCCGTTTTAGTATATTTTCAAACACGGGTTAGAACTAAATATGCAAAATAAAGTGCAGATTAAGAAGGAAGACCAAATAGAAATCACACTAAGATTTTTATGTGATTCAACCTTTATCCTTTATTCTAATAGTTTAATCCACGTTTAGTACCAACTAGTTAGAGACACATTTTTATTAAACTTAATATTCAAAAGATTACAGGAAAAATTCCATGTACAACGAAGATCGATTCTAACTTAAATACCCCTGCCCCCTTACACCTCTGCAATTTCTCTCATCACTGAAATTTTGATGCTTCTGTTGTGCATATCGAATATTACGCGTTTACTTAAGTCAACTTAGATTTATATTTGGTTTTTAAAAGGACAAGAATATATTCAAGTAAATCGGAGTATGGAGAGAGTTCTTGCATGCGTCAGCAGTACTTAATAATGAACAAAAACAAAGCAACAAATATAAAAAGAAACAGAAAAAGTTGTTCCAACCCATCTCTCAACTCCATCATAACCTTAAGGAACCTAAAACAATACCACCACCATACATACATACATACATACTCAAGTCAACGACTTCACAAATTAAGTCCTTTTCTCAATTAGAATACCATTGACCAATCTCTATTTGTCTCCTTGCTGATGTAGGAGAGATTTCATTTTATATTGTTACAAAAATTCTAGATTTTTATTGTACAACTTTAAAAAACCTCCATGCGTCAAAAAATGAGAGTTCGTGTTGATTTTTCGACTTTTATGGCTAGTTTAAAATGGTTAAAAAGATCTAAAGAGACTTTAATTTTTGAATCCTGAGTACACGTTAAGAAATTGAAATTGGACATGGATAAAGCATCTTTCTATACGGACTCTTCAAAATGATAAATGAAAAAAGAAAATAGAAAAGGAAAAAAAGAAGAAGCAGATTAATAATAAAAGTTTAGTTGTAATAAGATATATAATTAGAAAATTGATATTTTTACATGAAAAGTGTCGTTATAGATATATAGTTAGTGTGAAAATCGTCGCTATAGCCGTCAGTATAGGTTCTATAGTCACGATTTTCATGTGAAATTATAATTTTCTGTTTTCTTATAACTGAGGAGTGACCCATAATATTTTATTACAAGGCCTAAAACTCAAAAAATGGGATTTGATTATGTGAAGCTTTCACTTGTGTCAATTTTTCGTAAAATTTATAATAAAGACTTACATTTTTATAGTATCAAGTAGAATTTATCTGCCCATCGATAACATTGATACTTAAACTTTACAGCTCTACATTATACAAATACTTAAACAAGCGTTGATCCATGTCAACACCCCTATCTCAAATAACATTGATGATGTTTAAGACTCTATCTCAATAAGCGTCAATCCATCTCAACACCCCTATCTATGTGTAGACTAATTTTTTTCCAAAATTTGAAAGTCCACAACTCTAATGATTAATTACTTGTCTTTGTTTGGAATGGAAAATTACCTTCGATCTCTCTCTTTGGTGGAAAATGTGTTACCAAATTTCAACTCCTACAAGTCAATCTAAGAAGAAGAGCTATATAAGAAATTAAATGGTGCAAATGTGAAACTATGTAAATCCGCAAACAAAAAAAAGAAAAGAAAATCCTTCAAGTTTGATACATATATATATATATATATATATATATATATATATATATATATATATATATACACACGGTCAGGATCAAGAGCATTCTCTTTAAATAGCATTCTTTCTTAAATAGCATTCTTTTATTAAAACTACGTCGTTTTGGAGGGACGCGGTGGCATTTTCGTTAATACGCGGTGGCATTGTATTTACAAAAATGCCACCGCGTCCCTCCAAAACGACGTAGTTTTAATAAAAGAATGCTATTTAAGGAAGAATGCTATTTAAGGAGAATGCTCTTGATTCTTACCGTATATATATATATATATATATATATATATATATATATATATATATATATATATATATATATGATCAAGAGTAGAACTCTTAAATAAACTCCCTTAAATAATAGAATTGTATCAAAACGACGTAGTTTTGATAAGACGCGGTGACATGATATTTATAAAAATGTCACCGCGTCTTATCAAAACTACGTCGTTTTGATACAATTCTATTATTTAAGGGAGTTCTACTACTTAAGAGTTCTACTCTTGATCCTTTCTGTGTGTGTGTGTGTGTGTATATATATATATATATATATATATATATATATATATATATATATCACTCCATTTCAAGAGTTCACCCCTTTATTTTACATACTATGCTCACCTTCTTTAGCAACGGACCGAGCGATAGTTCGGTCCGTCGCTATATCAGAGAACCGTCGTCTTACCTTTAACCACGGACAACGACGGTTCAGTCTGTCGCTATATCAGAGAACCGTCGTCTTAATTTTTAACGATGGACAACATATAACGACAGACCGAATCGTCGCTCGATTCATCACTAAAGGGGTATGCAAGGTATGTAGGAAATATATATATATATATATATATATATATATATATATATATATATATAGTCAGGATCAGGTCCGAGAGTCCGAACCTTGTTAAAATGCGGACCTTTTTTGTTTTCTTTTTTTTAAAACAATTAAAAAAAAGTTTAATATTTTATGGAACTGGAATTTTTTTATAATACAGTGTTTTGGACGTGATTTGGATACATATAACAAAACAGTTAAACTTTTTAAAAAATTTTGGACTGTACAGACCTGTTTTGTTATATGTATCCAAATCACGTCAAAAACACTGTATTATGAAAAAATTTCAGTTCCATTAAATATTAAACATTTTTTTAGTTGTTTTAAAAAAATAAAAAAAAATTCCGAATTTTAATACCGTGCGAGAGTCCGAACCTGATCCTAATTATATATATATATATATATATATATATATATATATATATATATATATATATACCACAATTTACCAAGAATTTAAAGAGATTTGTTTCTTTTTTTTCATCTTTTTGAACAAGGCTTGAAAACACATGGTCAGCTTACCCCATCTCCACTCACTACTGTTTTACCATCATTTTGTAGGGTATTCCCAACGTGTCCTTTTTTCCCACCTGACTGCCACGTGACTGATCTCGTGGTCCTTTATACACCGCCCAAAATAATGATATCTAATGCGTCTTTTATTTTGTCACCTAACACACCTATTGATTACCTCAAAATGACATCAATATTCAATCATGTATAATATATTACCTCCATTTCATAATAATAGTGATTTTAGGTGGTGTTTATAAAGTTGAATGTTAAGACCTCAACGGTTTAGATATCTGAATAATATAGAGCATCTGAATAGAATTGCGTCTGAATAAAAAAATATTATTTGATAATTAATTTTTCTAAAATGTCTAAATAATACTATTTTATCATTTTAACCCTCTAAACAGTTTAAACAAAAACCTGTTTGATAATCAGAAAGTCTGAATAGTATTTTAAATACATATTTATAATATTTTGACCATAATATGCTAAAATAAAAATAAAAACGTACAATTTAAATTAACTTCAAACATAGTATCATGTCCCAAAAATATCAACATAGCATATTAATTCAACTATACAAATTAAATTAACTTCAAACGGTTGTTAAGAGTTGAAGTGCAATTTGTTCACGTAGATTAACTATAAATTCTACGCCTTGATCACCCCATTGTAGTTCATCTTGTCTCTCTTCTTCGTTTCCTTCAGTTTGCTCCGCTTCATCGTCAAACATGTTATCTCAATCATATTGAGCAAACAATTCATCCTCAATGTTATGCTTCCTTATGAAATTATGGACTGCGAAGCAAGCGATAACTATATCCCTTTGTACTGTAAAAGGGTAAGGAGACATTCGTTTTAAAATTGGGAATCTTGCTTTCAACACAATATAAGCACGCTCGATAACATTTCTGAGTTGTGCATGAGCATGGTTGAATTTTTCCTCTTTATTCAAAGTGCGTCTGCGTCGAAGTCGAAAATCAGCTAACCAATACCTTGTATTGCGATATGGAGATAAAAATCCTTAAGTGTTTATGTATACAGCATCACAAAGATAATATTTATCAAAACTGCATAGGCATACTTCATACAAAGGATATCTGGAATACAATTTACTTATCAAATGTCAGAGCCAGAAAATAAATTGGGCAAATAGGATGTTACTACTAGATGGAGGTAAAAGGATTACAAAATGACTTTTCCCCATTGTAGTAATCTTTACCCCTGTTTGTTTTCTTTAGGAGTGGTATATTGAATTAACAAGGTATTAATGGCCTAAAAGGCAAAAGAAATCTCGAGCTTCCAGCTCTGAAGGGTTATTAAAGAGGCTAGTAGTTGTTCAATTTGTCAGAGAACAATGTAGAGGTGAAGGGAATATAAATCATCCATTCAATACTCTACTCCGTAAGTCCGTATGTCACACACGATAATATGAAAACAGAACAAATGTGAAAAATCCGTATTTCCGTATGTCACACATGATAACAGAACAAATGTGAAAATTCATCTGACTAAGTATGTTATATGTATATATAATTATGAATATAGAGAAAGGGTCACCGCTCGCCCCAAATAGGAATACTTATGGATAGTCGCTTAAACTTGTTCGAAGGAAATCGTGGTGGGAATTGATAATAACGAACAATAGATGAAGAAGGGAGAGAAGATTACTGGCGAAAGAAGATGAAGGAGCAGCAGTGATTCAACGAAGGTGAAGAGCAGCAGCGATTCAGTGAAGAAGAGAAGAGCGGCAGCGATTCAGTGATGGAGAGAAGAGGCAATCTAGGTTTGATTTGGGATAAAAGACGGAAGAGGTTATTATTGTCCCAAAAAAAAATCTCTCGCTCAGAGGCTCCTCTGGATGCTATAGATTTATTTTTATGTCTAACTAATTAAGAGTCATTAAGAGGTAAAAAATTTTTTGCCAAACAAGATTTGCCTCTGACCAAATTAGAGGCAAATCCATTAAGAGCGAATAAGAGATAACCAAACAGAACCTTAGTTTCATGCATATGAATTAAGAAAGTCATTTAATAATTAAAATTTATATAAAATTTTATCACTACCTATTTATGAGAAGTTAAAAACTACTGATACAAGGGAGAAAATTTTTTGAGAAAATAAGAGAAGTTAGAGGTGATATAAGAAAGTAAATAATTTATTCTCCTAAAAAGTTGTAAACGACAAATAAATTAAAGTAATTTTTTTAAAAAAAATTCAATTATTATGGAATGGAGGTAAAATATATTATGTATATGTATGTTTTTACATTAAATGATTTATATATAAGTTTCCGCCTGGAGGAAAGAACTAAGCATGTTTATGATTTTGATTTATACTATTCAAAATGGACAGTTCATTGATAATTTATAAAAATGAATTGTACTTGTACATTGTGGGTAAAACAATCGTATTTAACTAGGGTTATGGTTTCGTGTGGGTTAAATGATTTTTCAGTCATTGTACTATATGTCAATTTACAGATGGATAACTGAATTTTTTTTTCTTACAGTCAACTCACTGTACTCGACTTTTCTAACAAAAATTAAAAAACCGTCAAGTCAGGTTGACTTTAACGAAAAATGCCACATCAGCAGCTGAGTTGTCCAAAAAAAAGCTGATGTGGCGTCCTTGTGTGAAATATGCTAACTAAAATTAAGGGGAATGTGAAATATATTTAGGCGGAAATGAAAGAAAATTATAATATAACCAGAAAATTTAGCAAAAATACATGGTAGAAATTAAAAAATAAAAAGAGTTATTTAGTTATTTTTGTAATTAATAGAAATTTTTTTTTTATATAATTAATAACAAATATAATTAAGAAAATTATAAAATTTATAAAATTAAAAATCTTTTCAAATTCGGACATTAAAATTATAATTGAGTCAATTTGGTGATAATTTTTTTTTTCTAACTAGGATAAATAAATTTGTACTTTTACATGCAAATAATTTTTATGGTTCTAAATTCCTCTTCGCACTCAAGACGAAGATAATTTTCATCACATGTCTTTACCTGAAACATCAAAAATCATGGTTATACCAAATCACAGTTCCTATTCATAATCATACTAATAAAATCATCTTTTCACTACGGGCCAAAGATATTCACCAACAGTTCATCTTTGCACTACATGCCAAAGATATTCAACAACAAGTCATCTTTGTACTATAGGCCAAAGATATTAATATCTTGAAGAAATATATAATCATTTCTGAATTTATATAAACAATAATTATAACCATGTTGATCAATTCACCTTTGCACTTAAGTTAAAGATATTCAATATCAATTCAATGGTCATGATCATACCAGTCAACAATTCATCTTTGTATTACTGGCCAAAAATAACCCATAGTCACGATCATACAAATAATCTACCCATCTTTACACTCAAGTCAAAGAGAAATTTCATCACCAGGATTATAAAAATGTTATATATGATAATAAAAACAATATAATCAAAACATGGATTTAATATCAAGAGTAAGATTCATAAATCAACGTTAATTTGGTTAGAAAAAGAAATCAATTTTATTGTGAATAGTATCCCGTGAATAGTAATTTATGAATAGTAACTCGTGAATAGTAACCCCGACATGAAAAGGTAAAAATTTCATAATAAAATTTATACCAATATTCCGGTATAATGATATTGAAAGAATAACATCATTTATGAAGAAAATAATATCCCTTACCATCCCTTACTATCCCTTACAATCCCTTACCTTAAAAGAGCAGTACTTCTGACTGGAATATCGGATATAACGCTGAAGGAACTTGCAACATATAGCAACACTCAAGATATCTAAATACTCACAAAAATACGCTCGATAATATAGAGAGAGAAAACTTCAGTTTCTGATGTAATTTTTAATTCTAACCTAAGCATTCTATTTATAGGAAAATACTTAGAACACCAAAGTAGAAAATTTAATAAAATAATATTATTTATAAAAATATCATACGCACTCTTTGAAATCAGATTTCAAAATTTTAAACATGCAAGTGGGGCCCTCCAACATGAAAAACATGTTTTCAACATTTTTTGTAACAAAATCAATTCAGAACCAATATTTCGGAACTTTAATAATTCATAATAAATAGCTCTTTTATCAGAAAAATTCGAATCTTATGTCCATTCTATAGAAATTCAATTCTCTACAACTTTGTAAGTTTAAATTTTTCTAAATTCCAAACAGAAATTGACCGAAATTCACATACGGACGATTTTACAGGCTATAATCAAATTTCAGTCAAAAATAGGGTCCACTAACACACAAAACATGTGTTAAATATTTTTTGTAGTGAAAATACTCTTCCTCATTTATTTATATATCACACATTCATTGTAAAAATATCACCATTATTATATTATTAAAATATAATAATATATTTAAATAAATTATTTTATCAGAAAAGATAAAATATCAATTTTCAATAATTGTCACTTTTCTAAAAATTCCTTCATTTATATCTACATAAAATAAATATTTTTCTTATCATATAAATTAATAATTAATTATTCACAAATAATATT
Source organism: Panax notoginseng (assembly GCA_016801055.1). Classification (NCBI taxonomy): domain Eukaryota; kingdom Viridiplantae; phylum Streptophyta; class Magnoliopsida; order Apiales; family Araliaceae; genus Panax; species Panax notoginseng. Next base: position 222,515,531 of record CM029014.1, read on the forward strand.
ACAGAATCACAATACTGACAACTAGGCCGTTCCCAAGAAAGAGGGGGCTTTTCAATAAGGATTTTTCCTTACTGGCGCGCAATTAGGTGACCAAACCTCTCTTTAGACAAAACTTTCTAGACATTACCAATAATGCTATCTAATAATATTATTAAAATAATATGAATTATTGATCTGATAGTGGAAAATACTGTGTATTGACAATTATTGAAACAACAATAAAATAAAATATCAACGTAGTAATTATTGACTCAGTAAAATAAAATATTGAACAGTAATTACTGTAATAATTATTGAGTAGTGCCTTTTTACGTAAGAATCAATAATTGGTGCAATACCGTGTGCTACTGTGCAACACCGCGTATTACTGTGCTTTAACCACCGGGTATTCCAACAGTGTTAACGGTAACAACTACGCCGTTATTTATAAAAACTCATACTTGTCGTTTTCTTTATCCAATCGCTTTCCGTTATGGGGCCCACACAAGGCTGCGCCGTCGTACGAATATTCCCCGACAGTAAGAATATTTCACAACCAAACGAATATTCCCCAACAGAAATAAGTATTTTATAACCACTTGCTTATTTTGAAAAATTTACATATATCACCCTTAACTTTAAACTTTTATCAATTTAACTATTTACTGAATAGAAAAAATTGAATACTTTTATTTCATAAAATTCGGGGTCTTACAAATACATTAAGTCAATAATGAAGAAGACAGATAATATAATAATAATTGATGAATGATATAAATTAAGATAAAGATAATGGATGAATATGTGTAAAATATTATGAATAAATAAATTAAAGATAATAATAATGGATGAATATGTGTAAATTATTATTAATAAATAAATTAAAGATAATGATAATGGATGAATAATTATAAATCATTATGAATAAATAAATTAAAGATAATGATAATGAATGAATAATATATTAATAAAATGTGGTAGATGTTCGGCTATAAATAGGGGCTTAGCATAAGGAGTTTCATAAATTCCTACTTATTCTTCCTTCCACCCTCTGAAAAATTTTTAGTGCAAGTATTTCTCTGTTTGTACTAAGGTTACCTCAAGTTTTAGTTAAAGTGTAAGAATTGTTCAAGTTGATCAATTTCATAGAAAACAACATCTAATCATGTGCTAATGTAAGATATATCATTTTCTTTCATACTTGTAGGGGATATCATTTTCTTTCATACTCCTAAATTTATGGTAAGAAATTATTATTCGTTTCTATAGTCATACCATTAAATGATGAGAATTCCTGAATTAATTAAAATATGCTTAATAGTTCGTGTTTCATCTAATACTTTTTATTTGAATCTTCCCATTAAATTTTAATTATTATATTTCAACTGAGAACCTTATATTTTCTTGAACCTTATATTTTATCAAGAACTATATTCAATTTTCTGGATATCGTGTTGGCAATTCAAACATCATTGGACTCTGAAAAAATTAAATTGCTAATATCTAATGTTTATTATTGATTTATTTTTCTTATTATTTCTATTCATCCTTTATATTATTATTATGATCATCATACTTAAATTGTGGTGGAATTTCTCTTTGGCCTGGGTGCAAAGAGTAATTGTTGAATGACATGATCATGACCATTGGTGTTACAGTTGAATATCTTTAGCCTGGGTGCAAATATGAATTGTTGATTGACATTATCATGATCATTAATGTTACCCTTGAATATCATTGGCCTGAGTGAAAAGATGAATTGATAGACATGATTATGACTAGGAACTGTTGATTGTCATGATTATGGCATGATCATGACCATTGGTATTACAATTCTCAGTCTTTGGCTTGGGTGCAAAGACAATATGATTGCTAAGTGTTTGTAGCATGTATAGCAAGGATACGTGGTGAAAATTCTTTTTGGTATGGGTGCAAAAAAGAACTTTTAATTGGTATTACAAGGTTAAAATATTGATGATGAACTTTCCAATTAGAGAATATAGTAGGCATTATGTGACGCCCCCAAAATAGGGTCCCCATACAACCCAATTTGGATCGCCAAAATATGCACTATAACAATACGTTCTCTTAATATAATGTCGTAGAAAATAGGACAATATCAAAAATCAAATTATTACAATGTCGTATAAGATACGACAACACATATTACAAGTCTTCAACATGATTATTTCCACACTATTTAACAATATAGTGAAGACAACTATAGATACTATCTCGGATCATCACTCTACACCCCGACTTTTCCCAGCTACACTCTCATTTCCTGAGAATAACAATGGAACAAAAAGAAAAAAGGTGAGCTCAAATAGCCAAGTAAAGAATATCATGACTAAGATAATGAAGAATATGTTATCCTTAGCCTTCAACAGTGAAAAATCTAATAGAATATAATAGACAACAAGTTTTAGATCAACAACTACAACGAAAATATCAATCAATTAATTAGGAGAGTAAAATAGATCATGATGTTCACAATCTTCTCCAAATTAAAAGTTCACCATTAATATTTTATCTCTCTAACACAAATCAATATTTTCTTATCATAATCATGCAAATCAACTGTTCATCTTTGCACCACGGGCCAAAGATATTCAATTTTAACGTTAATAGTCATGATCATGTCAATCAATGGTCCATCTTTGCAGTACGGGCCAATGAGGACTTTTCACCACGTGTCCTTGTCATACAGACCAAAGACACCTCAACAATCATATCATCTTTGCACCCAGGCCAAAGACATTCACCATAACTTGAATCTTTGATGATTAGTACAAATAAAAGTGATATAAAATGAACAGAAGTTGTAAGAATAATAAGATAAAAGAATAAACGTCTGAGAATGAACGTCTGAGAATCATCGTTTAATGAAAAGGTTATTGAAACAAAAAACAATTTCTTACCATAATATGGAGTATAAAAGAAAATGATATCCCTTACCTCAATTAATAAGTGATTGGATGCTGCTTTCTATGAAGTTTATCAACCTAAATATATTTATACTTTAATTAGTAACTATCACATATAGTATACACTAACTCGTATATTATGAAATTATCAAAAGTGACTATATAGTATAAATTTGTCTTCGTTATCTTAGTCATGATATTCTTTACTGAGGCTATTTGAGCTCACACTTTTGTTTCATTATTCCTTTAAGAGAATAAGAATGTAGTTGGTTATGGCTGGGAGAACAGGGGAATGAAGTGATGGTCTGAGTTAGTAGCGGTAGTAGTTCTCAATACATTGAAAAATAGTGTGACAATAAGTGTACTAAGAACTTAAAGGACATTAATTTTCTCGTGTTTCTTTGGGGACTAATGGTTCAACCAAGGCAAATTCTTCATTTCTATGATATTTATTATAACTTTGAAACATGACCTCCAATGTACGAGAGTTTCCTCGATCATTTTCCAAATATTTTGATTCCTAAATTAGTTATTGATTGTACGTATATGTAGGGTATTATTGGCTTTAGGTGTGAATATTTTTGTTGTAATAAATTTTAAATAAGAAAATTTATGTTTGTAGTATGTATTTTAGCGACCCAAATTGGGTGGTGTAGAACCGAATTTTAGAGGCGTCACAATTGGTATCAAAGTTTAGGAATTAGAACTAAGAGGGGAGAGACAAGTAAAATCATTCGCTAGTGTGTGTCCTACCTAAGTTTCATTTTTGTTATTTAATTAGTCGGTATGGATGTAAGGACAAAATGTGGCATGTCAATTTTTATAAATAAAATTTATTTTGTGGTCGGATTTAAGAATGACATTTGAAATCCAAGGGATGAGCAATGGAGAAACCATGATACATAGGAAATGATCTGAAAGTTAAAATTTGAAATGAAAGCTAGGTACCCTCACCTCTTCAAAATACCAGGTACGTACGTCATTTTCGGGGAAGAAATTTTATAAGGAGGGGAGATGTAAGACCCTGACTTTTCATAAATATAATGTAAATTTTCTTATAATTATTATTCTAAACAGTAAGATGATAAATTGATAAAATAATAAACTTGAGGGTGATATGTGCAAATTACAAGATAAAAAGTATGTCGAGGAATATTCGTTTTATCGAGGATTAGGTAAAGTACGACGGAACCGAATTAACCTAACCATTGGCGGACCCCACAACAAAATAATTTTTGAATACCAAAATCGACAGAAATAACCTTTCTGATAAAATTTGTCGGCAGAACTTTTACCCCTAACTATTAAAATTTCCAGTAATAAAAGAATAGTAGCACGCACTATTCTATAGTAACACACGGTATTGCACAATGTTTTATGTTATTGAACTAATAATTGTAACAACATCTCATATATATTATTGAACCAATAATTGACATCGTAGTAAAGGTAGTAATGAAAAGTTAGTTAATTAAAAGTTACGAGTATTAAGTAGTTAAATAAACTCATTAATATGATATTAATACATTAAATCAATAATGAAAAAGATGGATAATATAATAATAATTGATGTATGCTATAAATTAAAGATAAAGATAATGGATGAATATGTGTAAATCATTATGAATAAATAAATTAAAGATAATAATAATTGATGAATATATATATATATATATATATATATATATATATATATATATGTAAATCATTATGACTAAATAAATTAAAGATAATGATAATTGATGAATATGTGTAAAACATTATAAATAATAAATTAAAGATAATGATAATGAATGAATATGTATAAATCATTATGAATAAATAAGTTAAAGATAATGATAATGGATGAAAAATATATTAATAAAATGTGGTAGATATTTGGATATAAACATGAAGCTTAGCATAAGGAGTTTCATAACTTCTTGCTTATTAATTCTTTCACCCTCTGAAAATTTCTTAGTGTAAGTATCTTTCTGAATGTATTAAGGTTAACTCAAGTTTTATTTAGAATACAAAAATTGTTTAGGTTGATCAACTTCATAAAAAACAACATCTAGCTAGTCACGTGCTAAGGTAAGAGATAACATTTTATTCCATACCCTTTACTTACTGCTATACAAGTCTCCTATACTTCGCTAACTTTAATGATTGCCTTGGTCGCTTCTATCCTTGATTCCTTGGTTAATCATAACTGTTTGAATTTTTTTTTGAACTTAGCTCCATTCATCAACGCAGTCACTTGCAGACTTGGATCAGAATCATCCTCTATTTCTTCCATTACTTCTATATTCTCCATTATCTCTAATTCTCTACATTTTGGTGATTCACTATAAGTAATAGTGTTGCAAGTTTCTTTCCCCTTGTGGTTGGGAAATGGCTTGTTTAGTATGTTGCTTTCTCTTTCTAATTCAATTTCTCCTGCCGCCAAATTATCGTGGTAGTTCCTTTGTAGATTGTAACAGTCCATAGTGGAATATCCTGTGGTATTGATGGTACACACAAAAGTCTGGTCTCCTCTTCATTTCTTTTGTCACTACAAATCTGGGCCTTGGAGGTTTCACCATTCTATGTTCTACGCATTGCTCGTATAAATCCCTGAATGCTTTCTCACTGCATGTTATAGCCTCCAGGACTGCCATTCTTAAATACTTGTCCCCCGACTTTCCTCTAATCCATTCATTTTTCTCCTTCTTGCCCCCTTATGGCTTTTGTTAAGAGTCTACTAAAGCCACAGTAGCCGTGATTTTTGTAAGACCCCAATTTTTATAAATAAAGATGAATTTTCTATAAATATCATTTTTGAATATTATGAAGTTAATTTGATATAATGTTATAGTTGTGGGTAATATTTATTAATTTTGCAAAGTAAGCAAGTTGTTATAAAATATTCGTTTGGTCGGAGAATATTCTTTTTGTCGGGGAATATTCGTACGACGGCACAATCATTGGTGGACCCCACAACGGAATTATTGTCGGATTGAGAAAACGACAAAATTATCTTTCTATAAAAATAACAGCTGAGGTATTACGTTAAAATCGTTAAAACTGTTGAACTACTTGGTAGTAAAAGTACAGTAATACGCGTGGTTGCATAGTAGCACACGGTATTGATTATTGATGCTTACGTGAGAAGTCACTCAGCTATACTCAATTATTGCTATAGTAATTGCTGCATCATATCTCTTAAATTATTGTCATAGTATCGTCTGTATAATATGTTATATTATTAAATCAATAATTGAGACGTTGTGGTAAGTTTGGTTATTTTATGGGGGGCCATATGTCATCATCTAAGAGTCTCTTCGTCAATAGTAATTACCGTCGTCAATAGTAATTACCGTCGTCAATAGTAATTACCGTCGTCAATAGTATTTACCTTGGTCAATAGTAATTACCTTCGTCAATAGTATTTACCTTGGTCAATAGTATTTACCTTGGTCAATAGTAATTACCTTCGTCAATAGTATTTACCTTGGTTAATAGTAATTACTTTCGTCAATAGTAGTTGTCCCTTCAATATTACCAAGAGTCATTTGACCCTTCGTTAAGACCAAGAGTCATTTGACCCTTCGTTAAGACCAAGAGCCACCCTCAGTTTTTCTATAAATAGAGGCCTAGGGCTTCATTATTTTTCACGAATTCATTCAAGCTATAGAGAGAGAAAGTATAGAGAGAATAAGAGAGAGAGAGACTAAAAGTATTCTGCTACATCACTTTTTCAATATCCAGTTCTTTTAAGGTAGGGAATATTATTTCTTTTATATTCATGAAGAGAACTTCTGTTATTCCATTTGTTATTATTCTGTTGGAATAACCAGTATACGCGGTCTACCCTATACTTGGTGACATTCTTCTATTATTCTGTTGGAACATCCTGTCTGTGTGTTTTACACCGGACCTGGTTCCGTTTTTATTATTATTCTGTTGGAACATCCTGTCTGTGTGTTTTACACCGGACCTGGTTCCATTATTTATTATTCTGTCGGAATATCCTGTCTGTGCGTTTACGCCGGACCTGGTTCCATTATTTATTATTCTATTGGAATAACCTGTCTGTGCGGTCTATCGCATGCATGGTGATTTCTTTTGTTATTCCATTCTTTATTGTACTCAGTTGGTTTTTGACTTCTATACTCCATGAAATTTGTGGAATATCCTTGATAGTTGCGTTTCATCCAATATCTTTTCAAGAAAATATTCTTCTAAGCGTTCTTGAATTTTACTCCACAATGCAGTATCATGTTGACAATTTGGACGTTGTTAATTCCTGGATAAATTAATTCTTGAACTTGTTTTATTGAATTCTTATATCATTGTCATCATCCTCATGTTTATAAAATGTTGAAAGTCATCTGTGGCATGTAGTGCATAGATGGACTTGGTATGATTATGACCAGGGATTATTCGGTATAATCATGACCGTAATGTTACAAATGATGTGGTAAAAGTCCTCATTGGCCCGTAGTGCATTGATGGACAGTTGTTGGCATGATCATGACCATTAATGAATACACGAATATCCTTGGCCGTAGTGCAGGGGTGATTCGATGATGTGGATTATTTTATTAAGCTGAGTCTCAGCGATCGCAGTGTTGAAAAACCTTTTAAATCATAAAAGATAGTAGAGTTTATTTTCTACTTGACTCTTTTAATGGATTGCTTGTTCCGCTGCAGTTAAACTTGATGTCTATTATATTTTATCAGTTTAACATTGTTGAAGGCTAATGATAATTTATTCTGCATTATCTTAGTCATAATATTTCTTACTGGGCTAGTTGAGCTCACCCTTTCTTTCACTGTTCTCTTCAGGAAATGAGAACGTAGCTGGGACAAGTCGGGGTACGGAGTGATGGTCCGAATGATAGTATTAGTTAGTAGTCCTCACTATTCTATGTAATGGTGTGTTAATAAATGTAATGAGGACTCCTTTTGAGTATGAATACTCTCTAGAAGATAATATTTGTATTCAAACTCACAGTTTATGTTTTGTCGTATTGTACACGACAGTTGTATTATTAAGTTGTATTTGTATTATGTACTATGTATCTGACGACCCAAGATGGGTGATGTATACCTAATTTTGGGGGCGTCACAGTTGGTATCAGAGCTTAGGGATATGATCCCTGGCTAAGATGTGAGAATAGAACTAGGAGGGGAGAGACGGGGAATTCCTTCGCTAGTATGGCATACCTAAGTTTATTTGCATGGTATTTAATTGGTCGGTCATAATATAAGGATAATATATGACATATCAATTAATTTTTATTTTGTGGCAGTATCTGAAAATGGCATCTGAGAACGTTGAGAATAGCAATGGAGCACAGACGACTGTTGATTCACCACATATCAATAATCAGGATAATGTGCATCAGGAAGGTGTCAATCCTCATGCAAACAACAACACTGACCAAATGATGAATGATCAAATGTTCAGAGGCTTTATGCAATTCATGCAACAACAGGTGAAAGCGGCTCCTGTCCACAACGTAGGTGGAAATACTGAAAACTCTCTGGCGGTCACCGCTAAACAGTTTAAGGAGCTGGGACCACCGGAGTTTAAGGGAGAACCCAAACCACTTGTAGCTGAAACATGGATAAAGCAGATCACCAAGATATTTGATGTCTTGGGTTGCTCCGAGGAGCAAAAGGTTCCCTTTGCCGCCTTTATGTTGCGAGGAGAGGCAGATTACTGGTGGGAATCGATAAAGCGTACTCAACCTGCCGCACTGAAGATGTCCTGGGAGAAGTTCCAAGAGCTGTTTAACGACAAATACTTTCCCGAGAGTATTCGTCACATGAAGGAGGTGGAGTTCATCAAATTGGAGCAGAATAATATGACCGTGTCGCAGTACGAGGCAAAATTTGCGGAGTTATCCCGGTTTGCGTCCCACCTGGTGGATAATGAAGAAAGAATGACGCGGATGTTTTTAAGAGGTTTGAAGCCGGAGATACGTCAACATCTTGTTTCTCATAAACTGTGTTTGTATTCAGATGTTGTAAATAGGGCTCAGTTGGTGGAGCGCGATAACGAGATAACGCAACCAAAAGAGAGCAGCCGGCAAAATGATAATACCAGTGAGAGCAGTCATCGAAGCGGTGACAACAAGCGTGGAGGGAATCAACAGGCCAGAAATGGTAACCACTTCGGTGGTAATCAGGGCCAAAACAATAAGAATGGACATTTCAAGAAGAGGAGATTCAACAATGATGGAAAGACGTCAGCACCAGCACCTGTCGTTAAGGAAGGAGAACGACCACCTATCATATGTTTCAAATGCGGAGGGGAGGGGCACATCAGTCCAAACTGCGCGATGCCGTCCAAAGCATGTTATAATTGTGGAAGAGAAGGTCATTTAGCCCGATTTTGTCGTTTACCGAAGACAAATTCAGCTAGGATGGAGGCACCAAAAGCCGTCCCAGAAAAGTCAAAACCGGTTGTGCAAGGGAGAGCGTTTGTTGTGAACTCCCAGAACGCAAGGAACCCGAATGAGGTCATCACGGGTAAGCTTATCATAAACTCTAACGAAGTCTATACTTTATTTGATACCGGTTCAACCCATTCTTTTATTTCTCCTACTTGCGCTCATCGATTAAATTTGATTCCGGAGAAATTAGACTTTGACTTAGCAGTTGAAACTCCATTGGGAGAAACCTTCATTACATCCACGGTTTATAAGTCTTGTTTGGTTCAAGTTGGTACCCACACATTACCTGTCGATCTTATTTCATTAAAAATACTTGCATTTGACGTGATTCTAGGGATTGATTGGTTAACTACTCATCATGCAAAAATTGATTGTTTTCGTAAGGTTGTTAGCTTTCATATTCCTAATCGACCTATTATGCGAATTCAAGCAACCAAACCATTAAAATCAATCGCTGTCATCTCAAGCCATAAAGCTATTCGTTTATTGAAAAACGGATGTCAAGCTTTCTTAGCTCATGTCACAGATCTAAACAAAAATACGTCAGTTTTGAATGATATTTCTATTGTTAATAAATTCCCTGACGTATTCCCTGAAGAACTTCCTGGCCTACCCCCAGAGCGTGAAATTGAATTTTGTATCGATCTTGAACCCGGTACAAAACCCATTTCCAAAGCCCCATATCGAATGGCTCCTATTGAACTTCAGGAGTTAAAGATCCAACTGCAGGAATTGTTAGACATTGGCTTTATTCGTCCTAGTACTTCTCCTTGGGGTGCTCCTGTTCTGTTCGTGAAGAAGAAAGATGGAAGTATGCGACTTTGTATTGATTATCGGGAGTTGAATCATGTCACCATCAAAAACAGGTACCCATTGCCACGTATTGATGACCTGTTTGACCAGTTGCAAGGAGCACAATTCTTTTCAAAGATCGATCTTCGTTCTGGATATCATCAGCTGAAGGTTAGAACTGAGGATATTCCAAAGACGGCTTTTAGAACTCGGTATGGGCATTATGAATTCTTAGTTATGTCCTTTGGATTGACTAATGCTCCTGCTGCCTTCATGGATATGATGAACCGGGTATTCAAGGAATATTTGGATCATTTTGTGGTCGTCTTTATTGATGACATCCTTATTTATTCCAAAAGCCGTGAAGATCATGAGCAACACTTGAGGCTGGTACTCCAAAAGCTTCGTGAATACAAGCTTTATGCCAAGTTGAAGAAATGCGAGTTCTGGCTGGAAGAGGTAGCATTCCTTGGGCACGTAGTATCAAGTCGTGGAATATCGGTTGACCCGGCAAAGATTGAAGCTATTCAAAGCTGGGAGCAACCTAAATCAGTGACCGAGGTACGTAGCTTTCTTGGTTTAGCTGGTTATTATCGGAGATTCGTGGAAGGATTTTCTCGAATCGCTACTCCATTAACTCAGCTGACTCGGAAAGATACAAAGTTTGGTTGGAGCGAAGAATGTGAGCAGAGTTTTCAAGAACTCAAGAGGAGACTCATTTCAGCACCTGTTCTAACAATACCATCTGGCTCGGAGGGATTTGTCATCTACAGTGATGCTTCGAGCAAAGGGTTGGGATGCGTTCTCATGCAACATGGAAAAGTCATAGCCTATGCATCAAGACAACTCAAGGAATATGAGAGGAATTATCCTACTCATGATCTAGAGTTGGCAGCTGTTGTCTTTGCACTTAAAATTTGGAGGCATTACTTGTATGGGGAGAAAGTGGAGATCTTTACGGATCATAAAAGCCTCAAATATTTCTTCACTCAAAAGGAACTCAACATGCGACAACGACGTTGGCTTGAACTGTTGAAAGATTATGATCATACCATTCAATACCATCCTGGAAAAGCGAACGTGGTAGCTGACGCATTGAGTAGAAGATCATATGCGGGTACAAGTGCAATATTAACAACGCAAAGGCCCATTTTGTGTGACTTGCAAAGGATGGAGATAGAGTTGAAGACTCCAGGGACCCATGTGATGATGGCGAATATACGAGTAGAACCGACTTTAATCGATAAAGTTAAAGCTGCTCAAGCTACAGACCTGGAGCTGATGCGTATGAGGAAGAAAGTGCAAGAAGGTTCTATGCCGGAAGCAAGAATCGATGAAGAAGGAATACTTCGAGTCAACTCCAGACTTTGTGTTCCTAACAACCCTGATTTAAAGTATGAAATCATGATGGAGGCGCACAACACACCGTTTGCAATCCATCCTGGAAGTACCAAAATGTATCATGATCTTCGTCATACATTTTGGTGGAGCAATATGAAGAGAGAGATAGCGTTGTTTATCTCAAGGTGTCTAACTTGTCAACGAGTCAAAGCGGAGCATCAAGTACCAAAAGGTCCATTGCAACCACTTGAAATTCCAGAATGGAAGTGGGAGCACATTACCATGGATTTCGTTACCGGTCTTCCTAGGGTTTCTCAAGGTATTGATGCGATTTGGGTCATTGTTGATAGATTGACCAAGTCTGCTCATTTCTTACCGATACGAGAAACTTATACACTTGAACGTCTTGCTCGTATGTACATAAACGAGATTGTAAGACTGCATGGTATGCCAGTATCCATAGTTTCTGATCGAGACCCAAGATTCACTTCACGATTTTGGGTTAGTTTACAAAAAGCTATGGGCACGGAGTTACGATTTAGTTCAGCATATCATCCTCAGACGGACGGACAATCAGAGAGGACTATTCAAACTCTTGAAGATCTATTAAGACTCTGTGTCTTTGACTTCAAGGGAAGTTGGGACAAGTTCTTACCATTGGTGGAGTTTTCCTACAACAACAGTTATCAAGCAAGTATTGGCATGGCTCCATTCGAAGCATTGTATGGAAGAAAATGTCGTTCTCCAGTATGCTGGGATGAGGTGGGCGAAGCAACGTTGTTGGGACCGGAGTTGGTACGTATGACTACAGAAAAGATTCAAACGATCCGACAACGTATAAAAACCTCACAAGATCGACAAAAGAGTTATGCTGATCTTCATCGAAAGGACGTGGAATTTGATGTAGGAGATCATGTGTTCTTACGTGTTGCTCCATGGAAAGGAGTTACGAGATTTGGAAAGAGAGGAAAGCTAAATCCTCGATTCATCGGTCCATTTTTAATCCTCGATCGAGTAGGAACTGTGGCTTATAGACTCGCTTTACCACCAAGTATGTCTCGTGTTCATAACGTTTTCCACATATCCATGTTACGCAAATATGTGGAAGACCCGAACCACATTATTGAGTTAGAACCGGAAGAAATAGCGGAGGATTTGACGTATGAAGAAGTTCCTGTTCAAATCTTGGATAAGAAGGAACATATTCTACGCTCCAAGGTTATACCTCAAGTTAAAGTTTTGTGGAGAAACCACGATGTTGAGGAAATGACTTGGGAGTTAGAATCAGAAATGAAATCAAGGTATCCTTACCTCTTCGACATACCAGGTACGTACCCTAATTTCGAGGGCAAAATTTCATAAGAAGGGGAGGTTGTAAGACCCCAATTTTTATAAATAAAGATGAATTTTCTATAAATATCATTTTTGAATATTATGAAGTTAATTTGATATAATGTTATAGTTGTGGGTAATATTTATAAATTTTGCAAAGTAAGCAAGTTGTTATAAAATATTCGTTTGGTCGGAGAATATTCTTTTTGTCGGGGAATATTCGTACGACGGCACAATCATTGGTGGACCCCACAACGGAATTATTGTCGGATTGAGAAAACGACAAAATTATCTTTCTATAAAAATAACAGCTGAGGTATTACGTTAAAATCGTTAAAACTGTTGAACTACTTGGTAGTAAAAGTACAGTAATACGCGTGGTTGCATAGTAGCACACGGTATTGATTATTGATGCTTACGTGAGAAGTCACTCAGCTATACTCAATTATTGCTATAGTAATTGCTGCATCATATCTCTTAAATTATTGTCATAGTATCGTCTGTATAATATGTTATATTATTAAATCAATAATTGAGACGTTGTGGTAAGTTTGGTTATTTTATGGGGGGCCATATGTCATCATCTAAGAGTCTCTTCGTCAATAGTAATTACCGTCGTCAATAGTAATTACCGTCGTCAATAGTAATTACCGTCGTCAATAGTATTTACCTTGGTCAATAGTAATTACCTTCGTCAATAGTATTTACCTTGGTCAATAGTATTTACCTTGGTCAATAGTAATTACCTTCGTCAATAGTATTTACCTTGGTTAATAGTAATTACTTTCGTCAATAGTAGTTGTCCCTTCAATATTACCAAGAGTCATTTGACCCTTCGTTAAGACCAAGAGTCATTTGACCCTTCGTTAAGACCAAGAGCCACCCTCAGTTTTTCTATAAATAGAGGCCTAGGGCTTCATTATTTTTCACGAATTCATTCAAGCTATAGAGAGAGAAAGTATAGAGAGAATAAGAGAGAGAGAGACTAAAAGTATTCTGCTACATCACTTTTTCAATATCCAGTTCTTTTAAGGTAGGGAATATTATTTCTTTTATATTCATGAAGAGAACTTCTGTTATTCCATTTGTTATTATTCTGTTGGAATAACCAGTATACGCGGTCTACCCTATACTTGGTGACATTCTTCTATTATTCTGTTGGAACATCCTGTCTGTGTGTTTTACACCGGACCTGGTTCCGTTTTTATTATTATTCTGTTGGAACATCCTGTCTGTGTGTTTTACACCGGACCTGGTTCCATTATTTATTATTCTGTCGGAATATCCTGTCTGTGCGTTTACGCCGGACCTGGTTCCATTATTTATTATTCTATTGGAATAACCTGTCTGTGCGGTCTATCGCATGCATGGTGATTTCTTTTGTTATTCCATTCTTTATTGTACTCAGTTGGTTTTTGACTTCTATACTCCATGAAATTTGTGGAATATCCTTGATAGTTGCGTTTCATCCAGTATCTTTTCAAGAAAATATTCTTCTAAGCGTTCTTGAATTTTACTCCACAATGCAGTATCATGTTGACAATTTGGACGTTGTTAATTCCTGGATAAATTAATTCTTGAACTTGTTTTATTGAATTCTTATATCATTGTCATCATCCTCATGTTTATAAAATGTTGAAAGTCATCTGTGGCATGTAGTGCATAGATGGACTTGGTATGATTATGACCAGGGATTATTCGGTATAATCATGACCGTAATGTTACAAATGATGTGGTAAAAGTCCTCATTGGCCCGTAGTGCATTGATGGACAGTTGTTGGCATGATCATGACCATTAATGAATACACGAATATCCTTGGCCGTAGTGCAGGGGTGATTCGATGATGTGGATTATTTTATTAAGCTGAGTCTCAGCGATCGCAGTGTTGAAAAACCTTTTAAATCATAAAAGATAGTAGAGTTTATTTTCTACTTGACTCTTTTAATGGATTGCTTGTTCCGCTGCAGTTAAACTTGATGTCTATTATATTTTATCAGTTTAACATTGTTGAAGGCTAATGATAATTTATTCTGCATTATCTTAGTCATAATATTTCTTACTGGGCTAGTTGAGCTCACCCTTTCTTTCACTGTTCTCTTCAGGAAATGAGAACGTAGCTGGGACAAGTCGGGGTACGGAGTGATGGTCCGAATGATAGTATTAGTTAGTAGTCCTCACTATTCTATGTAATGGTGTGTTAATAAATGTAATGAGGACTCCTTTTGAGTATGAATACTCTCTAGAAGATAATATTTGTATTCAAACTCACAGTTTATGTTTTGTCGTATTGTACACGACAGTTGTATTATTAAGTTGTATTTGTATTATGTACTATGTATCTGACGACCCAAGATGGGTGATGTATACCTAATTTTGGGGGCGTCACAATTTTGCCCTTCCATGTAACAGTCGCATAACTTGCTGGAAATGTCATTATTCCTCCCAAGTCTTGTGCAAATAATGAGAGTGTTGCAAAGGAATAATATGCTCTAGGGCTCCATTATTGTATATGCTCACCAGATTCTTCTCTTCAATTGGCTTTGCACACTTCTGCACTTGAGCCCAGAATCTGTCCATATAGTCTGAAAGTTCTTCATTTGGCTTTTGTTTGAATCTCGTGAGTTCTACAATGGTCACCTGTTTCTGCACATAGAAAAACTTTTTAAAAAATTACAATTTTAGATCATCCCATTCTTGGATTGACTATTTTTCTAAATTACAGTACCAACTGAAGGCACTATCTGTCAATATCTTGTTGAATTCTCGGAGTAAAAGGTTGTGGTTACTCACTTCGTCATATCCCATCCATGGGGACATTGACTCTACAAAACTGTCTATATGTTCTCTGGTATTCCATTTCTCACCGTTGTACTTCGAGAATTGCAGAGGGTGATCAATATACCCTCCTTGGTAAGGCTATCTCCAGATATGCGCCGGGCAAGGTGGAATGAAGTCTAATTCTAAAAAGCGAGTTTTCTATTTGTGAAGTTGATTGATTACGTCGATCATATCATCCTTTATCACATATTAACTTTTTGTATGAATTCTTTACGGGGTTGTGATGTACAGATGCATCGACAGTGTGTGCGGCAAAGAGATCAGATAGTGTACACTTGCATCATGTAGAATTTGCATGGGTTGTGTGTGTTGACTTTTTCGTTAAATATGGCTCGAAACGGTCGGCATCTGCATTTGTGAAAATGCTGGGAGTGTGGGTGGAATGATGGTTGGTTGAGTCTGACTTGCTTCCAATCTGTGTTGTGGTATGTCACAACTGTTATGGAGCTCTAAATGGATGATTGGAATAGGCTGAATCTCCGTTGTTGGAGGTAAATTATGATTTTTCTTGTTGTTGTCATCCACTCCTGCTTATTCTACTTGCGAACTTTCTGGAAACAAGGCCTTGAAGGTTGGAATCTACATCAACTGCTAGTAGAAATTCCTCATTTCCTCCTGCTGCCTTTGCATCTTTGACATCATGTCCATCATCATCACTTATCCTTCTTCTGCCGCCTTCAACGCCTTAAGAATCTACAGCTGCACAACATTCATTATTATCTACTCTCTAGTTGCTTCTTCACCTTGCCTGCCTGTGCTAGTCTGTCTGGTGTTGGTTGGTTATTAATTGATCAGCCATATGTGGTGAGGTTGAACTTCCTTCCAAAACTTCTTCTAGGATTAGTCTCTCTATCTCCATATTCGCCCCTTGGAAAGCTTGGTTTGCTTGCCTTGAGGCTGGATCCGACGAGGTTATACTTGTAGTCAATTAAACTTTACCTGTAGTTCTCCCGCTTCTAGTTGTAGACATTCTCTTAACTAATTCTACACCTCCCCAACAGAGTCACCAAAGAATTGTGGGTAAGGAAATCGTACATTGCAAGGGTTAGGGGTTCGTGTTGGCTGAGGAAGAGAAAAATCCACGAAGAATATGGAATTGATTGATGAATTGAAGATGGGAGATGTAACGACCCCAAAATCGGGACCAACTTAACCCAATATTAGGATTAAAATTAGTCTCGAACTTGTGCGTTCACTACTATCTAAGTTCAGCCTTACATCAAAATTAGATGCAATATTTGCTCAAAAATGCGAATAATTAAAAACTTCTTTTATATATCTTTCTTTTCCCGTGTTCCCTGAATCGTAACCTTCACGATTCCCAATAATTAGAGTAAATGAACTATGAAAGTTGAATTATCAATACTTAACATCTTTTGTATTGATATTCTACCTGTATAATTCTATATACAAACATTCACCACAAAACATCTCATTTCAAAGTAAACATTTCCTTATTTATTGAATACCTTCAATAGTACATAATTGTTACTTACACATTTCAAAGCTATTAACTTCTAATTAAAGAAAATATTATTCTTTTGAATATCGTCCAATCTTTATCATCCAGATATCAAGTAACATTGCATTCTATCGTTAACCTTAATCGTTCTTCTTCTTCTTTTTAGCTTTAATCAACCCTTGATCTTAATCTTCATCCTCTCCCTCTTGTTCGGCTAACTCTCCTTCTTTTCTCTCTAATTTGCTAGGTTTTTATGAATTGGTGATTTCTAAGTGAAGGAGGAAGGGTTTATTTATAGAAGACTCAAGACTTAGCCCCTAAGTCTCATGTTTTAACAAGCTTGACACCTCTTGCTAAATTAAGCTTGACAACGCTTATAGTCAGCGACCTCTAGGTTTTAGCTTGACAAGGCTTATGGTCATCCACCTTGTGCAAGGTTAAAAGCTTGACAAGGCTTATGATTAGCCACCTCGTGCTAGGTTAAAACATTGACAAGGCTTATGGTCAGCTACCTCGTAGTAGGTTTTAGCTTGACAAGGCTTATGGTCAGCCACCTCGTGCTAGGTTTTAGCTTAACAAGGCTTATGGTTATCCACCTCATGCTAGGTTCTAGCTTGATGATTCTTATAATCAACCACCTCGTGCTAGGTTTTAGCTTGACAATGCTTATGATCAATGTAACGCCCCCAAAATAGGTCCAATCCACCCAACCCATTCTGAGTCGCCAAATACATGGTACAGAAAACAACTACAAACTTTATTATTACAATTGTCGTGTAAAATATGACAACACATATGCTGTGAGTTTTAATACAAATATATACTAACTGTGACTCTCATCTCTTTAGTTGGATAACACATCACATTGATACCTTACATAAAGGTACAGTCAATAACTGTTTTAGAAATTAAAATCTTTGAAAAATGCTCAAGGAAACCTTCATACATGAGAGGCCATGAATCTAAGTTATAATAGATATCATATGACTCGAGAATTATCCTCGGTTGGCACAATAGACCCCAAAAAAAACGAGAAGATTACTATCATGTTCTTTCCAATGGCGAGTCTTCTCTTGACATATAATTATCTCCATTGTCTCCAATTGAGAATTATATTTCAACTAAACTCCAAGATTATATAGGTAGTGCTCGTAGATATACTCAGCAAGTGGATGTGCACAACCCTGTCTTATGATAATACGAAGTCGTATGTCGTTAGACATCTTGTATGATAGTGGCAAAACACCCTTCCAAAGTTGGGTTCACCTCACTCTATTCGGTTCACCAAAATCAACGGTTAAATGACGTATAAAATACGACACACTTATATAAAATTCTCAATAAAATTATTTCCATTTTTCATACTGTTTTAGGAGAAACCTCAACAGCTATAGACCACCGTTCTATTCCCCTGTTACCCCCGCTCGACCTAGCTACACTCTTATTACCTAAAAAGAATTGTGAAGTAAAATGGTGAGCACAAATAGCCCAGTAAAGAATATCATGACTAAAGATAATTAAATTATCAATAGCTTTCGTTAGTAATAAATCAGAGATTTAGAACATATGGTAGGTGTTAAAACTTTTCAACCATAGTTGCAGCGGAACGAGCAATCCATTAGAAGAGTCAAATAGACCATAAAGTCAATTATCTTCTCCATGTTAAAAGTCCACCAACAATGTTTTATCCCTATAACATCAATCAACAGTTCATGTCCACAATCATCATGTGAATAACTCATAATCATAATCGTGGTTCTAAATTCCTCTTCGCACCCAGGACGAAGATAATTTTCATCACCTGAAACATTAAAGATCATGGTTATACCAAATCACAGTTCCTGTTCATAATCATACTAATAAATTCATCTTTGCACTACGGGCCAAAGATATTCATCAACAGTTCATCTTTGCACTACAGGCCAAAGATATTCAACAACAGGTCATCTTTGCAGTATGGGCCAAAGATATTCAACAATATGTCATCTTTGCACTACAGACCAAAGATATTAATATCCCAAAGAACTATATAATCATTTCAGAATTTATATAAACAATAATTATAACCATGTTGATCAATTCACCTTTGCACTTAAGTTAAAGATATTCAATTGTAAATTCAATGGTCATGATCATACCAGTCAACAATTCAACTTTGCATTACTGGCCAAAGAGAACCCTTAGTTACGATCATACCAATAATCTACCCACCTTTACACTCAAGTGAAAGAGAAATGTCATCACCATGATTATAAAAATGTTATATATGATAATAAAATAATATGATCAAAACATGGATTTATCTCTATGACATCAATCAATATGCATCTAGAATCAAATATTCATCTTTGCACTACAAGCCGAATATATTCAGTTATATCACCATTTAGGACTGAGGATGATGAAAAATATCTTAAAGAAAATTAATCCAGTGAGATAAAAGGACAAAGATTAGGGATTCGTACTTTAGTTTATCCAAGTTCAAAAATACTCTATAATAATCAATTGTGGAGTAAAATTTAAGAATGAAGATCAAAACATGGATACAATCAAAGATAGTAACCAAAATAGACAACTTGGACAAAAAAAAGAAAATTTAATTTTTCTGTGAATAGTGCCGTATTCGTGAATAGTATCGTATACGTGAATAGTATCGTGTAAGTGAATAGTAACTCCGACACAAAAGATAAAAATTTCACAAGAAAAATCATATTTCTTGAATAGTACCGTATTCATGAATAGTGCCGTATACGTGAATTGTGTTGTATACGTGAATAGTAACCTCGACATAAAAAGGTAAAAATTTCATAATAAAATTCACACCAATATTTTGGTATAATAATATTAAAAGAAATAACATCATTTACGAAGAAAATAACATCCCTTACCTCAAAAGAACAGTACTTCTGATTAAAATATCGGATATAATATTGAAGAAAATTTTCACTGAATAACAACTCTCAATGTATCTAAATACTCAAAAAAAATACGCTCGATATTATAGAGAGAGAAAACTTCTGATTCTGATATGATTTTTAATTCTAACTAAGCACCCTATTTATAGAAAAATGCTAGAACGTCAAAGCAGACTTAACCTGCTACCTGATGGTTTTACCTGCTGCTATTCACTCACACCACCATTGAAAAAAATTCTCAGCACACGAACAAGGACAAGAGTATGGCCCACCCATTCTAGAAAATTTCTAAATATATTTTAAATTTCAAAAATATTCAGAAACTTCAACAATTCATAATAAATAGCCCTTTTATCAGAAAAATATGAATTTTATATCCATTTCATAGGAAATTTAATTCTCTACAACTTTGTAGAAGAAAGTTTTTTCAAATTCCAAACAGAAAATGACCGAAATTCACATTCGGATGATTTTTAATACCTTCATTCCGACAAAATACTGATAAAATACCTCAACATTAATTTTTTCATTTATATCCACATAAAAATAAATATTTTCTTATCATATAAATCAATAATTAATTATTCACAAATAATATTACATAATCACAATAATGACAACCACGTCATTCTCAGAAAAGAGGGGACTTTTTCGATAAGGATTTATCCTTAGTGGCGCGCAATTAGGTGACCAAACCCCTTTCCTAGACAGAACTTCCTTAGATATTGTCAATAATGGTATCTAATAATATTATTCAAATAATATAAATTATTGATCTGATAGTGGAAAATACTGTGCAGTGACAATTATTGAATCAACAATAATATAAAATATCAATGTAGCAAATATTGAATCAATTAAATAAAATATTGAATAGTAATTACTGTAATAATTATTGAGTAGTGACTTCTTACGTAAGAATCAATAATCCAAAAATACTGTGCAATTTCGTGTACTACTGTGCAGCCACGCGTATTACTGTATTTTAATCACTGGGTATTCCAACAATGTTAACAGTAACAATTATGCCGTTATTTATAAAAAAATTCAAACTTGTCATTTTTTTCATCCGACCGTTTTCCGTTATGGGGCCCACAAATGGCTGCGTCATCGTACGAATATTCCCCGACAGCAAGAATATTCCATGACCAAACGAATATTTTCTAATAAAAATGAATATTTTATAACCACTTGCTTATTTAAAAATTTTACATATATCACCCGTAACATTAACTTTTATCAATTTAACTATTTACTAAATAGAAAAATTAAATACTTTTATTTCATAAAATTCGGGGTCTTACAATCAACCACCTCGTGCTAGGTTTTAGCTTGACAATGCATCTTGTAACTAAAAATATCTTTCAAGTAGCTTGGTCAGAATTTTTGGTTGATTGTGGGGTTGATTAGTGGCAACCTACTTGTGTCGTGCTTTAGATTTTGACCAGATATAGAAAACCAAATCCATGTCCTTTGATCCGATTGATCCAATGTGGTTTCTTAGTTACTTACTCATTAAGCCTAAGTAGCTTACAAGTTACTTCACTTAGAAGCAAGATAAATCATTATATCAGTTTAAGCATGACAAAGTAGCTTTTCGTAAATATATCGAGAACCTCGTCGGTGAAAATATTTTTATTTCGTCTATGAAATCGCAAGACATACACATAATCAAATAAACATATACTAGGTCTTAATTCGACCTTTAATGTCATAAAACCACATTTACACATACTAATATCCATAAAATTTTATCTTAGTAGATATTCATATTCATGAATCCAAATAATAGGTTACACAAATTATCGGGTTGTCACAACATAGCAAAATTTATATCCACTTATGCAGTTCAATTTTCAAAACTTATCGCATAATAAGAATTTTATATATTAAATTCTTATTTAAATATTTTACGAAAAAATCGTATTATCACATTCTCCCCCCCCCCCTTTATAAGGATTCTATCCTCGGAATCACAATATCGAACCTCCCTACTCGGTTCTGTATACATTCTCTCTCGATCACGCTGATTCCCTCTTGATGACATTATTGTGCGATAATAAAATATATTATTCTTACATATTAATACACATATTAACATACATGCATCTCCAAATGTTATTAATTTTATGCTATTTCATACTTATCCATTTCGTATTCCAAAAGTCCTATAATTTATCGGACTTAATCTTTCATTCCTATACGTTTTTAAACTTTCACGTGATTATATCCTTTCACTTTTATGATCCAAAAATCTTTTATTCCTCATCACTTTGCATTTCTCATTCTTTAAGAATTTGCTTAAAATTGTCATATTTTACAAACTTAGTTCATTCCAAAGAACTCTAACCTTTCTAAATTCAACTGCCAGAATATAAATCCTTCACAATTGTTCAATAACTGTGAGGCAAATATAAATAACTCAAAAATTCAAACGATTTGCTTAGGATGAGCTTTCATAAAAAATTTGAAAAGGTTTTAACAGAAATGCATCTGCAAACCGTCTTGCTTATCTTGCCTGTCTTGCTTATGAACATGTAAGTAATCAGCCTATCACTCCCTGTGTTAATTCTTGCTAGAACGATATTCACGTTCATCTTGTATATAAATTTTTTCCCTAATTCAGGGATATTCTGGAGTCCATATTAAATCAATTCAATTGGACATTTCAAAAGCTTAATATTAACAATGAAATATATGTGTCAAGCTGATTCAAATGGCTTTGACACTACTTTAATTTATTTAACATATTGAAAATCATTTTATGACGCATAGTACCACAATGTTTTTAACAGTCCATTGAGAATGTCTTCAATGCATTAATGACTCCATCATTTGCCACATCGACATCATATTAGTGATGCAATGATGACTAAAATACATTTTGATATTTTCAAATGTTGTCTAGCCGAACTAATTAACATAGACATAAGAAATAACCGAACCTTTTAAAACTTCTTGGTTCAACAATTTGACCCATATATATATATATATATATATATATATATATATATATATATATATATATATATATTTCTTTAAAAACAGAGCAATTATCAGTATGATGTCAATAAACTTCAAAATCTAGCATAGCTAGAAGATTTAAGAGTATCCATTTCTTCTTTCATCTGCTTCAGCTTTCCTTATAGCTCCAATATATAATCCTATCATCAATACTTAATATAATGAAAATAATCAGTTCTAAAATCTATAATATTCCTATACCATAGAATAGCTTATCAAACTTACCACACTTTATTTGTTCAGGAACTTGCCATAAAAATATGAGTTTAAGAACTTATCCGAGCAATATGTAGTCCAAGAACCAATCAGGGACTATCCATATACTTAGAGATTCAAAACGTTCCATATAATTATGAGTCACAAACTTGTCATAAGTGTGAGTTTTAAGAACTCGCACCTAGTCCTATATTCTCTACTATTAGATATAAATATGACAAAAGAATCACTTTCTCACCATACGTATAACGATAGCGCGACACCGATATTTCAATGATTATCAATATAATAGACTAAGTGGTTGTTAAACCAAGCACAAAACCTCCGCTCATACAAAGGTTTGCACAACTTAGCCATCACACGAGTCCTCAATGAAATCACACCCAATCCTATCTTGTTCTTATCTTGTTATTTGCCTTAATACGATTTTTCTTTAATTTGTATTCCATAATCTTTTTAACTCTTTTCGAGTTTTATTTATAGTATCTTTCCTGCATAGCATTTTGCTATAAAACTTTCAATTATTCGATTAATCATTTTCCCTTTTTATGACTTAATAAGATCACGTAGTGATCTTTCCCTACAATTTAGGTCAGGAGTTCCCTGATCCTCAAGATTCTTCTTTGAATCTTTACGTATTATCTTATCACATTCATTATGAATTTCTAAATCCATTTTAAGATCATTCAAACCTCATTCAAGTTTATACTTAGCATTCTCTTTTCTTGTTTACAGTTATAGCCTAGGGTATGCTTATCTAAGGTTTATAACCCATAGCTTTTATACTACTCTATGACTTTCATCCATAACTAGATAACACCTCACAGTGATACCTATCAACTGGCCACCGTACTTCATGGCGTCCCCTACGGAAAGTATGGCTTTGGTGCTTCTCTTTCTAGGACAGTCACTAGCAAAATGGTTAGGGCTCTTCACAACATTTGTGTTTATAACTCTAATACCAATTGTGACGCTCATGGTACTTTCAACCATAGCACCTCATAGTGGAACCCATCAACTTGCCATCGACTTGCTCAGTGTCCCCTACGAAGAGTCTAGCTTCAGTGCCTTCCCTTATAGGGTCGTCACCAGCAAGAGGCTCGAGGTTCATCACAACATTTGTGCTTATAGCTCTGATACCAACTGTAAATACCCCAAAATTGGGACCAACCTAACCCAATATTAGGATTAAAATTAGTCTCGACCTTGTGCGTTCACTACTATCTAAGTTCAGCTTTACATAAAAATTAGATACAATATCGGCTGAAAAATGCGAATAATTAAAAACTTCTTTTATATATCTTTCTTTTCCTGCGTTCCCTGAATCGCAACCTTCACGATTCCCAATAATCAGAGTAAATGAACTATGAGAGTTCAATTATCAATACTTAACATCTTTTGTATTGATATTCTACCTGTATAATTCTATATACAAACATTCACCACCAAACATCCCATTGCAAAGTAAACATTTCCTTATTTACTGAATACCTTCAATAGTACATAATTGTTACTTACACATTTCAAAACTATCAACTTCTAATTAAAGAAAGTATTATTCTTTTTGTATATCATCCAATCTTCATCATCCAGATAGCAAGTAATGTTGCATTCTATCGTTAACCTTAACCGTTCTTCTTCTTCTTCTTAGCTATAGTCACCCCTTGATCTTAATCTTCATCTTTTCCCTCTTTTCTCTCCAATTTGCTAAAGTCTCCCCTCTTAGTTTTTGTGAATTGGTTATTTCTAAGTGAAGGAGGAAGGGCTTATTTCCAGAAAACTCAAGACTTAGCCCTTAAGTCTCGTGTTTAAACAAGCTTGACACCTTTTGCTAAATTAAGCTTGACATGGCTTATAGTCAGCCACCTCGTGCTAGGTTTTAGCTTGACAAGGCTTATGGTCAGCCACCTCGTGCTTGGTTAAAAGCTTGACAAGGCTTATGATTAGCCACCTCGTGCTAGGTTAAAATCTTGACAAGGCTTATGGTCAGCCACCTCGTAGTAGGTTTTAGCTTGACAAGGCTTATGGTTAGCCATCTCGTACTAGGTTCTAGCTTGAAAATGCTTATGATCAACCACCTCGTGCTAGGTTTTAGGTTGACAATGCAGCTTGTAACTAAAAATATCTTCCAAGTAGCTTGGTCAGAATTTTTGGTTGATCGTGGGGCTGATTAGTGGCAACCTGCTTGTATCGTGCTTTAGATTTTGACCAGCTATAGAAAACCAAATCCATGTCCTTTGATCCGGTTGATCCAATGTGGTTTCTTAGTTACTTACTCATTAAGCCTAAGTAGCTTACAAGTTACTTCACTTAGAAGCAAGATAAATCATTATATCAGTTTAAGCATGACAAAGTAGCTTTTCGTAAATATATCGAGAACCTCGTCGGTGAAAATATTTTAAAGCTTGTCGTTTTTATTTTTAAGCTTGGTGTTTTTCTCTGAAAATATTTTTATTTCGTCTATGAAATCGCAACACATACACATAATCACATAAACACATGCTAGGTCTTAATTCGACCTTAAATGCCATTAAATCACATTTACACATAATAATATCCATAAAATTTTATCTTAGTAGATATTCATATTCATGAATCCGAATAATAGGTTACACGAATTATCGAATTATCACAACATAGCACAACTTATATCCACTTATGCAATCCAATTTTCAAAACTTGTCGCATAATAAGAATTTTATATATTAAATTTTTATTTTAATATTTTACGAAAACTCGGATTGTCAGAGGAGAAGAACATGTAAATAATTACTCTAGTAACAAGTGACAGAACCCTTAGGATCCAAGAGTCATTTTGAGTATCTAAGATCCAGATTGTCTTCTTGAATGTCTCGAGTTAAGAGAGCATAAAAAATGTCCCTTCTACTGAAATGGAGTGAGTATTTATAAAGTTTACTGGAAAGTGATCATGTGCCTGGCACATGTCTAGACATGTGACCTTAGAGGAAATTTCAAAAATACCCTTAGTTATCCTATTAATGCTTAAATCATCTTATCCTTCTAGCCACCATGCAATTCAATCTCTCAATCATTTTTCAAAATGAGTCGTCTTCACGAGTCTTCAACCTTGGGACTTGTGGAGAATTCTCTCAAGTCTCACTCATTAATTTCTGATTTTTTCGTCATTAATTCAGTTCTTTTAGATCATATGTGAACCCTAATTTGTATTTAAGCCCACATATATCAAAAGTTGCATATCAAATGACTTTTATTACATTATTATATAAATACAACTTTCATTATACACATACAACTCATTTTAATAAGACTGTACAAATGATAAACTGCTCATTTTGAACCGTATGGAAATCAAATCCGGTGCTTATCTAGAAGAACAATTACTTATGCTTCAAAGTAATTGTACATGCATATTTTAATTATAAATTACATATTTTATGTATGATTTGGTAGTTAATTATATTCCTTTGTATCAATGTCCTTACGTGAATTTTATTATTACTTTTTTGCAACGTACCACACGTAGGTTTTAACTCGTTCTTATGCTATTTGATTACGAGCCGCGCCGAGCGCTACTTAATTATGAACATAGTAAGTTTCACAAGCAGATGTTTACTTTGAGGTCGACCATACCGATGTGTTTTAAGGAATTAAAAAATACTACTCCATCCGTTCCTTAATATAGGTCGTTTTAGGGTTATGCACAAGCATTAAAGTAATGATTGTATATCATTAACTATAATATCAATTGTCTATATTATCCTTATATTGAAATAAGATATTGTTATTTATTGGACAGAAAATAGTGAGAGAACCAATGTTATATTTAATATTTGGGGTAATATTGGAAACTAAGCAATTAATGCTTACATGAAATTCTAAAACGACTTATATTAAGGAACAAAAATATTTCTCTAAAACGACTTATATTAAGGAACGGAGAGAGTAATAATTAATGATAATCCCAATGATAATCATGTTTAGAAAAAAGTAGGGGCTGCCCCTAGAGACAAAACTAGGTAGGCTTGCGGTTTATGAATAGCATGGGCAGGTGATTAATTATTGTCTGACTGGAAGGGTTATAACTTCAGTCCTTCTACGCCGACCGGCTATTTCCGACCGGGGTAGTGACCGGCCGGAAATATTTTTTTTTTTTTTTTTTGCTTTTGATTACAAAATAATTAATGTGATTTATTGGAACTGAAATTTTTATAAAATGCAGTGATTTAGGCGTCCGTTTGGATACACGCAACAAATAAGGTTGTACAGACTGTATAATCCTGTTTGTTACGTGTATCCAAACGGACGCCTAAATCACTGCATTTTATAAAAATTTCAGTTCCAATAAATCACATTAATTATTTTGTAATCAAAAGCAAAAAAAAAAAAAAAAAAATTCCGGCCGGTCTCTACCCCGGTCGGAAATAGCCGGTCCCCGTAGACTTTTTCTTATAACTTAGCATAACCCATAGTAGTATTATACGGAAGTGATTAGTATGAAATTTATTTTTAGATAAATTGATCAATTGATCAATAGAGTATTGACACGCAGACAAAGTTCTATGTGTGTCAGTATTTTATTGGTCAATTGACCAACTTACCCAAAACTAAATTTTATGCTAACCGGATCCGTATTATACTCCTATCTAATTGTGTTTCCAAATATGTCATAATTAATTTGTTACACTAACTACTATTTGAATTAGGTAATAGTAGGAAGAGTCTTTAGCCATGACATGAGCATTATTATATTAGTGATCGTATATCACTGAAAAAGTGTGGTTATGATTGTATAGTATTAAGTAATAGAATATTGAAATTTTTTTGTTATTAATAAATTTAAAAAGATATTATTAATGAAATATAAAAAAATTAACCTATCTGTAGATTAATGCGGCTATAGCCAATTGAGTCATTATCCATATATAGAAACTGGTAATTAAATGAAGAAAGAGGGAGGGACCGAGAGAGGGAGGGAGAACATTCCATAGGGGCACGGAGACAAGCGGAAAATCCAAAGAATTGATGGGGGCCGGGTACCCTAGCTAGGCTACCTAATTCCATTTTGCATCAAATAGAAAGCGACTATGGCGTCTTTTACTAAAAATGTTCAAGACATATCAATATATCAGCCTACCATTTTTCACACGCGGCCCCTTTATTCAATCACTAGTACTAGTCTCAAATTACCATCTATATCAAAGGAATTTTGGTGTCACAACCTAACTTTAAAATCTAAGACTAAACCTTTTTTTTTTTTAATCGGGAGTATCTCAACCGCAGTCGGATTAAGTCTTCACGAGTCCGATACCAGAGCGGGTTTGCTACCAGACTCGCGCCAAGGGTACCGTGGTCATCATGAACAGTGGAACTGCTTTAACAATTGTTGCTAACGGGAGTCGAAATGAGGATGTACGAGTTTACGGCTCATTCTCAGTCGACCTTGAACCGCTGCATCATATACTGATGGTTTATTTAGGACTAAACAATTCAAACGTTACCACTTATATTAAAAAAAATTTATATCGTAATTTTAATTTTAAAATTTAAGACTAAACAATTCAATTGTTTCTATTGGTGCGTTAAATTCACAATTAATCCGATAAATTCTCAGGGCTTCTAGTGGTGGTGGCTAATCTGCTTGCAATTGGAGTGGGTACTTTTGACTCTTTCTAGCATGTCCAAGATCCACGTGTTTTATGGCACGCGTGCCGCGTGGACCCCAACCCTTTGACTTAGTAAACTAGCTAGTTATTGTCTCTCTATCAACACTAGTCAATTGCACAAGTACTTGCAAAGGGAGTATATTTTTAGGCCTTTTATAATCTATACTTTATGCACACACGGTAGCAGTCCTGCCCAAACTAATACCACCAACCCCCGTTTAGATTTAAAATTATAAATATATTTTGATTCTTTAATTTAATTTTTAGAATTAATAAATCCAGGATGAATATTAGTATGTATTTAATTTTATTACTACTATAACCACGGTAACCAACTAAAACTAAGGTTATATTTGTTTGTAAATATTATACTTGGGATATAACTATTAATTTTAAGTGTTTTGTTTGTTTTTAAATTTAATATTGGGACTATTAGTCTCGAGAATATAAAATAGTTTAATAGTCTTGATATTATAATTATAATTTCGGGATTATAATTCTAGAATTAATAATCTTGAGATTATAATCCCGGAATTATAATCCTTATAAACAAACATAGCCTAAAGGTGCTAATTAACTACTCATTAACATATTGCTGTTTTTAATGCTTAAATCATGAATTGATCACATTTAAACTTTAAATTTCACAAATTAATTTAAAAGGACAAAATGCATTTAGAATTTTGTGATGGAGGAGTATATATGATAAATTAACGAAAGAGTAAAACTTAATTAACAGCTAAAGTTTGAAAATAAGGCTTGTTGATGAAAATTACTTGTGCTTTTATTGATTGTCCCAAAACTTGGTTTTAATTTAGATGAATTGATATTATCAGAGTAAAAATAATGTTGTTAGAACACACACACACGTGTGTGTGTGTGTGTGTGTATATATATATATATATATATATATATATATCAGTCCTCTTCAGTTGAGGGATCCCTCAAATAGTGTTATTTGAGGGATAGTGCGCTCAACCGTTGGATCTGTTTTAATAACTTTATGTGGCTGAGATTTTACATCTTATGTGTTGCATTGGATGTGTTGGGTTATTTGGAAAACAGGTTTAAAAAGATGTAAAATCTCAACCACATAAAGTTATTAAAACAGATCCAACGGTTGAGCGCACTATCCCTCAAATAACACTATTTAAGGGATCCCTCAACTAAAGGGGATATATATATATATATATATATATATATATATATATATATATATATATATATATATATATATATAACGATGATATTCTTTTAATTGTTATAATGATACTGAACAATTTTAATGTCATTTATTGCTCTAAATTATTTTTACTCCGAATCATGCAACAGAATATGCCAAGGGAGTGATATATAGTACATGTTTGTGAGATTAGAGGAACTAATTAAAGTCAATAATATCACAGTCCACACATTTTCATGGAACTGACCCAACTTGACTTGGAAGTCTGCCGTGCCATTTCAAAGTCAATTATGAACAATTGCTAATTTTGGTTATAAACTTTAACTATGAAGTTACTCTCTTTTATTATTCAAATTTCTCACGCATACAACTTGTAATAATTAAGTGACCTTTTATATGTTAAGCATTAGCTTCTCTTTTTTTATTTTCTTTTTGTTTTCCTTGTTTGCAAGTTTACATATCTACGTGTCATGCAACAAAAACATTAACATGCTTAATACTTCTAAGATTATCAGTCATTTCATTTTATTTTATAACTTAATTATGTTGAGATTATTCTTTTATATATATATATATATATATATATATATATATATATATATATATATATATATATAAATAAGGGAACTCATCCATCACAATCGTATTAGTTAAATGTAAAAGTGAAGGTTCAAATGGTCCCGAAATTAAGGGATAAAACAATTTCAGCCGTTGAATTTAACAAGGAAAAAATGGTAAAATATTCGTGAAATCGTGACATAGGCATCCACATCAAACTTCATCATCATGTCACATCCCTTTGTTTATAAGCAACAATAAGTCTATCTTTTTTAAATGAAGCAAGAAAATCATATATTAATACTAAAGCTAGGAACTAAGAATAAATATAACATAAAGAAAAATTCGGTTCAAAATTCCTTTCTTATTTTTTATTTTTCACTCTTTTTAATGCCCTTAATTATGTTTATCTCATCATCAACTCTCAAAATGTCAACCTGATTCCAGTAATTTCCATCCCAACAGCTTCACATATTTGTGGTATATATATTTTAGACCAAAGTAAAGAAACCAAAAGGTACCAAAAAGAAGACCAAGAAAAAAAAATCAAGAACAAGAAAAGAGAATAGCAAATATTTTTAGCCATGGCAGATGAATTTCAAGCTGAGGTTTGTGGAGGAAACTGGTGGAATCCAACTCGAAGCGCCTTCGGATCGTCGCTTTGTTCTTCAGTGATGATTAGTGATATGGGAAGCTTTGGCTGGTCAACTGACTTGATGGACATGAAGGCAAAATCTAGTGATGAATCTTGTTCAGCTTCTGAAGGGTCTATAATTTTTCAAGATAAACAAAAACCTATGAATCAAGACTCAGTTTGTTGTGGTGGTGGCGGCAACTTATCGATGGATTCAACCTTAGAAATGATGGGTAGTGGCCTTTCTTCATCACTAACAACAGATTGGAATCAAACTTTATTGTAAGTATAATTCAATTTTGAGGTCACAATATGTAGTATATTTTATGGAACAAATATAGAAACTTTTTTTGTTTTTTTGTTTTTCTCTTTTGGTCTCGATTATTGTTCAACTTTAATTCGTCATAAACTTACTCATGGTCCAAACTTTACAGCCAATACATACAAGTTGCACATGTTTTGAGATTTATTTCTTTGTAATCTTATGGAAAAAGGAAGGTGAAATGATCAATTTCTTCTTGTCATTATTTAGTGATGGTAGCAAAAGGAACAATTGCAATTATCAGTCTATTCTACAAGAGGACATGAATTCAAGCTTAAGTTATCAACAAGATTCCATTGTTAATTATTCCCAAATCAAGAAAGATTGGAGTGCAAAAAACTTTCCTATTATCGATGAAGGTTCTTCCGTTTTGAAGCCTCAATGTTTTCCAGTGAATTCATCCTCATATGGTTACCCTTCTTCCTTGTTCCAAACCCTAATTGATACTAATTTTCAATGTCAAGATTCTATATTTGGTAATCAGTCCATGGCCTGTCCGTCGTCTGCTACAAATAATTGTCGCAAAAAGTTGAATGAATATTCTTCTTCTTTGCCTAAATTATCATCCTTGCTAAAACCTTCAGTACTGCCAAAAGAACAATCTCTTAGTCATTTTCAATTATCAAACAACACCCCCCCTTGGAATTCTTCGGCTGTAGCTATGAATGATGTTCGAGGTAGCATTTTCAATCCACCGCAATCTAAATTTATTTCACCAACATTTGAAGACAAGCCCGATTTCCCCAAACTCACTACAAAGGTAAATATAAAGATTAATTCTTGATATATTTTTTTGGGTTAAGTTGTTTATAGTAATTAGGGTTTAGGGTTTAAATGCTGAATTTTACTATAACAATTTCAGCCTAATAATGAAAGAGTTCGAGACTTGAGCTCAGTGGTGAAGAAAAGCAGCAGCAGTGAACCATCATTTAAAAGAGCGCGAATTGAAACACCATCACCATTACCAACTTTTAAGGTAGGTAGATCGATTGATCAAGCATTGAACAAAATGGAGTTTAAATTTTTCTTCTTTTGAAAAATTTAAATTTAAATTTAATCAAAGTATTGGATGATAACTTGTAACTTTATAATTATCAGGTAAGGAAAGAGAAGCTTGGGGACCGGATTACTGCCCTCCAGCAATTGGTTTCGCCTTTTGGAAAGGTAACCTTTCTTTCTTTCTTTTTATTTATTTAAAAAAATTTTAAATTTTAAATTTTTCCGTTCTACTTTTCAATGTAAAACTTCTCTAATGCATTCAATTTGATCATGGTATATGTTGTTTCAGACTGATACAGCATCAGTTCTCCACGAAGCTATTGAGTACATCAAGCTCCTTCATGATCAAGTCAATGTATGTTCCATCCTTTTCTTTTTGGCTAGCTCTTCCTATACATAATAAACCCCATTAATAATATTACTCTAGGACGTTTGCGCAAATTAATTCTAATTAGAAGTAATTAATTAAGCTGCGCATATATATGACCTTCCGTTAATAGGAGCCTTGTGCACTGTCTACGATTTTTAGTTCTAACGTTCGCTACCTTTTCTGTACAAAATTTCAGGTTTTAAGTACTCCATATTTGAAAAATGGAGCTCCCGGTCAACGCGAACAGGTAACCGACTATCTTATGCTTCTATATTTTTGTTTCCCTTCAAGTTTCAATAGTTTTCAAAATTATGTGAAGTACTTATAATCAGATTTTTTTTTGTTTTTTTTTTTGCAGACCCTTAATAAACCGAAAGGCGCAAAAGGGGTCGCTAGTCAAGACTTGAGAACAAGAGGACTTTGCCTCGTGCCAATATCGAGCACCTTCCCAGTTGCTGCCGAGACTAGTGCTGATTTCTGGACACCAACATTTGGATGAACCTTCAGGTAGAGAAGAGAAGCTAAGCAACTAGAACTGCGTGCGTACCGATAAACAATCCATCCGCACCAAAATTAGATATACATTTTGATTTTTTAAATTAACTTGCGAAATCCTAGTTTTCAAAATCGATTTGAATTTATTTGATTTTCATACAAACTAACTACTACAACTACTGTAAACCAAGTAAAAAGTGTTACTTATTATTTCAAAACTTAAACGAATTCATATCAATTTTAAATTTTTGGATTTCGATCAAAATGTATCTTTAATTTTGGATTACATGGAGTATGTTTAGCATGGAAGGAATATATTGATGTGGTGGACAAGTACAAGTGAAGAAGAGCAACACAAAAGGGAGGGAAAAAGTTTCAAGAAAGGACAGCTAATCTTGGACAGATACAAGAGGCAGAATGATGCAAGGATAATAATTAGGTAGCATATATTGAATTAGGATAATATTGATCAGTTGTAATAATTAAAATGCAATAGTACTATATATAGTTAATGGTGGATTAGGAATAGGAACAGGTGCTAAATTCAGCTGAAAATTTAGATTGGTTTATATAGTAGGAATCATGTGTTGTTACTTGGTGAGCTCAATTTAGCACAAGCTGTATAGGGTGTAAACTATAAAGGCTTCTGTTCCTGTTTCTATATATATATTTTATGAGACAAAAATAAAAGAGTTGAGTAGAGAAATTAAATAAAGAGGTTATTATTGAATTCAAGAATTGAAAGCTAAAGTGTAAATTTGTGGAGCTCATTCAATTGGAGGCTCACTTTTGATTTATTTATTATTTGGAACTTGTAGTGGAAGGCAGAAGGCGGTCCAGTACTGATATATATATATATATATATATATATATATATATATATATATATATATATAACCTTAGGGTTTTTTCATTTTGTCAAAATGAGTTGCATGCACGAGCGCGTGTGAATGTCTGTTGGCGTTTAAGCCGTAAGGCATGCGTCAAGCTTTCTCCACCTAATTAGGTCTTCTTTTTCTTCTTTTTGTGCACACCTAATTAGGCTCAGTGTACACTTAATTAGGTATTTCTAAATCATTCCGCTTGCCTCACTAATTTAAAGAAGAACTTGTGTCCAGCCGTAAATTATAATAATAATATTAATAATAATTAGGTATCTCTATATGAGTAGTTATAATTAAGAATTTTCTTATAATCTAAATGTAATAAATTTAGAAGAATTTTAGTTAAATTAATTGTTTTTTATATAAATAATTTAATATAAATATGATGTTTGAGCATTCAATACTATTTTTTTTCATGTCCAAATAAAAAATATTTCATACTAAGTTAGAATTTTAATATTTAAGCAAATATAAGTAAAATAATAATAACAAAAAATTAGTATGTTAAATTTAGAGTATTATGTAAGATTACTGTTTTTAGATACATAAATACCGATACATGGTTTGTTAAGTCATTAAAGTATCTCAACTCTGATTAGGTTTGGTTTGGATGCCAAAATCAGAAAATGCTTCTCCAATCTCAAAATGAGATTTTAATTTTATTTTTTAAGTTTTTAGCCAAATGAAGTGTTAGGATGCACCATCATTGGAACCTAGTTTCAAGATCCATACTCCAAAATATGTCGAATCACTATTGTTATATTTCTTTCGTTCCAAAATTAGAGATGTAGTTTGACTTTAAGATCAAATGATAATATATTAAATTTTAAAATTGATAAGAATCATAAAAGTTTAAAATAAAATAAATTTTGTTATTAATAAATTTTGTTATATATTATACAATTATAATAATTGTATCAATTAAAATTAAATATATAAGTTCACATCAATTTGAAGTTTAGTATGTCGTTGTATAACATCAAAAATCAAAGTGTATTTCTAATTTTGGAATGGAGGAGTATATGATCTTTTGTTAGAAATACACATTTTTGTATTTTGAACATTTTTTGGTTAATATTGAGCATAATTTAAACTTAAATATAGACGAGATTTAAGTGAATACAAGGCATACTTTATAGTCTTCCATGAGGAGAATAAAAATGTCACACCTTAATACTCTATTTGTCCTCAAAAGAATAATTAAATGTATAAATTTATTTATCCTCAAAAAGATAAGATAAAATACACAAAGTGAAGGACAAATATGTCATTTAATAAGGTCCATTAGTATATATAAAAAAAGTACTTATTCATTTAATATAATCTTGTGAGATCATTAGGAATAAATTTAGAACTTTTTTACTCTCCTCTTTATTTTTAATTTTCTTAATGTGTGTAAATTATAAAATGATCATTATTTTGAGTACGGATGGAGTACTTGCCACTTGCCAGCATAAATAGGGAACACACCCTCCGAAAAAAGGAAGTCACACTTTACTCTCTAAACCCTAATCCTCCATACTGAGTGAGTTCATATTTAACAGGAACTTAAGCATATATAGGAACATTTTCTTGGCGACCACAATCAGAGGCGGATCTATCTATATACGTGACAGTATATGCAGTTGTTTCTGTTGAAATATTTTTTTATGAGTACAGGGGAATGCAGATATATAAATTAATAAATTTAAGAGGACAAATTAATAAAAGAGTTAAACTTGGAGGGGGCAAAATAAATTCCATAAACCAATTTTAAATACAAATACAAAAATCTTCTTTGTTTTAAGGCTTGGTGAAATCTTAGAAGTACAAAACTAGTTTATGCTTGAAATTAATTCATGATTTTGTTTGAATATAGAATGCAAATTTGGTTTGAGGCTCTGAACATTTGGAGAATCATTCAAATTAACTAAAATAAGTTTCTAAATTCTATCTAAATAATTTTTATTTGAAATTCTTTTTTTAGTTTGAATTATGAATATTTATTACAATTTGTAAATATTATTATTATTAGTTAATATTATGATTAATTTAAAAAAAATTTATTTAATTTCAACAAAAAAGTAATTAAAATCTATCCCTACTAGAAAAAAATTCAGGATCCGCCACTAACCATAACCACAACGGTCAAACTCCCTTAAGTTATTCATTTGTCAGGTCCGAGCCACCACACTTCACCCAATAGCCATTAATTAATTCACTCTAAGGATCATTACTCAGACGAAAATAGTTAGACCTAATGCATTAAGATTTGCATAGAGCAAAATTAAATACAATTATTTTAGTTTTCCGAAACTTAATCCAACTACCAAAAAAAATTAAAAAAATTTGTGCTCATTCTTTCAAACAAAGACAATTATTAAGTTGTTGTCAATGTGAATCACACATTTGTAAATATGTATCGAATAAACTTTCACGTGTAACAAAAATAAAAAATGTGACTCTCACTTTGTTTAATTTTTGTTAAAATTTAAGAACGAATAATATTACAATTACACATATATTATATGAAAGACGGAAAAGTAAGAACACACAATATATTCAGGTTCACCAATTTGACTAGTCCTACTTGTATGATGATTCACACACTCTACAATGATCCACACTCCAAACAATGTTTTTATAGTAACTAGAAAATCGTAACTGTTATAACATGATCTTAAACACATAAGATCCAATACATTAGTAAAACTTAAGACCGGACTACTAATAATTCTCGAAACCCAATTGCACTTGGCACTTGGCTTTCAGAGGGTGTTGTCCCGCCAGTTCAGCAAAATTTTTGACTATCCTGTCGTAGTGGCCATTAGTCGAACCCGCAAAAGTATACGTAATCCCAACAGTTTTCAACATTATTTCCAACTTTCCAGAAAGTAGATTGAGCATAATTAAGTACCGAGTTCATTGAATAGGCTAAAGAAATTCATCCTTTATGTTACTTCACTTTCTTTTTTTTAATATTTTTTCCTTTATTTTTTATTTGGGCAAGCATATAACATAACTTCAATTAGACCCCAACTTTAAATATCATGCAAAATATAGATAAGATAAGAATTACAATGACATAAATATTAATTTCAATACATAGGAAGTCATACAAGTATCAAAAACCAAAAAGATTAATTAATATAAAATAAAGAATCCTCATGAAAAATGACTAATCATAAAAATGCACTTTAACATATTCAATATTTTCTTCTTTAGCATCTCTCCTTACAGCTAGCTATGTGTATAATCTATTACATGACCTTTGAATTGATCGGCCGATAGGAATTATGCCAAAAAAATTCTACTAATTTTGAGCATCTGGATAAGTACCCTTTTGTTCTTGATATATTATAATTTGATGGAACTTGAACTTAATAATTTAGAGGCTGTTGTTTAGCTAAAGAGAAACATAGAGTTAAAAGGGAAATTTATAAAGGAAAAGCATATTGGCATCATTGTGATGTTGGTAAAGTATGTAGGACTCTTAGCAGCTCAATCATTCTTTATGAGCAGCTTTCCTTCTTTAATTTTTTTGTTCTTTTTCCTTTAGCTGTTAATCATGGACAAAAAACTATATTTGTTTTCTGATTTTTCGCAACAAAAGGGTGCATGTGTGTGTGTGTGTGTGTGTGTGTGTGTGTGTGTGTATATATATATATATATATATATATATATATATATATATATATATATATATATATATATTTCATTTTTCTTAATTATATTATTCACCTTGAATCTGATTGATTGATTTTTCTCTTGCAGCTGGTATATATACACATGTAGCTTTTTATTTCCTTTTCTATATATGCTCACATGTGCATTATTCTACCCCAAATTTATCACTTAACTCTTTTATAAGATAAGAGACCAAGGTTTTGTCACTATATATCAAGAAAGTGTAGATTCTTTTTTTTCTTTTTTCTTTTTAAGATCGACAAAAAGTAGAAAATAGTACACAAGTGACAAATCTGAAAGAAGGTAGATTAGTAAGTATAAATTCAGTTCCCATTAATTTAGATATTCACGAGAACAAAGTAATACAATTTCAAGGTATAAGAAATAAATCAATACTTTTAGAAAAAGAGACTATATACAAAGTTGAAATGAAGTTATTTCATTTTAGTTGATACAATAATTATAAATGTATAGTATATAACAAAATTTATTAATAACAAAATTTATTTTATTCTAAATTTTTATATGTTATACTAATTTTGAAGTTTAATATATAGTCGTTTGATTTCAAAACTCAAACTGTATCTCTAGTTTTAAAATGGAGGGAGTAAAATTTTGTTTAATTTGGTATTTTATACTTTCTAACATTTAGCTTTGATGAAGACGATGGCAAAATAGGTCAGTTTCTCATCTTTCAAAAGGTAATACTACGGCCCTGTTCCGCAATAACTTATAAGTTGATCAAACTAATTTATAAATCATTTGTCTATTATTGAGATGTTTGGTAATGACTTATTTTTGAACTTATAAGTCAAAATATAAGCAACGTACAATTTGATACTTATTTAAAAATGACTTATATAAGTCATTCTTAATAAATTGGTTTAACCAAATGTAATGTCCATTTTGCATCTCTTCTATTTTGCTAAATTAAATCTCTATCCTTCCAACTTAATATATATTTCTTCTCCAACTTAAGCAAGCATGTAATAAATTATGTTAAGACAAAAATATCGTCACCCATATATATATATATATATATATATATATATATATATATATATATATATAGAAAGGATCAGATCCGGACTCCCGGACCTGATTAAAATACGGACCATTTTTTTTTTGGCTTTTTTTTTAAAACAACTAAATTTTTTTTAAAATATTTTATGGAACTGGAATTTTTTCATAATACAATATTTTGCGTGTGATTTGGATACATATAACAAAATATGTATGTACAGTCTGTACATATAACAAAATATGTATGCACAGTCTGTACAGATTTTTTTGTTATATGTATCCAAATTACACTCAAAACACTGTATTATGGAAAAATTCCAGTTCCATAAAATATTAAAAAAAAATTTAGTTGTTTTAAAAAAAAGTTAAAAAAAAAAATAAAAATCCGGACGGTACTAAAATGGGAGTCCGGACTGGAACCGGACTCATATATATATATATATATATATATATATATATATATATATATATATACGGTCCGGATATTAAGCTCACCCCTTATCTAGCTCACCTTGCTCACCACCCTTTAGCGACGAACCGGACAACAATTCGGTCTGTCGCTATATGTAGAACCGTCGTCTTAGTTTTTAGCGACAGACAACATATAGAGACGGACCGAATTGTCGCCCGGTCCTTGCTAAAGGGGGGTGAGCAATGTGAGATAAATAAAGGGTGAGCTTAATATCCGAACCATATATATATATATATATATATATATATATATATATATATATATATATATATATATATATACTTTCCAGATCTTAAGCTCACATCTTATTCAACTCACCCGAGCTCATCCTCCCTTTAGCGACGGATCCGGCGACGGTTCGGTCATACAACCGTCGTCTATACTTTTAGCGACGGATAACATATAGCGTCGCTAAAAGTATAAACGACGGTTGGACGACCGAACTGTCGCCGGATCCGTCGCTAAAGGAGGAGTGAGCTCGGGTGAGTTAGATAAGGGGTGAGCTTAAGATCTGGACTATATATATATATATATATATATATATATATATATATATATATATATATATATAACAACACATAATATAATATATTCATATATAATATTGAATGCATATACTCTCTCTGTTCCGAATTATCTGTTGTTTTAGCAAAAAAAATTTGTCCCATAATATCTGTTTTTTTAAGATTTCAATGCATTTTTTTTTGTTTTCCAAATTTGCTCCTTTACCCTAATTATTAATAATTATTACTCTCATTCATGCCTCTCCTCTTTTTTAAACATCCATATTCACGCCTCTCTCTCTCTCTCTTCAATTAATCATTGTTTCTTTCTCTCTCTCTCTCTTCAATTAATCCGCTGCTTTCTCTCTCTCTCTCTTTAATTAATCATTGTTTCTCTCTCTCTCTTCAATTAATCCGTTGCTTTCTCTCTCTCTTCAATTAATCATTGTTTCTCTTCCTTTTCATATTCTGACCAATTGTTTTGTGGGATTTTGGTGAAAAATAAAAAAGTCAGTACAAAGGATATTTTAGTATTTTTAGCATACATATTGGTATCTGTGTAGAACTCTAGAACAACAGATAATTTGGGACGGAGGGAGTATAATATAATACATTATTAATATGTATTATATTTATATTATATTATATTATATTGTATTTATAATACAATATAATATATTTATTTGTTTAGTATTTTATTTAATGAAAAAATAGTGATTCTTATGATATGATATTAATTTAATATATCTTTTTATTAATGTTCTTTTTAGTAATTTTTACATTTTATTTTAACTTATAATTTATTATCAGCCGAACACCCTCACAACTTATTTTAACTTAATTTTTGACTTATAAGTCAATCTAGTGCCAAACACTTTTACTTATAAGTCAAATGATTTATAACTCAGCTTAAATTTTAACTTTAAGTTATTTTAAAATAAATCGTTGTCGAACAGGCCTACGTCCTACAAAAGAGTTCCACCAGAAAAATAAAATAAAAGTCCTCCTTTTATTAAAGATAGTCTAAATTAATATAAAATCCTCAAGTATATAGTATATACATAACTTAAAATCCTAAAATAGAAATTAATATATACTTAAAAATTATTAAATTTTAATAAATAATACTCTTTTTGTGAAAATGAAATCGTAACATAGACAAATATGGGCTGCTATGGATATTGGACTAGTCAAATTTTAAGTCACACCCCTTTGTGTGATCCATAATTGAATTCTTCATATAAGTGGACATGCATGGTATGTCTGAGGGCACTAAGAGATCCAAAAACAATTAATCAAATAGGGCAACGGGCTTATTTTCTGCTGCAAAAACATTGTCACACATTTTGCCCATATTTTTTTTTTTTGGGCTATAGTCGACTGAAATTTAACATTTTTATCTTTGACAAGAATAGATCTCAAAATCTCATGCACCCAAGTTTTATGAGTATTTTTTTTTATCATTGAGCCATGAGGGGCTTGAAGGATGTTTGATAAAAACTGAATGAATCTGAATCTGAATGAAAAAAGTTGTTTGATAATTGATATGTCTGAACATCTGGATAACAGATTTTTATTATTTTACCCCTCTAAAAAAAATTTAAAATTGTTATAAATTTATTTAATATTACTTAATATAATAATTAATATTGTAAAAAAAAAACTTCATTCAGCTTATTCAACCAAAAAAATGACACTAAATCATTCAGCTTAAATCGTCTGAATGGCTGACCGATTAAACCATTCAGACGATATTTTTTCCAAAATAAACGCACTTAGTGACTGACCAATTCAACTATTCAGTACTAAACAAACAACTCTTTACTCATATTTATATTGACTTTATTCTCACAGTT
This sequence comes from Panax notoginseng, assembly GCA_016801055.1. Taxonomy (NCBI): domain Eukaryota; kingdom Viridiplantae; phylum Streptophyta; class Magnoliopsida; order Apiales; family Araliaceae; genus Panax; species Panax notoginseng. The sequence continues at coordinate 222,557,393 of CM029014.1, forward strand.
CCCGAAGGAATATTTTTTCAGCATGGAAAAAATCCATAAGCAGAAAAACTGATGTCAAATTATGGACATGAAGATATAAGCTCTCTCGGATGTGAAATTATGCATATATGGACCACTCATCTCTTGATAATATTCTCTCCCATCTCTTGATAATATTCTCTCCCACTACTTAACAAGCCATATGTGCCAAATGCTCATGGTCAACCCTGAGTTTTTAAGGATCTAAAGCGGACAATAAAAAAATAGACTTTTTGCGAATTACTATTAAGATAGACATAAAAAACGAAGAACTTTTCATGAACAAAAGAGCATCAATACGAAAGAATACCAAATATAATAACCGACTATTTCAATATTTTCAAAACATTATTTAGATATCACATTATCACTAAATTAAAAAAGTAATCAGTTCAAAGACATCACTTGAATATCATCCTTCTTACAGTTTTAGGGTCTCCTTTATTAAGAGTCTAACACTACTCCCAAACAATTAAAAAAACTCAAAAGAGATTAATTTTTTCACTTGATTCATAATAGCATAAACAAATCCATAATAGCATAAACAAATCTACTCAATCAATCATCAAGTCCAATTAAATTAAACAATGTTTTTAAATCTTATAAACAAAACAATTAATTTCAAAACCCTAAAAAATAGAATTAATACTTGAAAATTTAAATTAGCTTGAAATATGTGAGAGAAGGAATACTAGAATAGCATTTAACATTTGAACCTTCTGATTTTCTGATTTTCTGATTTTCTATCTATATTTATATCTATGTGTAATTCAGCTATGGCAGAGGAACAGTGACGAAGGAGACGAAGGTGTCCGCCGGAGAACAGGAGAAGCTCAATTGCCTTTGCCCCAGTCACTCACCACTCACCAATTTGTTTTTCAAACAATATTTAAATATTCTATTTAAGTAATGAAAGGAAGAGAATATTTAAGGGGGGTCCTAAAAATTTGTAGGCCTAAAGCCCGGGCACCTTGGGCTTTAGCCCAGGGCCGGTGCTGCAAATGCTCCTATTCCAGTTGAAGCCCTTTCCGGTTAATACTAATTACTCCCTTCGTCCCTTAATACAAGACGTTTTAGAGAAAAAAATTTGTCCCTTAATATATGACGTTTTAGAATTCCAAGTAAACATGAATTGTTTAGTTTCTAATATTACCCCAGGTATTAAATATAATTTTGGTTCTCTCACTATTTTTTGCTCAATAAATAACAATCTCTTTTTTCAATATAAGGGCAATATAGACATTTAATATTATATTTAATGCTATACAATTATAGCCTTATATTACGGGACGGAGGGAGGACTACATTTGGATTGAAAGAATTAATAGAATGAATAAAAGAATGAAATGAAAAATAGTATATTTGGTTATCATTTCGGTGAATAAATCATTCTAATAGAATGAAAATTTATTCCATTTTCTTGATTTTCAATTCATATGAAAGATGGTGGAATGAAATCCATTCGAAACTTAGGAGAAGAGCAATTTAGTTCATATCTTATTCCTACATTCCCCTGTTTGAATTGTATATTCAACTCTGTTTTTTCATGTAAATTTTAAGCAACATTACTTGAATGCAGTCTGATAGACACGTATTATTGCATATTATTATCTCTCATTTTCATTAATATATATGTTAATTTTATTTAACTAATATAATTTGTTTTGTAGGATTTATTACTTACTAATCTTAGTAAGTAATTGATAATTTTCCGTCTTTTAAGGGAGGAAAATGACTTACCATGTAGACATTGAAGTCAAGAAAAAAATAAAAACATAAAAAAGAAACAAAATAGACCAAGTTCATTAAACCTAATACAATAATTTTTCATTATATAGTTTAGAATATCATTAATATAATATTCCTTCCTTTTCTTTTTAGCCTTAGTCCCGTAGTAAAGTAATTATTTAATTTTATTATCTTCTTTTATTCATCCTGCATATATAGTTAATGTTAGTACTAATAATATATGTGAACTTTTAGTTGGTAATTCTTAGTTCATTCAAGATAGTGAAAGCACTAAATAATTTTCTCTTGTGATTTATTTTAATTTGCATGGTTACCTAAATTTTTATACCTAGAATGATGATGGAATTAGGTATTTGATAGTAATTACTTTTTTTCCGTTTCGATATTAAAGCAAGCTGGATTGTTTTCGCCTTCAAATTTACCTCAGCCCAAAATTCTTACACAATTCTTATATTAATTAAGAGGTTTTGGTTTTCATAATTTATGCTTGTCCACATTATTATATGAATTATTATTTTTAAAAGGAAGAGAAAACAAAATTAGGAATTAATTTGAAAAATAAAAAATTTATTTATTATGTTGGTACTTAATGGATTCGAATTCCTAGCTATTTTTTCCCATTAATATTTTTCGTTATTAATCATTAGTTTGCATATTTTAGTTCATTAATTATTACCACCATCTTTATTTTTAATTTGTTTGAAATTTAAATTTAGGATTTTTTTAAATTAATCTAATCTTTGTTGTTCGACTTGTACTTGTCAAGTCTACAATAGACGTTGTATATTTGCAATACATAATTTTAATACATCACAATCCAACATTTCTCAGTTGCAATAAAGAATGTTAACCGTAAGCAATGCAACCCTTTAAAGGAATTTACACTCTGTTTTTGAGTTTTACTGTGAAACCCCAGATTTTATGAATAAAGATTTAATTTTTTCGAAATATTTTTTAAATATTATGGTGTGAATTTGAGATAATGTTATAGTTGTGGGTAGTATTTATAAATTTTACAAAGTATGCAAGTTGTTGTATTATATTCGATTGGTCGGGAAATATTATTTTTGTCGGGGAATATTCGTACGCGGCACAATTATTGGTGGACCCCACAACGGAATTATTGTCGGATTGAGAAAACGACAAAAATATTTTATGAAAATAACGGCGGAATTTTACCGTTAATACTGTTGAACTACTCGGTAGTAAAAGTACAGTAATACGTGTGGTTGCATAGTAGCATGCGGTATTGATTATTGAGGCTTACGTGATAAGTCACTCAGTTTTATTTTATTAGTATTTTTAATGTAATAAAACAGAAAAGCTTTTTATATAAAACATAATACTTTTATAAAGTTATTCGTTTTATTAGGCTAATAGTAAAATCTTTTTATATAAAACAAAATACTTTTATAAAGTTATCTTTTTTATTAGACAATAATTAAAATATATTATATTTTATTATGTATAGTGCTTGCATAGTGTCTGCATAGTGTTGCATAGTAAAATCTTTTATAAAGTTATTCATTTTATTAGATTATAAATAGAATATATTATATTTTATTTAAAAGATTTTGCTTTAATTATGGACCGTCAGTTTAAAGTAAATCAATCTAGACCGTTCATGAGTTAATTACTATGCAGTCCATTCTTCTATAAATAAAAGCTCATTCCTTCATTATTTTCTTACGAATTCACTGAAACTCTAGATAGAGAAATTATAGAGAGAGAGAGAAGAAAAGTATTCTGCTACTTCACTACTCCGATATCAAGTTTCTTTTACGGTAAGGGATATTATTTGTTGGACTCGTAAGGAATATTATTTTCTTTTGTATTCATGAAGAGAACTTCTGTTATTCCATTATTTATTATTCTGTTGGAATAACCTGTATATGCGGACTACCCTATACTTGGTGAAATTCTTATGTTATTTCATTCTTTATTATTCTGTTGGAATATCCTGTCTGTGCGAATATCCTGTCTGTGGGTTTACGCCGGACCTGGTTCCATTCTTTATTATTCTGTCGGAATATACTGTCTGTGCGTTTTACGCCGGACCTGGTTCCATTCTTTATTATTCTGTTGGAATATCCTGTCTGTGCGTTTTACGTCGGACCTGATTCCGTTATTTATTATTCTGTTGGAATAACCTGCCTGTGCGGTCTATCGCATGCATGGTAATTTTTTTGTTATTCTATTCTTTATTACACTCAGTTGGTTAAAACTTTGACTTCTATACTCCATGAAATTAGTGGAGTATCCTTGATATTTGCGCTTCATCCAATATCTTTTTATGGAAATATTCTTCTGAGTATTCTTGAATTTTACTCTATAAATCAGTATCATGTTGACAATTTGGACGTTATCAGTTCCTAGATAAATTAATTCTTGAACTTGTTTTATTAAATTCTTATATCATTGTCATCATCCTCATGTTTATATTTTGTTGAATGTCATCTATGGCCTGTAGTGCATAGATGGACTTGGTATGATTATGACTAGAGATTATTTGGTGTAATCATGACCGTAATGTTACAAATGATGTAGAAAAAGTCCTCATTGACCCGTAGTGCATTGATGGACAGTTTTTGGTATGATTATGGTTATGGATTCTCTTTGGCCGTAGTGCAAAGATGAATTGTTTTATGACATGATCAGGACCGTTGATAAAAATATGATTATCTTTAGCCGTAGTGCATGGATAATTCGTAGTTGTGATACTAAAGAATATCCTTGGCCGCAGTGCAGGGGTGATTCGATGATGTGGATTATTTATTAAGCTGAGTCACTGCGATAAAAGTCATGAAAAACCTTTTAAATCATAAAAGATAGTAGATTTTATTTTCTACTTGACTCTTTTAATGGATTGCTTGTTTCGATGCAGTTAAACTTGGTAGTTATTGTATTTTGAAGGCTAACGATAAATTATTCTACATTATCTTAGTCATAATATTTCTTACTGGGCTAGTTGAGCTCACCCTTTCTTTCACTGTTCTCTTCAGGAAATGAGAACGTAGCCGGGACTAGTCGGGGAACGCAGTGACTGTCCAGATGATAGCATTAGTAGTCATCACTATTCTGTTAGATAGTGTGACAATAATTGTATTAAGGACTTATTTTGAGTTTCAATAATGTCTAGAAGACAATATTTGTATTAAAACTCACAGTATATGTTTAGTCGTATTTTACACGACTGTTGTATAATTAAGTTGTATTTGAATTTTGTACCATGTATTTAACGACTCAAGATGGGTGATGTATACCTATTTTGGGGGCGTCACAGTTGGTATCAAAGCTTAGGGATATGATCCCTGGCTGAGATGTGAGGCAAGAACTAGGAGGGGAGAGACATGAGAATTCTTTCGCTAGTATGACCTACCTAAGTTTATTTGATATTTAATTGGTCGGTCAGAGTATAGGGATAATATATAATTTGTTAATTAACCCTTATTTTGTTGCAGTATTTGAAAATAGCATCTGAAAATGTTGAGATAAGCAATGGAGCACAGGAGACCGTTGAGTCTCCACAGATCAATAATCAGGACAATGTGCAACAGGAAGACAATAATCCTCATGTAAACAACAACACTGATCAATTGACGAACGACGGTACGTTTAGGAGTTTTTTAGAATTCATGCAACATCAGGCGAAGGCGGCTCCTGTTCATAATGTAGGAGGAAACAATAGCAACCCACGGTTGGTCACCGCTAAGCAATTCAAGAAGCTGGGACCACCGGAGTTTTTTGGAAAGCCAGAACCACTTAAGGCGGAGATGTGGTTAAAGCAGATCACCAAGATATTTGATGTCTTGGGATGCTCCGAGGAGCAAAAGGTTCCCTTTGCCACCTTTATGTTGCGTGAAGAGACAGATCACTGATGGGAATCTGTAAAACGTACCCAGCCTGACGCACTCAAGATGTCTTGGGAGAAGTTCCAAGAGCTTTTCAATGACGAGTACTTTTCTGAAAGCATTCGTCACATGAAGGAGGTGGAATTTATCAAGTTGGAGCAAAACAACATGACCGTGTCGCAGTACGAAGCCAAGTTTACCGAGTTGTCCCGATTTGCGTCCCACTTGGTTGATAATGAAGAGAGAATAACACGAATATTTTTAAGAGGTTTGAAGCCGGAGATACGTCAATATCTTATTTCTCATAAACTGTGTTTGTATTCAGATATTGTAAATAGGGCTCAGCTAGTGGAGCGCGATAACGAGTCAACGCAATTAAAAGAGAGCAGTCGGTAAAATGATAATACCGGTGATAACAGTCATCAAAGCAGTGACAATAAATATGGAGGGAATCAACATGCCAGAAATGGTAACCACTTCGGTGGTAATCATGGTCAAAACAATAAGAATGAACATTTCAAGAAGAGGAGATTCAACAATGATGGAAAGACATCAGCACCAGCACCCGTTGTTAAGGAAGGAGAACGACCACCTATCATATGCTTCAAATGCGGAGGGGAGAGAATATCCTTGATATTTGCGCTTCATCCAGTATCTTTTCATGAAAATATTCTTCTGAGCATTCTTAAATTTTACTCTATAAATCAGTATCATGTTGACAATTTGGACGTTATCAGTTCCTAGATAAATTAATTCTTGAACTTATTTTATTGAATTCTTATATCATTGTCATCATTCTCATGTTTATATTTTGTTGAAAGTCATCTATGACCTGTAGTGCATAGATGGACTTGGTATAATTATGACCAGGGATTATTCGGTGTAATCATGACCGTAATATTACAAATGATGTGGAAAAAGTTCTCATAGGCCCGTAGTGCATTGATGGACAGTTTTTTGTATGATTATGGCTATGGATTCTCTTTGGCCGTAGTGCAAAGATGAATTGTTTTATGACATGATCAAGACCGTTGATGAAAACATGATTATCTTTAGTCGTAGTGCATGGATAATTCGTGGTCGTGATACTAAAGAATATCCTTGACCGTAGTGCAGAGGTGATTCGATGATGTGGATTATTTATTAAGCTGAGTCCCAGCAATAAAAGTCATGAAAAACCTTTTAAATCATAAAAGATAGTAGATTTTATTCTCTACCCGACTCTTTTAATGGATTGCTTATTCCGCTGCAGTTAAACTTGGTAGTTATTTTATTTTATCAGTTTAACACTGTTAAAGGCTAACGATAAATTATTCTGCATTATCTTAGTCATAATATTTCATATTAGGCTAGTTGAACTCACCCTTTTTTTCACTGTTCTATTCAGGAAATGAGAACGTAGTCGGAACTAGTCGGGGAACGCAGTGACTGTTCAGATGATAGCATTAGTAGTTCTCACTATTCTGTTAGATAGTGTGACAATAATTGTATTGAGGACTTATTTTGAGTTTCAATACTGTCTAGAAGACAATATTTGTATTAAAACTCACAGTATATGTTTAGTCGTATTTTACACGACTGTTGTATAATTAAGTTGTATTTGAATTTTGTACCATGTATTTGGCGACTCAAGATGGGTGATGTATACCTATTTTGGGGGCGTCACATTTACGCTCTATTTCTGAGTTTTAAAATAGACAGAAAAAAAAGAAATAGACGAAAAATTTAAGTTTTCTTTTCAATTCTTATGTTTATTAGTTTTTTAATAAACAAAAAAGAAAAGAAATGGATAAAAAACTTGGTCACTTTTTATGTCAAAGTTTTTCGTCCAAAATTGGCCTAATTTGGACGGAAAAGAAATTAGAATAAGTAATATTTTTATAATTCTCATATTATCCTCAACTTTTAATATAATAAATTTTAAATTACAACTCATGTCCTCAATTTTAAATTTTTTATTCTTTTCTATTAAAAACTCAGAAACAACACTAAGGAAAACTTCAAGTTTTCTATTCTTTTCTTTTCTGTTCTAATTTAAGTTATTCTTTTCTTTTCTGTTCTAATTTAAGTTTTCTATTCTTTTCTTTTCTGTTCAAATCTCAGAAACAGAGTGTTAAAATGTACAGAAAAGAAAAGAAAAGAACGAAAAATTTAAGTTTTCTTTCCAATTCCTATGTTTTTAAGTTTTTTAATAAATGCAAAAGAAAAAAAATAGATAGAAAACTTGACCACTTTTTCTGTCAAAATTTTCTCTTCAAAATTGACATGATTTGGACGAAAAAAAATTAAAATAAGTAATATTTTTATAATTCTCGTATTATCCTCAGCTTTCACTATAATAAATTTTAAATTATAACTCATATTCCTAATTTATTTTTATCTACTAAACATAAACTGATAAAAAGAAAGATACTTCGCGAACGAGTTCTCATACTACCGCGAATAATTCAGATATATGTCTTTGCTTGTCTGTTTTACGTATTTTAAATATTGGGTTTGTGAATACGAATATAAGTTGTAATTGATGTAATGATTCCCATCGTCATACTTGCCACAGGGACAGTAATGATCTTTGACGGTATGATCAGGGTCGATGACAACTTGATCCAAAGGTCTAATGAAGGGGCAAACTCTCAAGTCACAAACTCTGGCAGCAGTGTGTGATGATGCTAAGTACTTGTTAGATTCTTAACAGACGTAAGGTGTTTGCATTGTTCGGTAACAGTCACTGACACATTAAAGGGGTGGCCAGCAGCCATTGGCTCTGAGATTTTTCTACCAAAGCCTCAAGCACAGTACTTCATGAAATAAAATCCTAGTTTAAGTCAACGGGGATCTCATAAGGTATAAGTTATGATTTGTATTTGATTATGAAATTTTTTCATTCATTAAATTTATCTTCTATATTTTTATTCATTGTTCAATTATTATAATTAATAAAAAGATAAATTTATAAAAATAATATTTTATTTTTTTTTCATTGAAACTTAAAAACGCAAGAAAAAAAAAATTAATTTTCTATTCTTTTCTATTAAAAACTCAAAAACAATACAAAAAAAAATTTCAAATTTTCTATTCTTTTTTTTTCTGTTTTCTATTATTTTCTTTTCCGTTTAAAACTCAGCAACAGAGTGTTAGAGATGATGTAGTTAGTAATACAAATACATGAAAAGGATAGAAAGGGCATGCAATATTCTGTTCAATGATATCTGGGAATGGAACTTTCTCAATAATATTTTTAGAAACAATCACACCTGTAAAAATGAAATTTATTCTAACAATCACAATATACTTTATTAAAAAACGAAACAGGGAATAGAAAGAAAATTAAATATTGCCATTTCATATTGCCGAGTATGATGCAATATAGTAGCTAAATAGTGTATGGCAAGTAAAAAATCAAGCAGTTCCCTTGAGCTTCTTTGCAATGCCGGCAATGTACTTCCCCTGGTGAAAAGCCTGTTGCAGTTCAAGCTCAGAAGGCTGTCTTGAGCCATCTCCAGCATAAGTTCCAGCACCATAAGGGCTCCCGCCTTTGACATTCTCCATCTCAAACATGCCAGCTCCAAATGTGTAGCCAATTGGTACAAAAATCATACCATGGTGAACAAGCTGAGTAATTGCCGTCAAGCTGCAGAATTATCAAAATAAAAATTAGTCAGTTTGGTTATTCAATGTGTCAGAATTCTCTTTCAAAACTTGTATGTGAAAAAAATTCCAAAATTTCAAATATTACTCACGGTGTAGTTTCCTGTCCACCACCTTGAGACCCTGTGCTATAGAATATGCCTGCAGGCTTGCCTGCAAGCTGCTGAGTTCTCCATAAACCTCCAGTGGAATCGAAAAATGCTTTGAATTGAGCAGCCATCATTCCAAATCTAGTTGGAAAACCAAAGATAAATCCATCTGCTTCAGCAAGATCATTTGCGGTTATGACTGGAACATCACTCTTTGGTGCTGCACTCATTTTGCCAAGAACCTCTTCTGGCAGTGTTTCTGGCACCTGTTCCATTATGACATCATATCTGTCAAAATGTGGAAATTGGTTGTATTTTTCATGTCCCCACATTTTTCTATAATTCCCTTGTGGCAGAATTTCAAAGGTTAATGTGTGACAACAAGATCCCATTAGAAGCTTCTTTTTCAGAAAAAAATGGCCATTACAATTTACAATGTGTTGGTATAACCAATGTGAAGTACTTTTTGTTTCTTCCTTATTTGGAGGGAAGAGTGTGGGATCAGTTCAGGTATGGAAGTTAAAGAACAATGAATGTCTACACATCAATGTATTGTCCAATATAATACAACAATTCAAGTGACAACATTTTCATGCTTGACAAGCTTTGATGCTTAAAGTCATGTGAAAACACCAAGTTACAAGGAACAATGCCGATCCAAAATTGAACTTCATAGCAGATTGAATTGGCCTCCTCACGTAATAAGGCTAATCGTTACAAAGAAGACTAGTTGCATTTAGGGTCAAGCCGAAGAACACCGAAGACAAATTACGAATAAGTTAATTTTCCTAATGCACTTTATTGAAATGAGGGTTTAAACATTAAGATGATGTGCACTGTTAAAACTATCGAAGAAATTACTGCTACATTTTTGGATAAATACCATAAGTATAAATACCTTAAAAGGTTAAATCATTACAAAATCGAATGTCGTTATAAATCTGAAATAAGCATTTAACAAAACTAAACAATAGGAACACAGATTAAAGCATAGGCCTTGAGGATTAACCTCAAGGTCGTTCATTCCAACCCCCCATACTTGGGCCCAAATTTACCTATCAAAAGAACAAAGATTAAGGTATACCTGCCATAGTTTTGCCTCCACTCCTTCAACAGATGAAGCTCCCTTCTTTATCTCTTCTGCAAGCTTCTCAACATGCCCATACATAGAGTAGTATCTGCAAGTTAAAATTCTTGATTAGCCCTCAGACAAAAAGACTAGCTAGAGCAAAATGCAAAAAATCAATCTAAACATGTAAAATATCTATATCAAGTGTATTCGAGTTTTAATCTCAGAATATCCAGGTGCACATAATTTTAAGAGCAATCAGCATATGAACAATATAGCTCAAGCAGCCAAATATCAATGACTGTCGAATATATACTAATCAAACAGTCCAGTAAATTGTGGTGCCATTAAGTCCAGTCAACTTTCATCAATCAATAAAGATGTAATAAAAAACGAGAAACTTTTAGGATATTCTACCAAAAATTGATATGTAATGAAATTCATGAAAGGAACAAAACCTATCTCGTATATTAGGATCATTGACCATAACGGAAAAAAACTAAGATCCAGAAATCAGGATGAAGTACACATGATGAAACCAATCTACCTAATATTGATTTTAAAAAAATATATTTGGGAATAACTATGGATCTAAAAGGGGAAGTTATAAATCAGGGATAACTTCAAGAAAAAATAATTATAATTTTTTATGAAAATAGAAAAGTAACTAGATTCAATGTTCACGGGGGAAACTAGAATAATTGGGATTAACCCCTAATAAAATTAGTGCCAATCCAGATTTGTAGCTTAAAGAAAATAGAGATGATGGGTAATTAACTTTAGTGAAATGTAAATAATTTGGCAGAATTTCAAGAAATAAACCCATTAAACCAATAATATACAAAACATAATCAAAATTAATTACTGCCAAATCATATAAACAACAGAAAATTAATTCAAAACAACCCATAATCGATTCATGTAAGTTAGACATTTACAAAAAAACAAATCAAGAAAGCAAAGCAAAAATTGAAGCAGAAAACCCAGAACAATATCAAGAAACAAAACAGAAATAAAGCAGAGTGATATATTTAGAGAGAGAAAATGCATACACAATGTAGACTTTAGTAGCCATTTTTGAATGTCTTTTCTTTTTCTCTTGAAGGTGAGGAGTTGGTGAAATGAAAATGTTAAACAAAGGATAGCGAAAGATAAAAGGGAAGGCCAGTCGCTTATATAGTGGATTTCTAGTTGACCTGAATCGTATATACTTTACCTTTGTTATTTTTGAAATTATTATTTCCACAATATATCACAATATCTCTCTAACATAAATCTTAGTTTCATTTACTATTCAATTAAAATCTTACGCAAATATTAAATTTTAAAAAAAATTGAAAAAAATATTATTTCCATATTTTTTGTCTAGTATTATATTAGTTATTGAGCTCTGCTACATATGAATGACAAATTTATGTTGATCTAAAATGTTTGACATATATGGATATATGGATAAAAAAAATTAATAAGAAAGATGACGAAATTGAATTGTAATTAACGTGAACCTCTAAGCTATTAGATGAAATAAATTAAAATAAGATTGCTCTTAATTTTTACGTATCATATCTATGCACATAAGTCATAATATAATATCAATATAAAATTTGTGATCATATATGGCAAAACTTCATATATTATTATTCTATTTTAATGCTTAGAGATTTGTTCGACATATATATTATTTTTCTTAATAATTTTAATTCGGAAATGGAAGAGGATAATTGCATCATAAGTGTGGTCAATTTGTAAATAATTTAAACGTGTTATTATGTTTAACTCTAGTTGATAACCCGTGCAATGTATGAGTTAGTTTGAATAATAGTTTTAATAATTTGTCATGTTAAAAAAAATAATGCATAATTCAGTAATTATTTTTACCCGTAAGTGCCTAATAACACTAATCAAATAGTGATATTTTAGTTTAATTGTAATACTAATTCCTAATAATTTTTTGTGCTAAATTAAATTGATTATAATAATATTTTAGAAAGAAAACCTACACTATATATTTCAATTAATTAATTTAATAATGATATTTTCAAATTTTTAATTGGCTATATCTAAAAATTGAATATCTTAATAAAATTATAATAATTAAATTATCTTAAATAAAATTGGTCAAGATATATTATCTTAAACAATTTTTTAATAAAAAATATTATAATAAGTTTGGTAGAACGAAAAATAAAAAATATTTTAGACTTGCATTCTCTTGTTAGAGAATAAAAATAAAAAATTATTTATGTGTGTCATCATTTATGTGCATTTATATATAAGAATAGAAGAATAGATGAGTTATCAAATTAAGTGAGTTAACTCACTTAATTAATTAAGAATGGACTTAACGATTTTTTCAATTGATTTGATTTGATGATGTCATCATTTAATAAATTTTTCTAATTGATTTGATTTGATGATGTCATCATTTATGTGTATTTATATATAAGTATTGATTTGAATATATTCATCTCATTTGTATATATTCAATTTTAAATAGTTATATTTTTATACAATAATGTTTGAGTTACTAAAAAATAGTTACAAAAATAAGATAAATAAGTCTTAAATATAAATTACTACCGTAAACTATGGACCATATTCTACTTCGATGGTCCACCTTTCAATTTTGTCAATTAGATGATTGAACTATTAATTTTTTTCACTTCCATTCAATTGGGTCTGTCACGTCAGAAATTGCTGTCGTGGCCGTTTGGGTGGGTCAGAGTTAAGCTGATATGTAACAAAAAAAATATTTTAATTTTTTATTAAATATTTATTATACATTAAGGGGTACAATTGTCAAATCGCCTTATATTAAATATTAATACCAATTAAAAACAATAAAAGGCTAAATAAAACAAACAGCTACGGATCAAATCTCTCCTACCCCAACTTCGATCAAAACTATTCACTCACTCAAAGTCTAAAATCATCAGATCAAAAGAAATCGATCATCACTCACAGAAAATGCCTAACTTCAATCAAAAAAATCTGGCGAGACGATGTTTTCTTGATAAAATATTCACCAAAACAAAAAGGAAATAATTTTAGGGTTCTGGGTTTTTTGGATTGGGAGGTGTCACTAGGCTCTGGATTCAGGAGGTAGTGGCAGGATTCATTGGGATTATCAGTTATCAGTCGCAGCAAGAAAACCAGAGTACTCAACTAGATTGGATTAAGTAGAGGCAAGTGTAAACTGTTAGTTAAAGAGGGACAGAGTACATAAATCAAATAAAGGGTGTAAATCTGGATCTGTTGAATCACCACCACCACCAAGAAAAACACCAAAATTACCCATCAATAGAAACAGAAAAAAACAGTTATCTTCTTGCAAACAACTCCCCTACAAATGAATTGAATATGCAAAATCTAGGTCAATAATGGGAATGAAGAGCAGCGGAGGAGGAGAGATAGTACAAGTTGAAGTAGGCCACATTATCCGGTCCACCGGTCAAAAAGACCGGCACAGCAAGGTCTACACTGCAAAAGGTTTGAGGGACCGGCGAGTCCGCCTCTCGGCCCACACTGCCATTCAATCCAACCGCCGGCGCCGATTTTTTCGTACCCCACCCACTGTATTCAAGGGAAATTTACATGGTGGGTTTCATTTTCCTCCATCACATTTATGTTTTTTCTTTTTCATTTTTTATTTTTTGGATCTGAGAATGCATGGTTGTGCCGGGATTCGGTAAAGATCGGGAGTTAGAGAAATGGCGCGGCAGATATTGAGTATAGTTTCTGGATTATTCTCTGATTTGAGAAGAGAGAGAGAGCAGCTCGAGACTTTCTTTTCTTTTCTCGAGAGTGGAGTGTCGGAATGTTTGATTCTCATAAATTCTTCGCTTCGGTTGAGCTAGGGTTTGTCGATAGATTTGGGGCTTTTGTCTTGATCGATCGATTGTAATGGAAGAGTACTGATATATAATGTTTGTTTTATTTTAATTTGAAATGTTAATTTTGGTTTTGACGATTTTGTCCCATATTTAATCAGATTTATTTATTTATTGATTAAAAAATTATTTTTTTGCCACATCAGCTTCTTAAGGCCCCACACAATTAACCACGTCAGTAATTTCTGATGAGGCATGTTCAATTTGTCGTAATTGGAAAAAATTGATAGTTTAATCATCTAATTGACAAAATTAAAAGGTGGATCACCGAAGTGGAATATGACTTATAGTTTAAGATACTAATTCATATTTAAGCCGATAAAAAATGATATGTATGGTTGTGATTGATTATAACATGTATATTAACTAGTTACAATTTGATACATTATTTTGTATCTAATTTTTGATAATTATTTTTTAGGATCAATTACATATTCTATTATATTTTTTAAAATAATTACAACAATAGTGCACTCATAAAATATTTACACAATTAATACATTTTTCATATTTATTTACAATATTAATACAATTATGATTTCTTAATTTAGAGAATTAGTATGCAATTAAGATTCTTTAATTTAGAGGATTAGTATTAATTTACTTATTAAATTAAGTATTTAATAAGTAAACTATATAACACCTTCACCCCCACCTACACCTCATCCAGCACCTCCACCAAATCCTCCACCTTTCCCACCTCCAAGTCCGCTGCCTCCACCGCGTCCTGCTCCACCACCTAAGTCTCCACCCCCACCTACACTTCCTCCAGCACCTCCACCTCTCCCACCTCCAAGTCCGCCTCCACCCACACCACCAAGACCTCCACCACGGCCACCTCCACTACCAAAACCTTCACCATTCCCACCTCCAAATCCATCACGACCACCGCAGCCTTTGCGGCCACCGAAACGATAATCATCATCACGCTATCGAGTTTTATCGAGCTTGTCATCTCCAATAGCGACTGAAAATAACAAAACGACAATCATCATCACGCTCCGTCTCCCTCCGATGGTCGACCGAAAACATCAATCGCTTCTCCGACGTCTTCCTTACCCCCATCCACGACGAGAATATATTGATGCAGAATAACAATTAATGGAGAATATATTGATCCACCTCCACACCTTCAGTTTTTTCATATTGCAGTGGGTTTCCAAGGTAACTAATTCAATTTTATTAAGTTACCAATTATTTTAAATGTGATGCAGTTGCCAACCAAACCTTCGTGCAGTTGGTTGCCAAACTTTTAGACCAATATAACTAATTCATACTACAGGTGTGGAGGTAAATTGGTTACCTTGGTATAAAGGTTTAATTACCTTTATACCAAGGTTTGGTTACCTTTTTAAGAATGTTTGGTTATCAACATTACATTATACATCATTCTTTTATCTCTCTCTTTCCTATGCAGTGTTCTTATTTTCTTTTGGACATGAAATTGGGTCTCACCGGCGAAGGTGAGGAGGAAGATGACCGGTGAAGGGGGAGAGGAAGATGACATTGCCAAACTTTGATTATTTGAATTTGAATTATTAACTTTGATTTTATTTTTGTTGTTACATCCAAGATATTTGAATTTGAATTATTAATTATGGCAGTTATTTCTCCTTTATTTTAGGTTTCCTTATTATTATGAATTGAATCTTATACTAATTCCCTAAATTAAGGAATCATAATTGCACTAATATTGTAAATAAATATAAAAAAATGTATTATTTTTGTAATTATTTTTTTATGCACTAATAGTGTAATTACTTACTAAATATTGTATATTATTGTAAATGACCCTTTTTTATCACCATAGCATTACTCGGCACCTGCAATTAAATCTACAATTATTATGTTTTGCAGCCCAAATTAAAAACTCATTCGACTAAATAAATTATTTTGATACATTAGGTATTTCTTTGCAAAATATAAGAAAATCTCATGATTTCTTTAGATTTTACTTTCTTTTATTTTGCAAAATTCTGCATAAAATGTGGCACAAATTTAACCATCCGATTATGTTGTAATTAGAATTAATTCTGAAAAAAGATTACACAAATTTAACCATTTTTCATTATATATTACTAGTCTGTGTGTGCAATTGAGGAAAAAAAAATTAAAATATATGAATAAAACTTGAAAAACATGCATGAATGAAAAAAAAAAAATATGAGAGAAAATAGGTCGTGTGTGGAATGAGTTTGTTATGAGTTAACCATTGTGAAGAGATAAATTAACTACTTTTAAATTTTTATCATAAAACAGACCAATATAATGTGGTAGACCAAATCCCCAATCCCATCCCGCTTTATAAATTAGATACGTAAAATAATAATTTCAATTATCTATTGTTTGGAAATTTTCCTATAGTTATAAAAATAAATTAACCAAATAATATGCAGTAGCACATATTATCATAACAAATTACATGAGTTTTGGATTTTTTTTTATTTTTTTAAAATCTCATTTTAATTAGTATAATATAATTTTATAATTAAATATCCAATAATTAGGCTAAAACCTCGACACATGAGTTTTGAATTCGAGTCAAAAACATGCATCACAGCCACACTATGAAATTTTATTAAATTATGTACAAAATATATTCCAATCCGAATTGGCTCTCAGTTGTTGCCCAGCAGCCAGCACACTACATACCACCCAGGGAATATGAGTGATTCTGGGCGACCCGGCTTGGAGACTGTACAAGCATATTTTTTACACGTATTCAAATGATATTTAAAATATTTTTTTTAATAAAAATACCAGTTCTAGTAAATTTTATAAATTATTTGAGAGACATTTAAAAAAAAAAATAAAAAAATTGGCCCGGTCGCCATACACGGTCCCCCTAGACTTTTTCAGGGAATATTTTTTTTAAATAAATAGGAGTTTTCCGGCCTTATAACTAAACTATATTTTCTTTCTCCCAATAAGGTTTTTAATAATAACATACTTACGTATGCGGTGTTATGGTATATGCTTACTTCAAGTGGAAGTCGAATTTAAGACCTTTGAATTTACGGCTGAGCTCAAGTTCTTCAAAAGAATCTTTTCTTTTTTATCCTATAAATTATAATTTAGTGATTCTAAAACGAATGTATATATAGTTAGAAGGTTAGATATATATACGCATTAAAGCTTGTCACCACCATACCACCATACAATGTAATTTTTTAATATTAAATATAAATTTACGTTATTGAACATAATATTTTAAATTTTATATATCTAATTGTCTATATAAACTTTTGTTTTATGCACATACTAGAAATATATATATATATATATATATATATATATATATATATAATAAAATATAAAAATTAAAAGTCGGATAACTTGATACTGACAGAGTAAGACAGAATAGCTCGGTCAGTGCTTATGCCATGACTTCGTAAGCCTGGAGTTACTCGCATGTTGTTGATACGGCTGCAAACCTAATACTCAAATTTTCCGAAATTAAACACTGAAATTGATTTTTTTAAAGTTAATTTGAATTATTAATAAATATAAAATTGAAATAATTTGTTTAAGTTTTTAAAAAAAATAAATAAATCATGTATTTAGTAATCTCTTTGTTTAGGAATTTACAATTTATATAATCGTATTGCCTATCACTAAATAAATTTCAATCAACTTTGAATTCATAAGTATTTTAAATTAATTTGTATCAAACAGACTAACCCTCGATTGTGATAAAGATATAAAAAGATAACACCAAATCTGTAATACCTCAGTCCCACATCGAAAGATATGGAAAAAATTTGTCTGCATATAAGGAAATAAGTTACTACCAATAGTACCTTCAAGTCATGACCTTTTGGGAGCCTTTTGGGAGCCTGTGGTGGGCTAAGATGACCCAAGAAGATATTATTGGGCTAGTAGTTTGAGGCCTTATTTTGATAGGATTTGATTCGATTCGGACTTGGGATTTGACCCGAGATTTGTTCCGGACTCGGGATTTGACCCGGGTTGTTACATATGGTATCAGAGCCGACTCTCGAAAGCTCGGGTCGGGTCATCCGATCGGGTTGTCGGAGGTGGGGACACGAAGGCGGGTGGTATTATCCCACAATGGAGAGATGGAGGTCCGGAGGTGGGGACACGAAACCATCCGGTATTATCCCACAATGGCTAGAGAGGCAAAAATCTTTGGGCCGTGTGTGTGATCGGTTCTGACGGGGACGTCAGAAATTTAAGTGGGAGAGTTTGTAACACCTCAGTCATCTGCATATAAGGAAATAAGTTACTACCAATAGTACCTTCAAGTCATGACCTTTTGGGAGCCTGTGGTGGGCTAAGATGACCCAAGAAGATACTATTGGGCTAGTAGTTTGAGGCCTTTGAGGCCTTATTTTGATAGGATTTGATTCGATTCGGACTTGGGATTTGATCCTAGATTTGTTCCGGACTCGAGATTTGACCCGGGTTCACGAGATGGTCGAGCATATATAGATATTAGCTAGTGTTTGTCATACTTCATGAGAGGTTTGAGATTGGACGATGAGAGAAACAAGGGAGGGTGAGAGAGTACCAACAAGCGCCTCAAAATTAAGTTTGTCATGACAAAGACATGCATGTTTGGTATTCGATCGGGATTAACTGAGGTGACACCATTGGTGGCGATCTTGGTTATGGGAGTGGGAGTGAGATGGGATCCATCAATAAAAATTTCTGAAGGTCATAGCCAATGAAAATGACTTCCATTTGAATTTTCCAAGAGATATAATTGGTGGGAGTGAGTTTGATAGAGTTATGAATGATAATTACGGCGAGGGATTTTGTGGGTTATTGGGCATTAGGGATGATGATTTGCGTATTTTTGTTGGCTATGGAATAAGGAGAGATAATTGGGCACGCTTGCATGAGGTGGTTGTTGCCTGGATCGTCACGGTTTCTTTCTTTGTATACTTTTAAATTTTTGAAAAAGTTTGTTATACTTGCGGAATTTTATGACTTTTATTTGATTCGGTTGGGCTTGGTTTATTTTTGATTTCAAACTGACTTCCTTCGTATGCCTTTAAATTTTTGGAAAAGCTTGTTAGGCTTGCTGAATTTTGTGACTTTAATTTGAAGAAATGAAGAATTTGTTGGAATTCTATGACTTTGATACCATAGAGATATTTTAAGTCATAGAAGAATTGGAGAATTATGACATACATTCTCGTTGATATGAACAACCTATATATAAGTTATACAGGTTACAAGAGCAAAAGAAAAGAAAACAATTCAAATTAAGTAACTATCTAAAAATCAAAAAATATAATTACAGAATATACAAATGAATGTGAAAATAGCTTGAGTTTCTTAACTAGATTTGACGTTATCTTTTTATATCCTTATCAAGTGGTCCAATCTTATATTCTGAAACAAATGGAGTAATATTTACTCTTTTATTCAAATTCCACAAAACTAATTATATTTCAACTTGTTAATTTTAAATTGAATAAAGACAAACAAATAAATAAATAATATTAACAATAATTTGTAAAAGGAGGGCTGGGTAGTCTATTAACGAGTTCATGCATGATCTTCAGTGATCGAGATCATTGACCTTATAAAAAATGATGATCATATATTTGAATAAATCAAGTTTTAAATACTACACTCCTGTTTAAAACCAAAAGGGTGTTGCTTCTGACCCGGAATTTATTTTTTATAGTTTAAAAAGAAACCGAATCTCGATAATATATATATATATATATATATATATATATATATATATATATATATATATTCTGTTCCAATTTTTCTTTTTGTGCATATCAAAAAAATGGCACAATATTCTATATTTATCGATATAATTTTAAACTTAGGTAACTATTACAATATTAATAATTTATAATAAACAAAGAACATACTAATTGAAGAACTCAAGCATGGTCCATAACGACATTGTGTAAAGAATTATGTCCATTTCAAATTAAAGCAAAATTCACATTTAATTTCCAATTCATAATTAAGCAATTTTCAGAAACCCTGATTTCTTATGGAGGGTCCCCGGTTGATCGGTTGATCGATTGATCAATGGACGGCCAATGTCCTAAAGAATAGAATTTGAAAAATTTATAAGGAAAAAAAAATGGAGGTACACAGTTGTGCAAATTTGAAATGTATACAGTCTACAATCGTAGAGTTAAATCACCTTACGATCGTAGAGTAATCATTGACTGATTGTAGGGTAGTCAATTTACTACAGTAGAAACGTACAGTGAATCCTCAGATCATAGGGTGACTTAACTCTATGATCGTAGACTGTATACATTTGGGAGTCTGCACAGCTGTGTAGCTTCATTAACCTCAATTTATAAAGATCAATTTTTTATTTCATATTTAACCTCTAAAAAGATGAGAAAATCTTGACATATTTCCAACTTACGCGGAGCAAGAACATTTTTAAAAGAGGGTCAAAATACATCAGTAAAAAAAATTATTTACTTACGCTTGGAGTGCTTCTATCAAATTCATTTTACTCAATTATAGTATTTCACAATAATTTTATTAATTTAAACATTTCATAATAATTTCATCAATTCAAACATTTCATCATAATTACAAGTTTAAGCAGAAGCTTATTATCCCAGACCACTAGGGTCATATGACCCTTGGGTCGCTAGGGTCATTTGACCCCCGACAACCCCACTCCTTCTGCTTCTATACAAACAAACTAAAAATTAGATATTTTATCATTAGTTTAGTAGTCGGGCATGATAATAAAATTATGATGAAAATTTTGAAGACATTGTGTCAAGTGTTAGGAAAAGTACGCCAAAAATAATCTCTATCCCAGGAATTACTTTTCCGTTTTTGAACAATTAAATATGAAATCAATAAAACCAATTATGAGAACAAAAATAACAAATAACCATCCACAAGCAAGGCACCAAATTTACGTGGAAAACTCTCTAAAACTAAGAGGTAAAAATCATAGGTTAAACTCTGAATCTCCACTATATCACTAATAATGAGCTTACAATAATTCTCTCAAGTTTAATGTCCTAAAACTTGAGGTTACACAATAAATTGAGACAGTGCAAATTTACCTTTAATTAGGTTGAGAAACCTAATTAACTTCACCACTCAAAAATACCCTAAACAATAAAGTCTTTAAGCTTTTAATTGAACAGAGATAGCAGCGGATACCCACGAACAACAAACTGTAATACACTACAACAAAAAGGCTTATCAGCGACCGCACATCTACGACCGCATATAGTCGCAGATGAGTATCAGCGACCGGATGCAGTCGCTAATTGTAGTCGCAGAAAATCTTGTCGCTAAAATGACATCAGCGACCAAGAATAGCGACCGCAATCAGCGACCTCAGCTGTCGCTATTCTGACTCATGCTGAGTCATGTGTCAAACGTGATGTGGCACACGTGTCAGCGACCGGTAATAGCGACCGCAGGCGGTCGCTGAAGTAGAAGCACCTTACTCGGTCGCTAATACTGTATCAGCGACCGCGTGCGGTCGCTGACTTTGTTTTTTTTTTTTTAAATATTTTTCCTGTTTTATTGATTTCCCAAAAATAACCTGCTTTGTACCTGCTTTTTATCCCAACACACAGCAGTATATATAAGCATCCATCCATCCATGATAACTACTATATGATAAACATTCATTCATACATACAGTCCAAAGAATGAATCTAAATCAACACAACACAATACAATCGTAAACATCCATATAATAGAATCGTAAACCAATACAGTCCAACGATAAGTAGTTTAAAAGATTACAAGGCTTTAAAAATCTAAAAAACAAGTCTAACAAGGCTTTACAAATCTAACATGCATGACTGGTCTAGCTCTTCATGGATTATTCAAATTAGTACCCTGTAATTAACAAAAGAATAAAACATATATGTTACATGTGTTGATACTGCTATGACTTGGGAAAAGCTAAATAATAGACAATGTACGTAATGAAACATTAAAAGTACCTGGTCGCCACCCTGATGCTGTGATGCTGATGCTTCCGCCACTGCCTTCGCCAAGTCATCAGGATTCAGAGAATGCAGATGCCCGTCCAGTATAAGAAGAAGATCACGATTTTGACAAATCGCTCTTACACAGTCAGTAGGAGTATGATAGGCTGGATGACCTGATGACTGTGTAGACTGGGTAGCAGAGCTGCCTGTGCCACTGTGGTCGGGCGTCGTCTTTGTCCTTGGCCTTTAACATAATTTTTCTTCACGACGGAAGCCCTCTCCCACAATTCTTGATCAATCGCCGGACGCGGGGTGCCTTCAGGATAGCGCTCGTTCATTAAGCCCTTATAAGTGTCATGTCAGAAGGTCAACAAATAAATAGTTAAAAATAAATACGAAATGCTAAAAAACATGACTATAATATGTTTAAAGTTAACTTATTACCGCTATTTGAACAGCATCAGGCAGACCATCACGGGTGGCCACATACACATCCAACCAATTGATAGGTTGACCTTGAGACTCAGACTCCTACAGTTCATGTTCTCATATTAATATGTAAACATATGATATTTTAGCTACAAAACATGACTGTAAACATAAAGACAAATAACTAAGCCAATAAGCTTGTTATACATACGTACCCAAGCAGCAATATGTTGCAGCTGAGATATACTGCCGCCCTTGTACTTGCCTTTTTCCTTTTCGCCTTCAGATACACCTGAGGATCTGTTCGAGGCGGCAGTCTTACGTCTCTTGACCCAGCTCTCAGCTCTCCACTGCTCACACATCTGCACCCATATGGGATGTGCGTGTAGGGTTTCGGCACAGAAACGCACAGCGGAAATTAAAATTTTAAAGCAATTTCCGAAACCCTAAAACAGGATCCATGCGAAAAATCAATTAATTAAGAGGTTTAGAGATTATACCGATTATGAAAACGAGAGTCTGAAATCGACTGCGCCTCGAATCTCCAACGCAATACAAACCGACTGCGTCTCTACGGTATCCACACGAACGCTCCGCGAATCGTCTTACGATCTGCAGAAGAAGGAATCGCGGTACTAGCCACCAAGGATGAGGATTTTCGGAACTATTTTCTCTAGTCTCTCTCTAAGAGCGGCTAGGGTTTTGTTTTGACGTAAAAACCTAAAGTCTGATATACATCATATATATAGCAGTCAGGAGGAATTAATCAAAACATAATATTATTAAAATCCGAATTTATATATATCTTAATTAAGTCTTACTTAATTAATATACCTATATATAAATTATCCTATTAATTTAAATTCGTAATTTAAAATTATATCAATCATATTGACATATTTAAATCTTTACAATTTAAATTAATTTCCTTTTAATTACGTTCTTTGTGTGTGACCCTATAGGTTATTATTACGTTGGCAATAACCTTAAAATCATATTATAAAGTTATAAACAGTGAGCGGCATCTAGTAATGCATCACTGCTACCCAAGTAATAATAAGATCGATGATTCGATGCAACCTTTTCGTGACCAATGTTTCAATGTAATTTAATCCTTTTAACCTTAATATCCTAGATTAAACTCGAGTCATGGAATGTGTCATACTCTTCATAATTTAATCTGAGTTTTCTTGATCAATGAGTAGACTATATGAAACAAATCACTATTTGAGCATGGCCATGCATTTCATAGTCCTACTCAATCAAGAGGCCTATGGATATCACCTATAAAATATAGGATGGTTAAATTCCATCTAGATCACTCATATTACTCACACGATTCATAATGAACCCAATAATCACCTTTATAGTCCACTCTATTAAAGGTGACATTTGATGATATCAAAGTACATAAATTCTCGTGTAGTAATATAGCGGTTTCAGGTCGGAGGACCATTACATCATTGTCACTATGAGAATTGCTAATGACACTTCGCATAATGCTCCATATAGAATTCTCATGGTGGGTCTGTCCAGTACATTGTTCTCTAACATGTACCTATGCATTGACTTAATATCTCATATATTTATGACCAATGAGATTTGGTCATCAGTCAATCCACATACTAGTCTCAATGCATCATTGTTGTCCCATCAACAATGATACTCGACTAGGGACATTTAAGAACAATGATACTAATTGTAATTATATAATCTCATGTTCAAGTCACATACTTGAAACTATATAATTTGTATCACAATTCTAAGGAATTTTATTATGTTAACAATTGTATTACGCAGTAATTAAAACCATAATAAAATCATTTATTTATTCAATCAACAATAATATCAAATGTCAAATGTTAAGCAATTACATCAAATAATTGGCCTCTAGGGCATAAACTCTAACAGTCTCCCACTTGCACTAGAGCCAATCACTCATGTATCTAATACCCATGGAACTAATGTGACCGTCGTGCTTCTGCTGCGACAAAGCCTTGGTCAGTGGATCTGCAACATTATCATCTGTTGGCACTCTTCCTATATGTACATCTCCTCTGTCAATGATTTCACGGATGAGATGGTACCGCCTAAGTATATGCTTGGATCGTTGGTGAGATCTGGGTTCCTTAGCCTGTGCAATGGCTCCATTATTATCACAGTATAGAGCAACCGGATCAACAATGGTTGGAACAACACCAAGTTCAGTGATGAACTTTTTAATCCATACAGCCTCCTTGGCTGCACTAGAAGCAGCAATATACTCAGCCTCTGTTGTAGAATCAGCGACTGTCTCTTGCTTTGAACTTTTCCAGCTAACAGCACCACCATTAAGGCAAAACACAAAACCTGACTGAGACTTATAGTCATCATTGTCAGTTTGGAAACTAGCATCTGTGTAACCCTTTACTGCCAGTTCGTCTTCACATCCATATACCAAGAATGAATCCTTAGTCCTTTTCAGGTACTTGAGGATATTCTTGACTGCTGTCCAGTGACCTTCACCTGGATTCGACTGGTATCTGCTCGTCATGCTCAAAGCATACGAGACATCCGGACGAGTACATATCATTGCATACATGATAGATCCAATTGCCGAAGCATAAGGGATCTTTCTCATACGCTCCTCATCATCTTGTGATTTAGGACATTGGGCCTTAGAGATCTTTATACCATGAGTCACGGGTAAATTTCCTCTTTTCGCCTCTTGCATGTTGAACCGTTTCAACACTTTATCAATATATGTACTTTGACTTAGGCCGAGCATTTTTCTCGATCTATCTCTATAGATTTTGATACCTAAAATATAGGCAGCATCGCCCAAATCTTTCATGGAGAAACATTTTCCTAACCATGTTTTTACAGCCTGTAAGGAAGGAATGTCATTCCCAATAATTAATATGTCATCAACATATAATACTAGGAATACAATGTGACTCCCACTAACCTTCTTATATACACAAGGTTCATCTTCATTTTTAATAAAGCCAAATTCTTTGACTGCTTCATCAAATCGAAGATTCCAACTCCGAGAGGCTTGCTTTAATCCATAAATGGATCGCTGCAGCTTACATACCTTTCCAGCATCCTTTGGAATGACAAAACCCTCAGGTTGTGTCATATACACATCCTCAAGTAGATTTCCGTTAAGGAAAGCAGTTTTGACATCCATCTGCCAGATTTCGTAATCATAAAAAGCTGCAATAGCAAGTAAGATCCTGATGGATTTAACCATTGCCACTGGAGAAAATGTTTCATCATAGTCAACACCTTGAATTTGTTTGAAACCTTTTGCTACCAGTCGGCCTTTATAGGTTTGTACATTACCATCCATGTCGGTTTTCTTCTTGAAAACCCACTTGCACCCGATTGGTTTTACCCCTTCGGGTGGATCAACCAAAGTCCATACTTGGTTAGTATACATGGAATCCATTTCAGATCTCATGGCTTCAAGCCATCTCTCAGAATCTGGTCCATTCATAGCTTCTTGGTAGGAAGTAGGCTCATCCTGATCTATGAGCATCACATCACCGTTTTGAGTCACAAGATATCCATAATATCTCTCAGGCTCTTGGCGTGTCCTACCAGATCTACGAATTCTTTGTGTAATTTGAGCAGGTTCACTTTCCACAATTTCTTGTGGTTCCTGCTCACGTTCCAACTCAGGTTCAATGATATTTTGTGGTTCTCGAATTTCTTCGAGTTCTACTTTCCTCCCACTGTTTCCTTTAGAGACAAATTCTCTTTCTAGAAAAATACCAGTTCGAGCAACAAACACTTTATTCTCAGAAGGTTTGTAGAAATAATACCCTTTTGTTTCTTTTGGGTATCCCACAAAATTACATTTGTCAGATTTGGGTCCGAGCTTATCAGAATCTAGACGTTTTACAAACGCCTCGCATCCCCAAATCTTCATGAACGACATACTAGGACGTTTCCCAGTCCACATCTCATATGGTGTCTTCTGAACCGTCTTTGTAGGAACACGGTTAAGTGTGAATGCAGCTGTCTCTAGGGCATGACCCCAGAAGCTTATTGGAAGATCTGAATGACTCATCATTGATCGAACCATGTCCAACAAGGTTCGATTCCTCCTCTCAGACACACCATTCCATTGTGGTGTTCCAGGTGGAGTGAGCTGTGATATAATACCACACTCCTTTAGAAGGTCATCAAAGTCTTGGCTTAAGTATTCACCTCCTCGATCGGATCGAAGGGCTTTTATGCTTTTGCCAAATTGGTTTTGAACTTCATTCTTGAATTCCTTAAACTTTTCAAAGGATTCGGATTTGTGTCTCATTAGATACACATATCCATATCTACTGAAGTCGTCAGTAAATGTAATGAAGTAATAAAACCTACCTCTTGCTAACGAACTCATGGGTCCACATACATCACTATGTATAAGTCCCAATATATCGCTAGCCCGTTCACTGTGTCCAGTGAAAGGGGCTTTAGTCATCTTGCCTAATAAACAAGATTCGCATTTTTCATATGATTCAAAATCAAATGAATCCAAAAATCCATCTTTATGGAGTTTTGATATGCGTTTCTCATTTATATGGCCCAAACGACAGTGCCAGAGATATGTCGGATTTGAATCATTTGATTTAAATCGTTTTGTGTTTATGTTATAGATAGGCATTTCTAAATCAAGAATATAAAGACCGTTAAATAATTGTGCAACACCATAGCAAATATCATTTAAGTAAAATGAACAACCATTGTTCTTAATTATAAATGAAAACCCTTTCTTGTCCAAACAAGAAACAGAAATAATATTTTTGTTTATAGCAGGCACAAAATAACAATCTTCTAATTCTAAAACTAGCCCAGTGGGCAAAGATAAATGATAAGTTCCTACGGCCAGTGCAGCAACTTTTGCTCCATTCCCAACTCGTAGGTCAACCTCTCCTTTCGCCAAAGTCCTACTCCTTCGGAGTCCCTGCACATTAACACAAATGTGAGAACCACATCCAGTATCCAATACCCATGATGTAGAAGTAGACAAATTGACTTCTATAACATATATACCTGAATCAGAAGTCGTACTTCCTTTCCTTTTCTTCACTTCTTCCAAATAAGCATGACAGTTCCTTTTCCAGTGTCCAGGTTTTCCACAGAAGTGACATTCACCTTCTTTAGCCACCCCACCTTTAGGTTTTAAAGCCTGTTTGGTTTTGGAATTGGGTTTGGCAACAGACTTAGATCCTATCTTCTTTTTGCCTTTCCAATTTCCTTTAGCATTCCCCTTTTGCACCATCATTATGGGAGCGGGTCCTGCCTTTTTCATGTTGTTCTCGGCAGTTCTTAACATGCTCAACAACTCAGTAAGGGGTTTCTCAATTTCATTCATAAGATAGTTCATAACAAATTGAGAGTAGCTGCTGTTCAAAGATTGTAAAACAAGATCAGTTTGGGCTTCCGGAGTGATTGGAAAACCCAACCTATCCAGGTACTCAATATACCCAATCATCTTCAGCACATGTGGACCAACTGGATCACGTTCACCCATCTTGCAGTGATACAACGCTTTGCTTGTATCATACCTCTCCTGTCGAGCATGCCCTTCGAACAATTTCTTGAGATGCTCGATCATCTCATAAGCATCCATTAACTCATGTTGCTTCTGAAGCTCAGCGTTCATGGTTGCTAGCATGAGACAACTCACGTCCAGAGCATCATCTTGATGCTTCTTGTAAGCATTATGCTCCGCACGTGGTGCAGTGACAGCCGGTGCTGCAGGAATGGGCCCATCAAGGACATATAGCTTACGCTCTTGTTTAAGGACAATCCTCAAGTTCCTGTGCCAGTCAAGGAAATTAATCCCACTCAGCTTGTCCTTCTCAAGGACTGATCGTAGTGAAAGACTACTTGTGTTGTTGTTGTTGTTTGCCATTGATATCTACAATTTATAAGTGCCAAAATAATAAGTCAAATTGCAGAGTTGATATTATGTAATTGATAATAGTACATTCAAAATATACCTCCCACTATTTTATTCAAATTAATAGCCCTCACCATTAATTCGGAAAGCATTTTCTATTAAATCTTTCTAGTGAGCCAAGATCCATATTTCATTATGACTTAAGTTAGCTTTGGCTAATCTCTTAAAACATAATTATTTAGGTAGACAACCCTTTGTCAATTATATCATATATAACTCCTGGATAGTTTGGTAAACAACAATTGTTTTTAGTCCATCTAATGGTACCTACCAAACTCTATGCCTCTAAGTCCACAATCCTATTGAGATAACTTAGTTAAGTCGGCCCCAATGATTTTAACAGTTTGGATATCACAATTATCCTATCGCATCTTACCTAGATAAATAGGGTACTTTGCTTTGGCAAACCTACATCTATTGATCAAGGTCTTGATGAGTGTTATTCATTGGAAGGCATCTGATTTAGACTTAATAATTTAATGAGGGATTAATTCAGATCTCACCAACTTTAATCTTATTAAGCATGCACATTATTTATCATATCATATCGCATACAAGCATAAATAAAGTGCAAAATTAAATGTGTCACAGTTATGGCCCAATCCACTGTCAATCTTTTCAAGCTAATGAAAGATTGAAGGTCAATCTAAGGTGGTAAAAGATCTTAAAATAAATAGCCTCCTTGGATCTTCCTCAAGCATGTGCCTCCTCTCCATCTTGACATCTTCATCAATTACAGATTATTACATGACATAAAGAAACCTCGAGTTACATTCGAGGGGATTTGGATGAGAAGAGAATATTACATCAGAATTTATAGAAAGGCACGACATGCAAGCCGTATTTCAAAACCAAAAACCACTAACCTATGGGTCAAAAGGCCATAACTGTGCACCATGCATATCACAATAAGCACATAACAATTTATATATAATTAAAGAAAACAATATATAACATATAGGGGACACGACCATCGTGCGCTACGACGGGGGGGTCCAAGGGGGGGTCTCCCCCCTGGCGGTGGTCCGGCTGACCGATCAGCCGGCGGGTGGTCTCGCTGACCGGTCAGCGAGCGGGGTCGGGGGCAGCGCCCCTGGAAAAAATTTTCGAACTACAATCTGTATTGCAGAATTTTTCCATAAAATCTCTGAAACAGTTTCAGAATCATACATTTTAATCCACCAAAACACCCATAATAACAAATCATATAATACCAGTTTCGATTTAATCATATTAAAACGAATAACAGTACACCCAGAATTTATCATATATTTCCAGTTTCGATTAATCATATTAAAACGATTCTTCATGTTTCTAATCCGATTAGAACAGTTATATTGTTATTCCATCGATTAAAGATACGATTAACATTATCATCATATATATTACCAGAATACACATACAACGGAATATCATATATTCAATTTCATATCGGTAAACATGCATCATCATATATCATATATATCGAATACAAGTAAAACACGTAATCTAAATTAATCGTTTCGCAAGTAGCTCTGATACCACTGTAGGGTTTCGGCACAGAAACGCACAGCGGAAATTAAAATTTTAAAGCAATTTCCGAAACCCTAAAACAGGATCCATGCGAAAAATCAATTAATTAAGAGGTTTAGAGATTATACCGATTATGAAAACGAGAGTCTGAAATCGACTGCGCCTCGAATCTCCAACGCAATACAAACCGACTGCGTCTCTACGGTATCCACACGAACGCTCCGCGAATCGTCTTACGATCTGCAGAAGAAGGAATCGCGGTACTAGCCACCAAGGATGAGGATTTTCGGAACTATTTTCTCTAGTCTCTCTCTAAGAGCGGCTAGGGTTTTGTTTTGACGTAAAAACCTAAAGTCTGATATACATCATATATATAGCAGTCAGGAGGAATTAATCAAAACATAATATTATTAAAATCCGAATTTATATATATCTTAATTAAGTCTTACTTAATTAATATACCTATATATAAATTATCCTATTAATTTAAATTCGTAATTTAAAATTATATCAATCATATTGACATATTTAAATCTTTACAATTTAAATTAATTTCCTTTTAATTACGTTCTTTGTGTGTGACCCTATAGGTTATTATTACGTTGGCAATAACCTTAAAATCATATTATAAAGTTATAAACAGTGAGCGGCATCTAGTAATGCATCACTGCTACCCAAGTAATAATAAGATCGATGATTCGATGCAACCTTTTCGTGACCAATGTTTCAAT
This sequence comes from Panax notoginseng, assembly GCA_016801055.1. Lineage (NCBI taxonomy): Eukaryota > Viridiplantae > Streptophyta > Magnoliopsida > Apiales > Araliaceae > Panax > Panax notoginseng. The sequence continues at coordinate 222,588,254 of CM029014.1, forward strand.
GTAATTTAATCCTTTTAACCTTAATATCCTAGATTAAACTCGAGTCATGGAATGTGTCATACTCTTCATAATTTAATCTGAGTTTTCTTGATCAATGAGTAGACTATATGAAACAAATCACTATTTGAGCATGGCCATGCATTTCATAGTCCTACTCAATCAAGAGGCCTATGGATATCACCTATAAAATATAGGATGGTTAAATTCCATCTAGATCACTCATATTACTCACACGATTCATAATGAACCCAATAATCACCTTTATAGTCCACTCTATTAAAGGTGACATTTGATGATATCAAAGTACATAAATTCTCGTGTAGTAATATAGCGGTTTCAGGTCGGAGGACCATTACATCATTGTCACTATGAGAATTGCTAATGACACTTCGCATAATGCTCCATATAGAATTCTCATGGTGGGTCTGTCCAGTACATTGTTCTCTAACATGTACCTATGCATTGACTTAATATCTCATATATTTATGACCAATGAGATTTGGTCATCAGTCAATCCACATACTAGTCTCAATGCATCATTGTTGTCCCATCAACAATGATACTCGACTAGGGACATTTAAGAACAATGATACTAATTGTAATTATATAATCTCATGTTCAAGTCACATACTTGAAACTATATAATTTGTATCACAATTCTAAGGAATTTTATTATGTTAACAATTGTATTACGCAGTAATTAAAACCATAATAAAATCATTTATTTATTCAATCAACAATAATATCAAATGTCAAATGTTAAGCAATTACATCAAATAATTGGCCTCTAGGGCATAAACTCTAACAGTGCGCACCACCAGGGGCAATGCTCATGCATATACTGCTCACCCTGTCCTGGATGGTCAATCTCAGCATTGTGCAGGGCTTTCTGTCATTCTTTGTTTAGATTATCTTTAGTCCGGACGGCGCACTTCTGCCAGAACAGTGCCTGAATAACTGATGCATGTGCGTCATCCCATCTATACCGCTTCTGCAAATAAAACAACAATAATAATATTAAAACTATTATATTACCATAATCCAACATTACTAAACTATTAGTTGATTAACTATGTATTATCTATCAGAGTGATTAAATAAATATACCTGAAATTCAGCCCAAACTGCATCCTTATGGGCGAGAGGTGTGCTCGCCCATGTAATCACTGGCGTAGGCCAGTTCTGTAAGCATAATTGTGAAATGCACTTCACAATTTTACTATCTTGAAAATCACTACAATATACAATAATTTACATTAAAATATATTTATAACAATGGAAATATTAAACCCTTATATATACACGATGTTTAACTTACGTGCTTTCTGGAGGAGGACAGATCTGTATAAGAATGCGATCATCCGGATTAGCCGGGGCCTTCGGCACATGATTAGGGCCCCGACCCAACCCGCGCTTTCGTGCAACAGGTTCAGAAGACATCTATAAATAAAAAAAATTAGGATGTTAGTATGAAATTATGAATGACAATTAATTGTATGAAATAGTTAACTACGATTACCATAAGTGAAAGGTACATAAACATGACTGCAAAATAGTTAACTACAACAACTACAAATGATATAGTTAAGGATATAGAGAACATTCCTATATAGAGAACATAAATGAAAGGTACATAATTATGAACTAAACATGAACATGAACATAAACATACATTTTGTACAATTAAAACTAAACATACATTTTAATGAAAATCGTTGTCTGATGAGTCAGAATCATTTTGTACAAGTATGGGAGATTCATAACCATCTTCTTCAGATTCTGTGTCAGTGTCAGTCAATAACTCTTTCTCAATATCATTGTCATCTTGCACAATAACTGTCTCGGGATCCAATTCATCAGGTTCATCTCCACCCTCTAACTGGATTACATCATTGTTGTCCTCTATATTTATTATATGAGGTCTCTGAAGCATTTTCTCTTGGTAGAAATCCCCGTCTATTACTTGGACACGACTACGCGCGGGAGTATGAATTACAACTTGCCAATCTGTAGGCGGTCTATCCCTTTTCCTAACTGGACTAGGAGTGTAGTATACTTGTATTGTTTGAGTTGGTAATACAAACGGTTCGTTGGAGTACGCAGACCTATGGAGGTCAATATCGACGATTCCATGTCTGTCAACACGTATCCCTTTTTCTGAATCAAACCAATGGCACTTGAACAAGTGAATATGACCCCCGTACGTGCCCTTGTACGACAACTCTACGATTTCCTCCAACTCCCCATAAAAGGCACGACCAAGCTCATTGTAACAATCTCCTTGGACACACACTCTAGAGTTCGTTGTTCTTTTACCGTGCCCATATGCCTTTGTGTGAAATTCACAACCATTTATTTTGTAACCATTGCGGGTGACTTGGTCCCTGTCTGGTCCCATAGCTAGGACTTGTACATTAGCCGGAATCGTTGATCCCTTAGTCAAAGCCTACAAAAACTCCATCTTATTAAATGAAGTCATAGTTAACATGGAGTGTATATATATATATATTACGTGCTTAAAAATTGAACTTACTTTGTCCTTTAGCCAAAGTGCAAAGTTTTTATCCCGATTGATTTGAATATCTTTATCAGTTATGCCGGGATGCTTCACTTTTAACTCATCATCGTACAATCTATACCATGTTATAAACATTAACATATTGGAATAAATTGTCAACTTAAAAGATAAATTATCAAGTTTACATGTGTACCTCACAAATTCGTCAATCTCCTCCCAATTGAGAAGAATGTAAGTATGTGCAGCATGTAATTCTTGCTCAGAGAGGAATATGCGCTTCCCTTTTCCATAAGCGCGGCCCGATAGACCAAATACAGATAGTCGACCATTTAGTTCAACATTTCCCCCATCATCATGTCTCGATACTCGATTGGCCTTTGTCAAGACTTCGTCCGGAAAATAGTCTGAGACAAACGTAGATATCTCATCGAAACTTTATGCCTCGCATATCGACCCCTCGACATAAGCTCTATTCTTAACCTTTCTCTTAAGGTTTCCCATCACCCTTTTGAAAGGGTACATCCATCTATATTGAACTGGACCCCCAACACGAGCTTCATAGGGAAGATGGATGTGCAAATGCTCCATGGAGTCAAAAAAACTAGGTGAGAATATTTTTTTCAGTTTACACGTGATCTCTATGATGTTCTTCTCAAGTATAGACATGTCCTTCTCATTTAATGATTTTGAATATAAGTCTTTGAAGAAACGACTAAGATCCGTCAAAGCATCCCATATTGGTTTATCAAGCAGATCCCGAAATGCTATAGGCATGAGCCTCTCCATGAACACATGACAGTCACGACTCTTCATCCCTTGTAATTTCCCACCCGTAACACACCTTGTAATGTTTGATGCATATCCATCTGGTAGTTTCAGAGACTTAACCCATGTGCACACATCTTCAACTTGCTTTTTGGACAATGTGTACCGTGCATGCAGTTTGACAATCTTACCATTAGGAGATTCGTAAAGTTCTAATCCGGGACGCTTACAAATATCTTTCATGTCCAAACGTGCCTTATCGTTATCTTTTGTCTTCCCCGTAACATTCATCACAGTGTTAAACACATTGTCAAACACATTCTTCTCAATATGCATCACATCTAAATTATGACGAATCAAATTTGTAGACCAATAAGGCAGTTCCCAAAAGATGCTTCTCCGAACCCAGTTATGAGATTCGCCAAACCCATTGATTATATTTGTGGCATCAACCTTACCAAATGGGATAACCGGCAATCTCATCACACGATCTCGCATCTCCGTTCCCGAAAATCGTGGTGCAGGCATATCATTGTCTACTTTCCCTTTCCTGAAGTGTTCTCTATTTCTTCGAAATGGGTGATCTACCGGTAAGAACCGACGATGACAGTCAAACCAACAAGGCTTTCGACCTTTTGATAGATTACACGACTTTGTATGCTCCATACAATACGGACAAGCCAACTTCCCATGTGTACTCTATCCAGCTAACATACCATAAGCTGGGAAGTCACTTATAGTCCACATAACCGCTGCCCTAAGGTTGAAATTTATTTTCGTTGCAACATCCCAAGTCTGTACTCCATCCTCCCACAATACCTTCAACTCGTCTATAAGAGGTCTCAAGTAAAAATCTAAGTTCTTTCCAGGACTCTTAGGACCAGGAACCACGAGTGAAAGAAACAAGTATGGCTGTTTCATACACATCCAAGGAGGCAAGTTGTACGGAGTAACAATCACAGGCCAACATGAGTACGGAACAGCTGAGTGGCCAAACGGATTGAAACCATCGGTGGACAATCCAAGCCTCACATTTCTAGGTTCCAATGCAAATTCAGGATGTGCTAAGTTGAAATCTTTCCAAGCCTTCCCATCTGCGGGATGATTTAGTTCTCCATCTTTAGCTGGAGATTTCGCATGCCAACTCATATGTTCAGCTGTTCTTGAAGACATGTACAATCTTTTTAGCTGATGTGTTATTAGAAAATACCTTAGAATCTTAAACGGTATACTTGATTTTTTTGTAGTCACACCCTCTTTATTAGGCCTAAACCGATCATGACTGCAAAACGTGCACCTTGTCATCTGTTCATTTTCCTTATAAAATAACATGCAATCGTTGGGACATGCATCGATCTTTTGGTATCCAAGACCCAACTTCTTCACCATTTTCTTACAAAAGTAATAGTTACCAGGTAATTTCTCACCGTCAGGCAACATACTCTTAATGGCCTTCAAGAGCGACTCAAAACACTCATGGCTCATGTTGTGATCAGCCTTGATGTTAAATAATGTCGCCACTGCAGAAAATGTAGTGTGTTTGGTGCAACCATGCCACAATGGCTCGCTACCCTCGTTTAACAACTTAAAGAAGTCTTTGGCATCAGAATTCATAGGTTGTTCTCTACCTTGCTCCCAATCAAAATCTGGCCCTGCAATATCATGAACCATTTCATTCATACGATGAGTACTACTGCCAGAATTGTGTACTTGTGTGATGTCACCATCTCTTCTCTGCCCATGTGCCCACCAGCATTCTTCGTAATTTCTCATGAACCCAGAAACAAGTAAATGATAGTTTATCATATCTCTATCCATATAATTTACATTCTTACACTTCAAATATAGACATCGTATCTGCGACTTACCATTCATACATTCCGGGTGACTATACGCATACTCCAAAAACACTTGGCAACCAGCTCTATATTCAGCTGTAGCACCTATCTGGGCACTTGACTTTCGTCGTGCCATCCAACTACGGTCTAAATAGAGGTCCATGATTGCACGGTACCTATGTTGACATGAATTTATTGTATTCCCTTGTTAGAGATTTACAATTCAGCTCAATCCCATTTATGATGCTTATAAATACATATAGATGTATATATACATATATAACATGAGTGTGCATCATATATGATTATTCGGGAATTGAACAAGGATACATGTCAAAACAAATTTACATGACCGCTTGAGATCGACTACCCAAAGGCATGGTATATTGTTATGGATCTTAAATTAGAGTATGGTCTTATGTCATCCTACATATTTTAACTGACACCAACCTAAAGCCAATAGATTCATAGGGGTAGAATATGAATCATTACATCATGTATGGTCTGCATATGCTGCGTATATCAAGATTGCAGAAGAAGGCATACTATTAGTCCCTTAATGTGGGATTATTAGTCCTATTAGTCCCTTATGTAGGATATATCTTGTTTTAAGTACGGTTCTAACGTATGTTTCAGTTTCCAAGTGAATGAGATGTTGGACCACCACTGTGAGTTATTTAAATAAAAAAGTTTCAAGCGCTGCGTGTACATTTCTTCATAATTAAAGATGGCTCTAGTAAGGTTTATATTCTTGAATAATTGCTTGTGATGGATGGGTTGACTGATACGTCTGTCATCTACAATTTTTATGGTTTTTTCAATATATCTGATCTCCTATAATTGCAAGAAATATAGTAGAAGTTGCATAATAGTGGTCAATGCACTTGCAATACAAGTAATCAACCATGAAGAGTGTTTTGCCAAAGAAAAGTGGCCCTTTTGTCAACACGTATTTTCTCCTCATTGTTTTCTTTTTTGTTATTCAATCCAACCCTTTTGCCACTTCAAATTCCATTGCACCCGACGAACATAGTTCCTTTAAGGAGGAGTTGAATTCCTCTTATGCCTTACTAAATTTATACTCTCTCTTTGCCTCAAAATGATAATCCACCATCAAAAGTCAAATATTTAGAAAGTTAATGTTTTCAACATTAACATAACCAATTGTCAACATCATAATCAAACAATGATGAATGAAGCACATTAATTTTAACAGTAGCCTCATTTTTGGACATCATAAAGGAGAAATTGAAGTCCAATTTTCAGACAGAGAAAGTATAACTTCTGTTCATCTTTCAATTTAATCAGTAACTAGTATGCAATTATTTCCACCCACAAGCAATGATTTTTAAATACGGTAATATTACACAGGAAACATCAATTTTAAGAAAGAATAGTAATTTAGAAACCTTAAAATGAAACATTAAGCTCACACAAACTATCAATTAGGGGTTCAAATCCAATCATTTTTATTTACAGTTAATACTTCAACCTCATAGACTCTTACCATTCAATCAACATTAACAGACAGTTTAATTAGGGATTAATTGGGGGTTACCGGTGGTGGTGCAGCGGTGGTGCGGCAGTGGTGCAGCGGTGGTGCGACAGTGGTGCAACAGTGGCGCGGTGGTGGTCGGCAGTGGTCAGCAATGGTCGGCAGTCTCCCTCCCTCTTCTCTTCTCCCCTTACTCCCTCTTCTCCCTCGTCTGTATTCCCTCTTTTCTTTATTTTCTGTACTGATCGAGCGAACCTGAATCTGATTAAGTTTATTAGCATCAGCGACCGCCATCCGCGACCACATGCGGTCGCTACTTTTTAATGATGTGGACATATCAGCGACCGCATGTGGTCACTGATACAGATTGGTCGCCGCGCCAAAGTTTCGCACCAAATTTTAGGAGGGAAATTATTCTCAGCGACCGATCAGCGACGGCATGCGGTCGCTGCTATATACTAGCGATGAGAATCCTTATCGGTCGCTAGTACTATTATCAGCGACCAGATAGTGCGGTCGCTGATATCATTGGTCGTAGATGGCCATTTTTCTTGTAGTGATATTTCTCTCAATTTATTCTTTTGGTTTCTTCTTGCTACCAAGCTTCTCTCATGTATCAAATAAGACTCCCTCATAGCCTTAATTATAGTATTCTTCCTAATCCATTCCTATTATGGATTAAAAATAATTTATTCTCCTAATCAAATTAGGGATCACATCTCTTTGTCTTGGTCACCAACCAATCTAACAAGTAAATCCTTTTTTAACTTGGATTCTTTTCATGGAATCTCCAATTCCAATATTGCTTCCACTAACCCAATTTCTAATTGGATTAATATCAAGTAAACTCACTTACTTCCTCACAAAGAAAATTAATTCTTTTCTATCTTAGATTCTATCTCATGGGTGAGGACCCACACCCAACAATCTCCCCCTCTGAACCCATGAGAAGAGGGATCACCAACCACAACTCCTTACTCGGAGTTAATTCCAATGAAGTCTTGGCTTAACTCAAGCTTCTTGGAATTTTCAAATATCTTCATGTCCGGCTTTGTCTCATCGGTATGGTTCTTCTCAATGGGAGGATCTAACTCAAACTTGACAGATTTTTGATTGTCAAATTCATTCACAACCGCTTTGTACACTGGTTGCGAGCTATCACTTTCCTTCTTCACTTTTGGTACCCATTTAAAGCGAAGAGCTTTTCTCTCGTGGTTCTCATGCAAGGCTTTTCTCCCATCTCGTAGGGCTTTGTACCACACCTTTTTTCTGCCTAACTCCCCCATCTTCAACATCTCTCACATGCGCCCGCATCGTATAAAGAGTGTTTACCTTCTTACCTCTAGTCACCACTAGAGACCCTTTGATGAGCTTCCACTGACCTTCACCAAAGTAACTTTTATAACCATTCTCATCAAGCTTACCAGCAGAGAACAAATTAAAACGAATATCCAGAACATGTCTGACTTCTCTCAGCATCAACCTGCAACCACTGTTAGTTTTTAAACAAAAATCTCCAATGCCAATAATCTTAGATGCACTTCCGTTTCCCATCCGTACATGGCCAAAATCACCACTATTGTAGGATGTGAAGATTTCACCACGCAAAGTAGCATGGAACGAAGCACCCGAATCAATAATCCAATCATTAACATGGCACTTGGGTTTATCATCACAAACAATAGCTACATCAACGTCGGACAGATACACAATCGAATCTTTATCCTCATCTTTTTCCTTAGACTGCTCCTTCTTTAAAAATCTGCACTCTCGTCTTATGTGACCCGACTTCTGGCAGTGAAAGCAAATTACTTCTTTTCTATCTCTTGACCTTCCCCTGGATTTGTCATCTTCAGGAGAGTTTCTCCCTTTGTTTTGGCTCCTACTCTGTGCGACAAAAACTTGTGACTCAACGCTAATCACCACAGTATCTCTTCGCCTCTGTTCCTCATTAAACAAACTATCCTTAACTGCATCCATAGTCAGCTTGCCATTAGGAGCGGAGTTACTCAACGATACAACCAGCATCTCCCAGCTATCAGGCAAAGAGCTCAACAACAACAAAGTCTGCATCTCATCATCAATTACCATCTTCATCGTACTCAGCTGATTTATCAAACTATGAAAATCACTCAAGTGTTCTGCAACGGAGTTTCCATCCTTAAATTTAGAATTCACAAGTTTTCTAATCAAAAAAGCTTTATTTTGCGTCGTCTTCCTTTCATACATGGACTCAAATTTCTGCCAGAGAGCATAGGCTTTAGTTTTCGTGGCAATATGATGAAACACACTTTGATCAATCCACGATCTGATCAGACTAATAGTCTTCCTGCTCATCTTGTTCTACTGCGTGTCACTCTTGTTTGCGGGCTTAACTCCATCGTTCTCAAGTGGCTCGTACAAATCCTTGTAGTAAAACAAATCCTCCATTCTGGCTTCCAAATTGCATAATTTGTAGCCTTGAGATTAATCATGCAACCTGCTGTCCAATCCTCCATTTAATTAGCACAAGAAAACCACAAAAATAACCTGGCTTTGATACCACTATTGGGAAAAGTACGTCAAAAATAATCTTTATCCCAGGAATTACTTTTCCGTCTTTGAGCAATTAAATATGAAATCAACAAAACCAATTATGAGAACAAAAATAACAAATAACCATCCACAAGCAAGATACCAAATTTACGTGGAAAACCTTCTAAAACTAAGAGGTAAAAACCACAGGTCAAACTCTGAATCTCCACTATATCACTAATAATGAGCTTACAATAATTATCTCAAGTTTTATGCCCTAAAACTTGAGGTTACACAATAAATTGAGATAATACAAATTTACCTTTAATTAGATTGAGAAACTTAATTAACTTCACCACCCAAAAATACCCCAAACAATAAAGTCATTAAGCTTTCAATTGAACGGAGATGGCGGCGGATACCCACGAACAACAAACTGTAATATTTCTCTCAATTTATTCTTTTGGTATCTTCTTGCTACCAAGCTTCTCTCATGTATCAAATAAGACTCCCTCATAACCTTATTTATAGTACTCTTCTTAATCTATTCCTATTATAAATTAGAAACAATTTATTCTCCTAATCAAATTAGAGATCGCATCTCCTTGTCTTGGTCACCAACCAATCTAACAAGTAAATCATTTTTCAACTTGGATTCTTTTTATGGAATCTCCAATTCCAATATTGCTTCCATTAACCCAATTTCTAATTAAATTAATATCAAGTAAACCCACTTACTTTCTCACAAAGAAAATCAATTCTTTTTTATCTTGAATTCTATCTCATGGGTGAAGACCCCCACCCAACATCAAGTTATGCAACTATTAATTAAAAAAAAAATTATGGAACGGAGAGATTCCGATATATAGTTTGTAACACTAAAGATCAAGGACGTATTTGTCTTGAAGCGTATAGTATATGCTTCCATATTGTCATCCCATTTACGCATACGCATATGATTAATTATAATCTCTGGCATAACTATTAACCCATTATTATGTTTAGAGTATCTATTTTCTTAAGTTTACATGACTATTTCCTTTGATGCATTCTTCTTCCATGTGGTCTTTAATAATGATAATTTGTGTTGACACTTCCACTATATTTGGTTTTGTGTTATGATACGATCTACACAAAGAGAATCCAATTAAGAATAAATATTTCGTTTTAACTTACAACAACAAGTATATCGCTTGTTAGAAAAGAGATAAACGTGCTCTAAATTTTATCTGTTGTGCTTCTTTGTAGAATAAAATTTGCCTAATCTTAACCTTTCGATCCTAACACTATGTTTCTGAGTTTTGAACAGAAAAGAAAAGAATAAAAAACTTAAATTAGAACAGAAAAGAAAAGAATAGAAAACTTGAAGTTTTCCTTTGTGTTGTTTCTGAGTTTTTAATAGAAAAGGATAGAAAATTTAAAATTGAGGACATGAGTTGTAATTTAAAATTTATTATATTAAAAGTTGAGAATAATATGAGAATTATAAAAATATTACTTATTCTAATTTCTTTTCCGTCCAAATCAGGCCACTTTTGGACGGAAAACTTTGGCAGGAAAAGTGGCCAAATTTTCTATCCATTTCTTTTATTTTCCGTTTATTAAAAAACTCAGAAACATAAGAATAGGAAAGAAAACTTAAATTTTCCGTCCATTTTTTTTCTTTTCTGTCCATTTTAAAACTCAGAAACAGAGTATAAACGTTAAAATTAGAGCGTAATTATCTTTTTTGTAAGGTGATAATAAGAAATGTTAACATTCATAGTCAAATAGTTCCACAATTGCTTTTGACAGGAAAAGGACTAAAAAAAAAATTAGAAATTAAAATTTTTTTCTTCCTCTTTCTCAATCCAAAATCTGACATGCAATATTTGATGTTATTTCAAATATACGGATTTAAAGGGAAGAACAGATCTCTTTCTTTTTCTCATTCTGTCACACACACAAATGAAGAAGCTTCAGCTGGCTTAAACTTCTCCCTTAAAATGATTGCTTTTGTTCTCTTTTATTGGTGGCTGCTGGCTTTTGAAGAGAGAGAATTATGAGAGCTCTTCCTGTTAGTTCCTGTTGGTCTCACTATTCTGCTTAACCATGCCCACGATAATTATATTTTCTGGGACCCATCTTTCTTTCCTTTCAAAAAAAATAAACACAGTACCAAATTCTTGGTCCACCAATTCTGGCCCAGTCAAAGGGTTGAGTTTGGGGTCTACAGTTTATTACTATTATTGTTATTACTTTACTTTTCTTAATTTTCTTTTCCCTAATCATCACCAATTCACCATACTTATATTGGAGCCTTAATGTACAAAACAAGAATCCAGCAGGCCATCACATGAATCATGCATAAACTTAGAGGGATGAATAAGTGTAAATATTAAAAGTGATCTACAATAGTTAATTTTTAAGTTTTTCTGCTACAGTTATAATCGAACATGTTAACTCTGTCTGTTTTAGTATATGTTATTCGTCAATTATAATTGGACAGCTAATCCCTGTCGGTTTTAGTATATATTTTTCGTCAGTTATAATTAGACAGCTAATCCCTGTCCGTTTTAGTGTATCTTCAAGCACGAACTAAAACTAAATTTGCAGAAAACAAATGTGGATCAAAGTAAAGAGCATAACAGAAATCACACCAAAATTTTTACGTGGTTCAGCCCCCAACATCTAGTATAGTAGCCTAATCTATGTTCAATACCAACTAGTATTGCAGACACTTTTTTATTAAAACTAAATACTCAAAAGATTACAGAAAACTCCATTCACAACGATGATCGACTCTGACTTGGACATCTCTGCCCCCTTGTACCTCTACAACTTCTCTCACCTCTGAGACCTTGATGCTTCTGTTGTACAGACTGAATATTACACGATTACTCAAGCCAACCTAGACTTATATTTGGTTTACAAAAGATATGATTTTTGAAGTACAATGACTTTTCAATTAAATGAGAATTCAAGAGAGACACAATAATTGGAATTAGACTCAAATATCTTTCAGGATGAACACAATAATGATTTTCAACTTCAAGTCTTGTTCTTCTTCTGCCCAGTAGGTTGAATATATATATATAATGAAACAACGGTTAGTTGAATACTGTTAGAATGAAATCCTCAAATTGATTTTGAAACTTCAACGACTTGATATACTGTCTAATCTGGATTTGGTTGCTCTATAATGTTGATTGGGTTACTGATATTTTTTATATTGATAGTTACTTACTATATATATTAGTTACCTTCATCCAATTTTTTGATTTTTAATTGGACACAAAGTCAATATACTGAGTGTTTTAATTGTAAAATTCATGAAAAAAATGTGTTTATGTTATGGTTACTAACTATATATATATTGGTTACTGTCTAATATTAATTTGGTTACTGTATAATGTTTGATTTGGTTGCTTTATAATATTAATTTTTTTTATACTGATGATTTTTATATTGATGGTTACTTATTACATATATTGGTTACCTTCATGCAATTTTTTTATCTTTAATTGGTCACAAAGTCATTATACAGAGTGTTTTGATTGTAAGTTGCATGAACAAATGTATTTTATGTTCTAGTTACTAAGTATATACATATTGGTTACTGTATAATTTTGATTCGGTTACTATATAATGTTGATTTGGTTACTATATAATATTAATATGTTTTAATATCGATGTGTTTTATATTGAAGGTTACTTATTAGCTACATTTGTTAACTTTATACAACTGTTAGTCTTTAATTGGTAAAAAACACATTACACTGAGTGATTTGATTGTAAAATGCATTGGAAATTGTGTTTTATGTTCTGGTTACTAAGTACATATATGTTGGTTACTGACTAACCTTGATATGGTTACTGTACAATGTTGATTCAGTTGTCAGACAATGGACATGATTTCAATTATACTTTATTTCAACGGAATGTGGACTGACAGTAACCAATACAATAAATTTGAAGTTACTGGTCTACTAGTTCCATCAACTACTTCGTTTAGAGAAATGCACAACTTGGTATGCAGTGCAATAAGGCTAGACACAAACACAACAACCTTGTCAATCAAATTTTAGATTAGAAGTGACATTCCACTGATCACTATATCAGATGAATCAACCTTTAAATTCTTTATGGAAGTCAGTAGAAAATCTGATGAGCAAGGCAAGTTCCCACTAATTATAGAGAATGTATACAGCAGGCGATGCATAACAATATTGTAGAACTTGATAAATGTAGAAGAAAATAGGATTCATGATGTAACGCCAATCAGATCAACACAATGGAATTCAGAACTTGTACCACTAACAACACAAGATTGTCAAATTAGAACGCAGTATGCTGATCAGCTTGCCATGGAAGTTATTGAACAACAACAAGACAGACTATATGACAGATCATACACAGAAGAACGATCTGATGATGTAATAACAGATCCGAATGAACGTGAAGTAAAATTACATCAAACTTACAAAGATAAAAAAATCCTATCACAAGCAATAAGGTTGCATTCAATCAGGAAAAATAGACAACACAAAGTTGAACGAACAAGTTGTAGAGACTTTGTGTTAGTGTGCATAGATAATGAAAATCACAGATGGAAATTGAGAGCATCAAGGTTTCGAAAAACCAGTATGGTCAAGGTAAGAGAATTCAATGATATCCACACATGTTCAATCAACATACTGCTAGGAGACCACAGACAGGTAAATAGTGAGTTGGTTAGTGAATGCATAATGCACAGATTAAAAAATCTGAAGAAAATATACACACCAACAAATATTGTGGAGGATATGATGACATAGTATAATGTGTCTATCTCTTACTAAAAAGCATGCAGATCAAAGGAGAAAGCATTGGAAAAGGTGAGAGAAAATTCACACGACTACTCACTGATACCATCATGGTTGCACATGTTGAAGAAAAAAAATCCAGGTAAAAGTTGAAAACAATTTATTTATTTTTTTATAATTAGTTGGTTACCCAAATCAAATGATTTGGTTACCATAGTATGTAAGTTTAGTTACCAACTGTATTATAAAAAAATTATGTTAAAATAATTTTTTGTATGTGATCATATCTACTCAAAAGGTTACAGTTTAATGACATTTTGGACACCATCTGCACCGTATTGAAAACATTAAGATTATAATTAGTTACATACCCTTAACCATATAAATGGTTACCCTCTACAACAAGTTTGGATACTGTCTGCTACTTGTAATTATATTTATAATGCTGAGATTTTATATCAGGTTCCATCACAGCACTGGAGTTGGAAACAAATGGTCGTTTCAAGTATATATTCTTTGCTATGGGAGCATCAATTCAAGCATGGGATCATTGCTTCCCAATCATTATAATTGATGGCACGTTCATCCAATCAACCTACGGGGGGACACTCCTCATAACAAGCACACAAGATGTAAATAGAAACATTATTCCGATTGCTTTCGCAGTAGTTGACACTGAAAATGAATTATCTTGGAGATGGTTTTTCGTAAATTTAAGAAATGCTTGTGGAGTTAGGGAAGGCCAATGCATTGTTTCAGATAGACATGAAGCCATTGTACAAGGACTGAATTTTGTGTTCCCCGATGTCATGCATGGTTCATATACATACCATGTATTGAAAAATATAAAAACCAAATTCAGAAAGGGAGGAGAAGAACTCAAAAAGGCATACAACGGGGCTTGTAGAGCTTACACTATAGAATAATTCAACAAACACATGGGTGAACTTGATGCAATTGATGCATGAATAAGGACTTATTTGGAGGAAGAAGTTAAGTTGGAGGAGTGCACAAGGCTCTATGGGACTGTAAGCAGGTACTCGACAATGACTTCAAACACAACAGAATCTATCAACAATGAAATCAAGGGGATCAGGGAACTTCTAGTTACAACAATGATTGAATGTATCCGTTGTATAATTCAAAGATGGTATTTCGCAAACAAACAAGCAGCCATATCAACATTCACTACCCTTTCCGCAACAGCTGAGAGAAGATTGCAATCTAATATCACTGAATCAAAGAAACTTAAGGTAACTCCTACAACTTTTAATTTATAATATCAAAAGTTGCATTTGCATTTTATGGAAACCTCATTACTTATTATTGGTTACCTGTATATGATAAGAAGGTTACCAACATTACATATAACTGACATTTTTTCGATTTAAACAAACTAAATATTTATACATACTAACGACACACTTAAATTGTGTTGTAGGTTGAGACATCAAACCTAATTATTTTCACTGTTTACGATGTCACCACACAATATATTGTGGACATTGAACAAAGGACACACATATGATGTAAATTTCAGTACCATGAGATGCCTTGTCCACACGCTGCTGCTGTTATCAACAAGAGAAATTTGAGCTGTTATGAATTTTGTTCAACAAATACTTAAAAACAACTTTGGTAAACATGTATTCAACTTCCATCATGCCGTTAGATGACAAAGAGAATTGGGATGTGCCAGAAGAAGTAATAAACATATGTGTAAAACCACCAAACACAAGAAGACCAGCGAGAAGACCAAAGATAGGGAGGTACAAGCATTAATATGAAAAAAGAATTCAAAACAAATGCAGCAAGTGCCAAGAAAAGGGACACAACATGAAAACATGCAATAATCCACCAGTTTTACGGCAAAAAAGGTTTGATATAGTACATATTGAAAAAGAGTGTAAATACATGAATATATTGTTGTTTACTATGAGTAACCATTAACCAGATATTTGGTAACCTTTTTGATGGTGTAAAGTAACCAAAATTATGTTACACAAAGTTGAATAATGTTTTGATTTATGATTCCAGCATAATTTATCAATATAAAGCAAATATATATATTGAATAATTGGATACTGTTCTGAAACATTTTTATATAAATTTGGTTACTCACAAAAAATAAAATTGTTACCTCTATATGCATATTTAGCTACCACCTGGACCATATCCAAATAATTTTTACAAGTATGTAAAATATAAGTATCCATCAGCTAGATAAATGTCACTCTCACATTTACATTTAACACTTGATAACTGTTCTGATATAAGTTTATAATTATCTGGTTACTAACAAAAACTAAAATGGTTACCCTTATATGAATGTTTAGATACTAACTGCACCTTTCAAACTATTTTTTTTGAAATATGTAATTTATAAGTGACCATAATCTATATAAATGGGCACACTTAATTGGAGTTTCTAATTCCATCATGATGACAGAGTATAAATAAAACATATACATTTAACACTTGATAACATGACTGATATAACCTTATAACTATATGGTTACTAACAAAAACTAAAATGGTTACCTTTATATGCATGTTTGGATACCAACTGCACCTTTCAACTTAAATAGCTGATGGATACTGTTTTGAAACATTTTTATGTAATTTTGGTTACTTACAAAAAATAAAATAGTTACCTTTATATGCAGATTTAGCTACCAAATGGACCATATCCAAATAACTTTTATAACTATATAATTTAAATGTATCTATCAGCTAGATAAATGGGAACCCTCACATGTACATTAAGCACTTGATAACTGTTCTGATATAAGTTTTTAATTATTTGGTTACCCTTATATGCAGGTTTGGATACCAACTGCACCTTTCAAACTATTTTTATTTTAATACGAGATCTATAAGTGACCATCATATATATAAATGGGAACTCTTAATTGGAGTTTCTTATTCCACCATGATGATATGGTATAAATAAAACATATACATTTAACACTTTAGAAAAGTCCTGATACAAACTTATAATTATCTGGTTACTAACAAAAACAAAAATGGTTACCATATATGTAGGTTTGGATACCAACCTAACATTTCAACTGAAATAGTTGATGGATACTGTTCTGAACCAATTTTATATAAATTTGGTTACTCAAAAAAAATAAAATGGTTACCTCTATATGCAGATTTAAATACCAACTGTATAATTTTCAGATGAATATTTAATTTATAAGAATACATTTGCTACATAAATAGGACACCCTCACATGAATATTTAACACTTGATATTTATCCTGATACAAGCTTGTAACTATCTGATTACTAATAACAGTAATCATAATGTAACATATTAAAATAGTAACCACATAATTATATGATAGTAACCAGAACATGTTTTAATGGTAACCAAAACAGAAACATCATGTAATGAAACCTAGTTTAGGCAATCCATGTATACTAAATAATTACATATTAACCAGAATAAAAAATAAAAGTAACCAAAATCCCACATTGAGGGCACAATAATAGTAGCCAAACCATAAGATAACAGTAATCAAAACATAATAAAGAAGTAACCAAATAGTTATATGAAAGTAACCAGAATAAGTTTTAATGGTAACCAAAATAGAAATAACCTATATATCCAACCCAGTTTAGGCAACCCATGTATACTTTCACATGTACTTTTAACACTTGATATATGTCATAATACAAGCTTGTAACTATCTGGTTACTACCAAAAAATAAAATGGTTACCCTTCTATGCTTGTTTGGTTACCAACTGTACCTTTCAAACAATGTATCAGACACAACTTAGAAGTAACAAATATGAACCAACAAACAATGTCAAATCATTGATAATATAATCAAATATGTAATCCCATTTACATAAGCTCCAATAAACATTACAGACTCACTAACCATAACAAATGGTTATGGATATCAAACAAAAACCAAAGTACGAAACACAATTCAGAAGGACAAGACAACGACAACCGCACTAATCAAAATCTGGTACAAATCTTCTTGGAAATTCTCTATCAGTCTCATATCCCTCTAACTATTTGTTCCTAGCATGCATGTAGAGGTTTGTGCATAATTTCTTTCGAAAATGCGGAATGGGGAATGGACTAGGAATTTCAACAACCTTCTGGTGAATAACATGCTCAGCAAAATAAATCGTGAATATCCCACAATCACTGTAAAAATAGACAAAAAAAATGAAAATCAAAACAAAAATCAACCTAGATGTAATAATTAAATAAATGTAAACAATGTAAACCTTACCCCTCAGCTTGTTTAGGTACCCCCTCTGCAAATTCTAATTTAATTATATCATATTCATCTTTGTTACGATACGGTTCACTACTAAAGTTAATATCATACCTATCCCTCCAAAAACCACTCTTACGCAGTATTGTGGGTAGCATGAAGATATAGGGCTCACAAACATCCATAATTTTTGTCTGCATTTTTTCCTGTTTGGCTGTAGAGAATTTTAAACTGTTAAACGTCTGCGATGCACATCAAATGTCAGCAAAAACCAGTGATCCGGAGATGACATGTGAATGGGGAATAACACGTAATCAACATTGACCTATGGTGTGTTCACATCTATGAACAACCCACGGATGTATTCAGCAACATCACTCTCCCCAGACATGATACTCTTATATGCATTTTTACTTGTGTATTCCTCAAAAAGAGCAGTCATCTTGCCATGAAACCAACATTCTGTGGTTGTTTCCCTTATCTGAACACTGTTGGAGTGTCTGGACAATTTACGGAAGTAATATAATGCAATATTGATGTCCTGAACCAAAAAAAAACAAAATCCAAAAGATATTAACATTTGCTGAAAAATATTAATCTGTAATGAAGGTAACCGGCACTGTTAACACTAGTTACTAAACCAGCTAAATAATGTAACCATAACTAGAACAACATAATTTGAAAAAAAAAAGAACTCACATCGTCATCTAACCACTATTCAAGAGTCTTCAATTTGTAGAACCACATTTTGGATGATATTGGGATAGCCCCAAATATAAATGCAGGTTAAATTTTGTCATTGTTTCCTGGGAATTTGTCAGTCCTTCAATATAAAAGCATATTAGTATACACGTTAACATTAACAATTACCATATTAGTATACACACTACTCAAATCAGACTTGAACAGTCAATAATTAACAATCTAATCAACAACTGAATTTTAAACAGTTACCTGGTAACGATCAAATAATAAGATAGTAACCATAATCAAATAGTAGCCAACACATAACAAAATAGTAACCAAAACATAAAATAATAATAACCAGACCATAATTTAATAGTAACCAAAACAGAAACATCATGTAATCAACCATAATTTAAGCAACTTGAATGTACTAAACAAATACCTAGTAATCAAATATAATATAATAGTAACAAACACTTTACTTCGATGGAACATTAACAGATACCAAATATAGCATAATAGTTACCATAATATACTATAGTAGTAACCAAAACCTAATATGACAGTAACCGAAATATAATATGATAGTAAATCAAACAGAAACATCATGTAATCAAAACCAATTTAAGCAACCTGTGTATACCAAACAATTACATAGTAACCAAAAATATAATATGATAGTAACCAAAATCCCATTTTGAGTGCACAATAATGATATCCAAATCATAATATAACAGTAACCAGAACACAACATAATAGTAACTAGAACATTTATTTAATATTAACCATTTGTTTCTACAGGAAAATAAATTTATTTGTTTTATAAAAAAGTATACCATTGTTAAACAACAAAAAACAAACCTTTTTCTGTTGTTTAGTCTAATTTTAAACCATTGATCAAACAACGCCTCTTCATATTTTGACGACATGGCCATGCATAGT
This sequence comes from Panax notoginseng, assembly GCA_016801055.1. Lineage (NCBI taxonomy): Eukaryota > Viridiplantae > Streptophyta > Magnoliopsida > Apiales > Araliaceae > Panax > Panax notoginseng. Next base: position 222,608,042 of record CM029014.1, read on the forward strand.
TTTGGGAATGCAGAAAGACCTGCAAGTATTTAACTAGCACCCACGGCGGTAGACGATGAAATAGTCGATCCAAACTTTATCATATATGGAGTCCGCAAAACGACACTCTTTGCAGGTTCACGGACCGGTCTACCATCGGGTTTATGGGCACTTTTCTCCATCTCATCACATTGATCTATGTCCTGAGTGGTCAGGACCATCTGACAAGTGCAGACTTGCCTTCTGCCTCGCATTTATCCCCCTTTATCAATTGACAGAAAAGGTAATAGATACAATTAGATTTTCAACCCAAACACATGCAGTTAACTAATATATGCAATAACAAAATGACTAAACAATAGTCGACTGACTATAATGAACATATTATAATAGTAACCAATACAAAATACAATAGTAACCAACACACAATATAATAGTAACCAAACCACAATATAATAGTAACCAAACCACAATATAACGATAACCTAAACCTAAATAACATGTAATAAAAAGATGGCATGTCATTGTAACACTAACCTCAGCAACAACATACACAACAAGATCTTTCCCAGTATATTGGCTTAATATATCAAAAGATGGCATGTTATTGTTCTTTCCAATCTGTGAAAAATAAAAAATAATTAATTAATCATTAAAAAAAACACATATAACACATAACAAAACAAACAAATATGTCTAACCTTGACATTTTCTTCATCATCGTTATTTTTTATTTCATGGGGTTCTTCCACCATAACATCATGTTCGACCTTATTAACAGTTTCATTTTCATTCTCATCTTTTTTCTCAACGACTTTCGACCCATCATCACCATCATCATTCTCGTTCAGTTTTGAACCATCATCATCATCGTCATTCTCCTTTCCTTTATTACCATCATCATCCTCGTCAGCGTGGGGCTCTTCCATCATAACATCATGTTCACCCTCTTTAACAGCTTCAGTTTCGTACTCATCCTTCTCATCCTCAACTTTCGACCCATTGTCATCATCCTCATCATCATCATTCTCCTTTCCTTTAAACCCATCACCATCCTCATCAGCATCATCACCACCAGCATCATCAGAATCACCATCATCTTGTTTGTCATCGTCGTCCCCAACGCCTTTGTTCCCGCATAACTCCTCTCTAATAAATGAACCTAAAGTCCCTGCATATCTGAACGTGTAAAATCTGCATTTCATCTCTAATATCAGCCCGCAATTTTCCAATGTCTTTCTTAATTTCAGACACATTCTTTTCCAACGACCTAAACCATGCATCAATTGCATCTTTAACGTCAGATATAGAAAATCCAACGTCTTTAACCTTCACATTTATTTCCACCTTTTTATCAACATCGTTCCCATCGAAAAAGTGAACGTCGCCCAAATCCAGCCGATCCTTCTCCTCAGCCGTGGGAATCAAGCTTTTTATCCTCAGCTGAAAAACATTAAGTACACTTTAATATAACATCTAACAAACATTGTACAATTAAAATAAAAAAATCAGTACATAAAGAATCATAAAATATAATCAGTAACCAACTACATATATAAAGGTAATATAATCAGTAACCAACTACATATATAAAGGTAACCAAATGTATAGTTATTAGTAACCTGCATAAAATATTATCAGTAACCAACTATATATGTTAAGGTAACCAACTACATTGTTATTAGTAAACTGCATAAAATATAATTAGTACCAACTGTGTATATTCAGGTAACCAACTACATTGTTATTAGTGACATGCATATAATATAATCAGTAACCAAATGTGTATATAAAGGTAACCAACTACATTATTTTTGTTGGTCGTTTTACCGATCAATATATGCGTGCAAGTATACACGGTTAACAAGTAATAAAGAGTAAATAAAGTATCGTTCCCGCGGAGAATTAACGAATAAATTTCACCAAGCACTAATCCATAACCATTTCAGTCTTATTTAAATGAATGACTTCATATAGTGATTAAAAATATGAAATTTACTAATACTAATTATCCCTAGAATGAGACTAGATAATGAAGATTGAGATATTTGATAAGTGGGTTTTATACCTACTTATTGGATATCAATTCACGAGAACTATGCCCATCTCAAGTACATTTTAGTTGCATTTTATGTTATTTTGTATTGCATATACTGAGAACTCCTATGGTGTGAAAGTGCAGGAAAATGGCATAGCTCAGCGTTGGTAGGTGGCATGAGATCAGTGAAGGCACGACAAGAGGGTCGAGTGGACAAAATAAAATGAGCATTGATGGACAAGGAAGCAGCAATAGCAAAACACAAGAATGCAGATTGCAGGAGCCGCGCGACTGTATAAGCAAGAACTCGCACGCCTGGAACCGACAGAGGCTTAATTTGCATACTCGCGTGCCCGCGCCTACTTTACAAAGGGATCGCAGGCGGCCGCGCGCGTCATTGACTGCAGTTGCTGACTTTATTTTAAAATTTGAAATTTAAAGCGTAACTGAGAGGAAGGTTCAATGAGGGCTTATATATTAGACGTATTTTTCATGCTGTAAATGGGATACCACCCCTTGGGGGATCAATAAGCTACTGTTACTTTCTTTTTTCAATAATAGATTAGAGTAGATTAGTGTAGATACTTTCTAGAGTTGATTAGATCCGAAGACTTGAAGCAATTGGAAAGCATCAGAGATTTCATCATTGATCAGGAGAACATATTTGCACTACAATTCTCTACTCTTATTTTCTCTTTGATTCATAATTGTACCTTACGATGTTTATTCTATATGTGGATGATAGATTTGATTCAACTATGATCTAAACTCTATTCTGATATTGCAATGGATTCTATAGACTAGTTATTTATGATATATTGCATTGTTAGCCTTATTGATTGCTATGGGATTGTCTAATTAGATTCATGCTATTTGCTTAGTTGATTGGCCATCAATTACTATGATAATCCATATGAACTTGAGAGACGCAGTATGATAATCCATATGATAACCCATATTGCGTCTCTCAAGTTCATATGGATTATCACAGTAATTGATGGCCAATCAACTAAGCAAATAACATGAATCTAATTAGACAATCCCATAGCAATCAATAAGGCTAAAAATGCAATATATCAGAAATAACTAGTCCATAGAATCCATTGTTATCTCAGAATAGAGTTTAGATCATAGTTGAATCAAATCTATCATCCACACATAGAATAAACATCCTAAGATACAATTATGAATCAAAGAGAAAATAAGAGTAGAGAATTGTAGTGTAAATCTGTTCTCCTGATCCAAGATGGAATCTCTGATGCTTTCCAATTGCTTCAAGTCTTCGGATCTAATCAACTCTAGAAAGTATCTACACTAATCTACTCTAATCTATTATTGATAGAAGAAAGTAACAATAGCTTATTGATCCCCTAAGGGGTGGTATCCCCTTTACAGCATGAAAAATACGTCTAATATATAAGCCCTCATTGAACCTTCCTCTCAGTTACGCTTTAAATTTCAAATTTTAAAATAAAGTCAGCAACTGCAGTCAATGACGTGCGTGGCCGCGCGCGATCCCTTTGTAAAGCAGGCGCGGGCGCGCGAGTTCTTGATTATATAGCCGCGCGGCTCCTGCAATCTGCATTCTTGTGTTTTGCTATTGCTGCTTCCTTGTCCATCAATGCTCATTTTCTTTTGTCCACTCGACCCTCTTGTCGTGCCTTCACTGATCTCATGTCACCTACCAACGCCGAGCTATGCCATTTTCCTTCACTTTCACACCATATGAGTTCTCAGTATATGCAATGCAAAATAACACAAAATGCAACTAAAAACACGCTAAAATATACTTGAGATGGGCATAGTTCTCGTGAATTAATATCCAATAAGTAGGTATAAAACCCACTTATCAGTTATTAGTAACCTGCACAAAATATAATCAGTAATTAACTGTATAACTAAAGGTAACCAATTACATTCTTATTAGTAACTTGCATACCTGTCCAGAACCAAATACTAGATCGTTCAGCTTGTCATTTGTGGGGGGCTTCACTAGTTCTTTCCATCTAAATAATCGAACATCTGACGGATGCTCGTCATTACATATACCCTGAGCTTTGAATGTCGGAATGGTTTCAAATAAGAAAACTTGGAAGACATAAGGAAGTCCATTCAATTTGTAAGATTTAGTATAATGCTCCTTATAGAAATTATATATCCAACCACCATTCGTTCCCTTCTTCAAACGCCCCTTCAAAGCATTTGACAAAGAGTATTTTGTCTGCTCAAATGCCACTTTCCCCCAAGGATAACTACTAACATCGCCAAAACATAAAAAGTTAATCATTGCCCCATCCACATAGTTATCAGAAACGGTGGATACACTACTAGAAAATCGACCTATAGCTATGGTCACCGATCGTCGCTATAGGCCAAAAGACCGTCGCTATAGGCTATAGCGACGGTCGCCGACCGTCGCTGTAGAAGCCGTCGCTAAAACCTATAGCGACGGTCTTTTGGCCTATAGCGACGATCGACGACCGTCGCTATAGGTCATGCCAAAATCGTGTTTAGATGTCTATAGCGACGCTCAGCGACCGTCGCTATAGCCTTTTTATATTTAAAATTTTTTTTAATTAATAATACAAATTTATTCAACAAACACAAATACAATATAAAATAAAATATAAAAAATATTATATACATCATTTAAAATCATTCACATTACAACATTACAATTAGTACAATAGATACCGAAGCTGAAGAAACAAATTAGACCAAATGAGTAAGTTGATAACTAAAATTTCAAGTTGAAGACGCAGAAGACATCATTCTGACCAACTTGGATTGCTGGAGGTCTTCTCCCTCTTTCTTTGCCAAGGCTGCCTTAAGATTAGCAATCTAAAAGTTCAAAAAAGCACAACAGTTAAGACTACAATCAATGTCTTAAAAATCAAAATGCAGAATATAATAATAAGGTTGTACAAAAATCGTGAAAAGTAACCACTAGAATTCCCAGTGTTAGATTTTTTTGCCTCCATAGCATCAAATCAGTAACTGTTTAAACAAAAACAAGCATAAAGATAAATATGTTTCTCCCCCAAAAATTTCAAATCACTACTACTTGCATCATCAATAACAGTTGTTGGATTTATGAAATATCCGTACTTTAAGAGCCCTAACAGTTAAAACATAAAATCAGTACAACTGAAGTTCTTGATTTCACCTTTTAATTAATCTTTCAAGATAACACCTCAGATCTTGGTTTTAAATTATTTTAGTATTGATTACCAAAACGAATTCATTACCATACTTTCAGACTTTGAAGCAACCAAAATATAATCCTAAATTCAACATCAGATATGATTTTACTTTGGTTTACATATGCATTGATCCATATATACACAAGAACAACAACATGTTCTTATAAATGGTGAAAGTATGGTTTTAGCTAAAAAGAAATAAAACATATGAATATAAAATTGGGAAAAAAAGAAGAATTTAGCTGTTTATTGATCTTTACCAAATCCACCTCCAAGAATCTCATGAATATTTCTCTCCCTGTTAAACAATTGATCTGATGAACCCATTTTCAAAAACAATACTGGAACTCAAATGGGACTAATACTGTGATCTGCAAAGAAAAGTAGTATATTCTTTTTCCCTTTAAAAAAAGGTGAAGAACAATTCTTTTCCTGTAAACCTCTATACCCACCTTTTTCTAGGCTTATAAAAAATAATTGGGTATATATATATATATATATATATATATATATATATATATATATATATATAATGCTTACATTACCTGTGTGTGGATATACGTCGACAGGTGGGGTAGTGGTTCTCAAGTTCCAGCCTAAAAGGCTTGAAAACACAGTTTTTCTTCCTCTTTTTTTTTATATACTAAAAATAAAGAATATTTATATAAAGTGAAGAGAGAGAAATTATGAGTTCCAAGATAATTTTTTCTTCCTCCTCTAGTTTTTTTTTCTGTTACGAAAATATAATTTTTTGTTGTCACAATTTTATTGTGAAAATATTATTTTCATATTTATCTGTAGGCCTGAAACTAGTAATATCTTTTCAAATCATTTCTCCAACATACAATTTCAAATGAAAGAAACTATATACAAAATACAAGAAACACGCGTTACTAAAATACAAGAGGGTAAGCAGTGCTATTCTTTTCATTTTAGTTGCTCTTTCTAGAAATGTTAGAATTGATCCTTTCCAAATTGCTAGTAGGCATGATAAACAGCCATCTGAGTTGCTTCAAATTTTACACCAAAATGCACTATGGAATAGAACACTACCTCCAATAAAACTTACAAAGTGAATGAGTAGTATTTATATAGTCCCCCTGTCTCGAAAGAAGAATAACATTTTCAATGGAAATTAAAAAGCCTACTCTTTTACATATACAGAAAAAATTCAATCCCTTTAATTACATTTTAATCACCCATTCAGAGGCATTGTAAGAAAATTCCTATGTGCAACACGCCAGGCCTCTCTCTCGGAGGTGGGTGCTGTGTTTGTGGGGGTATATAGAGAAAGAGAGAGAAATCACAGACACTGAACTCGATTTACAAAAAAATAAACATCAATGAATCTTCAATTCCATAGCTTGAAAGTAACTTAAAATTACCCAATTAAGATGAAAACCCCCCTAATTTCAGTGAACACAAAAGATCAGAGAGCAGACAAACCAAATTAAAGACATGAAAATCCCTCACAATGTCACTCATCTAAGTCAAACCCAGTACAGACCATCCAACAAACACAAAAGATTCAGAAAATAACCCTCAACAAAATCCACAAAAATCCCCAATTCACCCACTGGAAAAACAATTTAAACAACAGAAAAAACTGAAATTTTCATCAAATTAACAAATACCCAGATTTTATTAATTATCAAATTTAGAAGCATACCGTAAACACCTGGCGTCTACCCCAAGCCAGCGCGCCAGACGCCACCCGATCCAAAACCCTAGCCACGAACTCACCGTAGACCGACTCCTCACTTGAGCCACAGAGCTGAATTATCATATCAATCACCTGTTTTGAGATGGGCTCGTCAAAAGACGATAGGGCGGCGACGAGAGGAGAGATGAGGAAATGAGGGTGGAAAGTGAGGAGGGAGTGAAGGAATTGGAGCTGAGAAAGACCCTGAAAGAGCTGAGAGAGAGAAAGGGTGAAGATATGATTTGGGGGAAATTAATTGGGAGGGTTTTATGTTAAAAAAAAGCTCTATACCAACGGTTCCGTGCTTATCGTCGCTATAGATTCCCTATAGCGACGGTTCCGTGCCGACCGTCGCTATAGGTCGTTGCTATATATCAAATTTCTAGTAGTGATAGTATGAAATTAAACCCCAACATAATCACCGACATCCTCACAGCCTCGTCATCATCGTCAAAAATTGCCTCCCGATATACCCTCCCTATGCTACTACGCGTCACAGCCTCGTCCCCAAAAAACTTTTCCACCAGCAGATTTTGCATATCTTTGCATGCAGATATGTCATCCTTACCTTGCCATCTCAAACCAGAAATAAGACAAAACTCTGGCAAACCAAACCTGATCCTTTTCTCCCTGAATAGAAACCACATTTCACCGTCGTCCCTTTGGTGAACGTCACTCACAAGAGCATGGTGAAGAATCTGGGAATACATTTGGTGTTCACCAAAATCAAGAAAATTCCCAAAACATGAAGTCTTAAACTTGTCCAACTGACTTTGGTTCAGTTTCTTCATAATAATACCGGGGACTTCTATGTCACACCAATATATTATTTTTCCAGTGAAATTTCTATTGCGTTCCTGATAATAAAGATTCCATATCTGCAAATAAACAAAATCAGATTTAAGCAGTCATTGGTAACCAATCTAAACAATATTTATACCCTAAACAGTTACCTAGTAACCACCAAATAATATCATAGTAACCAAAATATAATATAATAATTACACAGTAACCATACCAAAATATAAAAGTAACCAACAACCCACATTGAGGGCACAATAATAGTAACCAAATCATAATATAACAGTAACCATAACATAATAAAGTAGTAACCAAACAGTTATATTATAGTAACCATCACAGAATTTAATGGTAACCAAAACAGAAACAACATGTAGTCAAGCCCAGTTTAGGCAAGCCATATATACCAAACAATTACATAGTAACCAAACAAAATATAAAATAACCATAATCCCACATTGATGGCTCACTAATAGTAGCCAAATCATAATATAACAGTAACCATAACATAATAAAACAGTAACCAAATATTTATATAATAGTAACCAGAAAAGAATTTAATGGTAACCAAAATAAAAATATGTAGTCAAACCCATTTTAGGCAAGCCATATATACTACACAATTACATAGAAACCATAACAAAATATAAAAGTAATCAAAATCCCACATTAAGGGCACAATAATAGTAGCCAAATCATACGATAACAGTAACCAAAACATACTAAAGAAGTAACCGAACTGTTATATGATTGTAACCAAGACATAAACAATATGTAGACCAAACCCAGTTTAAGCAACCCATGTATAATAAAAAAATACATAGTAACCAGAACAACATATAAAAGTAACCAAAATCCCAAAGTGATGGAACAATAATGGTAGCCAAATCATAAGCTAACAGTAACCAACACATAATAAAGAAGTAACCAAACCATAATATGATACTAACAATAACAAAATTTAAATTAGCACACCTTTAGAATTTGTTGTGTGGGGATTATTTTCTGGCTATGAACTTCACCTTCAGTTTTAATTACAGAGACATCAAAATCAGACTCCAACTGCACTTTAGTAGGCTTTATATCACCATGCATCATCAACCTATTATCCTTCTTATTGGATTTTTCACCTACATTCTTTCCCTTCCTCGCTATAGCAAACTTCATCAATTCCTTAACAGACTCACCCTCTGTGATTCTTTTCCTCTTTTCATCCTTCTTACTTGTATCAACTATTCTATACAAAATATAAATACTACACAAACTAAAACAATCAAAACTCCATTCTGTTAGTAAACTACTTTAATAAATAATACATTAAACTATTGAGCCATTACTCACCTGTAACGATCAATCGATAACAACTATATTTGATTTTGAAAACTCCTTCACTGCAACCAGTAACAAGAATAAACAAAAGAAAATAAACCACTGTGCAGCAGCGATACCGTGTAAGTACGAGAATGACGAATAACTGAACCAATAACGATCACGAAAATAAAGAACAAATCACCAGTAACGATCAATGGAGAAGAAGAAATCACGGACAGAAGAAAGTAATAAGGGTTTCCAGTAGGCAGAATAAGGGTTTCTAACTGAAGAGTCCTATAGTAAACAACTCAGACAAATGATAAGAGCGGTTATCACGCGTTTCAAAAAAAAAACCACCCGACCGACTGAAAATATGGGAACAATTTTTAAAGTGGGACATTGATTTGCCATGTCAGCCCACCCATAATAATTTCCTAAATTATGGAATCCAAATTGTACTAATATTATAAATAAATATGGAAAAGTGTATTACTTTTGTAATTATTTTGTGGATGCACCATTATTGTAATTATTTTTAAAAATGTACTAAAATATGTAATTAATCCTTAATATATTAGGTTAAGGTCCTTCCTAATACATGTACTGACATTAATCGACTAAACGAAAGAGGGGAGAGAATTTTAATGCAACAAGAAACGAAGAGGAAACAAAAGAAAAAATAAAATAAAAGTAGCGCGGTACTGGTATTAGGCAAAGACTGCGAAAAAAAGATAAAAAGGAGATTTAAGGGTTTGCAGTGTTAATTGTGAAAATGAATTCAATACTCATTTCATAAGGTAAACATTAATAATCTGTTCGTTGTTATATCATGTATACATGTAAATCTATTTATGTGTATATAAGAAGTTTCTTATAAGTTATGAATATGTAATGAACTAATAAAGGGGATGATAGACACATAATTCATACATTTTATTATTCCTAATTTTCTCCTTCTAATTATATCAGTTTATTAAATTAATATATTTTATTTTGTTTTGTAAGATTCAATATTTTGGTGCAATAAAGTAAAATCTTAGTGATCAAACATTATTTAATGCTTCTATTCATGGAAGAAAAGTGGCAAGAAAAATCCTACAACGAGAAGGAAGGATGCGGAACAATCTTTGTGTGCAAGTAAATTCTAATTAACAAAAGAAAGGAAAATCTATCTAGAAGATATCTTTGAAAAGTTGATTGTCACTAGAAAATTGAAACCTACATGGAAAAGAATTAATGCCCTATGCCTATAAATAGAGGAAATTATTAGGTATTTTTTATGAATTAGTTTAGGTTAAGAGTAGAAGTAGGATGAAATTATTTTTCATTGTATGTTTGTTGGATGATCGTCAATAAAGGGAGTTTTCTTATATATTTTTATTCTTTTTCTTCTTTTTCTTAATCTTAGTTAATTTATTTATTTTTAATTTCTAGCTAAATTAAATAATTATTCATGATAATATTTTTCATATCTTCTTTTATTTATGATTTTATGTTTAATTAATTTTGTCTTCATGTTTCGTTATTGAAATACTTTTATTTTATAGTTCTTATGCGATTTTAAATTAATTAACCGATTTTGATAGATTATTGTTAAGATATGAGTTTTTCATAATCCATACTTACTCGAAAAAGTTTTGATGGATTATAATTAATCCTTAAATTTTCATAATCTATACTTGCCTACGTTAATTGTAATATTACTAAATTAAATGGAAGGGAGATCAAAACCATAGTTAAGTTATAAAAATAGAAGAAATTAAATTATATGTTATTCCTAGATTGCTTACTTATTATTAGATAATTTAATTATTGTTAATCGATTCTCAATCTTTATTTCTAATTCGCCTGAAATAGATATTAAGGATATATTAAAATTAATCTAGTATATATGAGTTTGACATTTACTTGCCAACTTTTCAATTTGACACTGTGCACTTGCAGTTACATATTTTATTACATCAGTGGATACATGCATAGTGTCAAATACTCTAACTTGGCTCATGACAACATAAGATTATTAAACCAAGACATTTGTTTACATCCTCCTCGAATGTGCAGGATCTTGAGACATGTATAAATAATTTATTTCTATAACTCAAATTACTAGTTTTAAGATTATACAACAAGCATACATTCTTTGTAAAAAGTTTGGTAACAGATTTTGATGGGTATTTGTTTTAAATTATTTAAAATTAAAGTAAAGAGTAATTTAATATATGGGGTTATAACATGGGTTCACCAACAAAAAATAAATAATAACAAATAGTCATATGGTGGGGAAATTTCATCAAAGTCATATTGTTTTAAAATTTTCATATTTTAAAATTTGATCTTTTATTGACATTAGAGCATTGGCATTTATTTATTAAATTATGATAATTATTAATTTTGCAGTCAAACTTATACATGATGTATACTACGTTGGTGACTAGATTGAATTGAGGAGCTTAACAAAATTTAATTGGTTCTCATTATTTCTTTCGGTACCAATTTAGTATGTTAATTAACAGGTAAGAATTTCGTACTTCATTTCTTGATTGTGGTCTTATTTCCTATATCAGTTATGTAATGTTTCGTCATTTGAAAATTTGTATTTTTGAGACTTCGTTTTTATCATTCTTCGTATATTTTCGTTCACATTCGAAAGTATTTAGATCATTGGTATCTTGTGATAGTTAACTATGTTCGTATTTGAAATATTTCGATATCATTTGGAGATGGTAAGCCTTGTGATTCGAATCTCCTTTAACTTACATTTTGGTGTTCAATCCTTATGGTATATTTGAGCTAACCACATGTGGGGGTTCCACAGACATGTCCTCTCGACACCGGGACATGACACCTTCTGTGGCGGTGTGATCAGTCCACATCGTATTCTTTTGCAAGCTCTAGGTGTAGGCATTGACCTTTTGATATATTTTTTCAGGATACGTATAGGTCGACCCAATATTTGATTTTATTTAATTTAATTTATTTGGCGGATTAGTGACGTATGTGTTGTGTGTTGTATTTTATAAAATATTACAAAGTTAATATGAAGATTTGTAACCATTAAATATATATTAATTGCTTAATTATTGGGATATTAAGGAAAATTAGAAGTTGTTCCTGGGTCATTGAACTATTTCAAGTGCTGATTAGTTGGGTGAAGAGCCGTTAAATCCTGGAATAGGATTTCGTCAGTGACCTTAGCACCGAGAAAAGTTCTCCGAGGGGCGAAATCTTTACTTAAGGACAGTGCACTGCATGCCTCTGCTCAACATAATTCGCTCTAAATCGATAAGTTCAATTTCTTCCCTTCTTTTATTTGATAGTTGAATCCTATATTATTTGTATTTTACCAACAACCTTAAGTAGAAATTATGGATTCTGCTATGCTTACCGCCACTAAATCTGTCCCTGATTTGACAAAAGTTGAGCCTTTTGATGGATCTAATTTTAAACGTTGGCAAACCAAATTACTTTTGATTATGGACATTGCTAAAGTTGACCATGTTTTAACCAAACCAAAACCAATTGAACCCCCTTATGATGCTATCAATGAACAAAAGAAAGAATATTAATCTTCTGTTAGTACTTGGTTTTCTGCTGATAAAATTTGCAAGGCTATCATTCTCAACTCTTTGTCGAATGAACTTTTTGATATCTATTGTCTATATAAACATGCTGCTGAAATTTAAGATGCGTTAGTTTTGAAATATGTTGTGGAAGATGCTGGTGTCAAAAAGTATGCAATTGGGAATTTTCTTAATTTTTACATGACCGATGAAAAAGATGTCTCTTCCCAAATTCATGATTTTCATCTTGTCGTAGCCGAACTTAATAATGAAGGCATGACTTTACCTGCTCCTTTTGTTGTTGGCTCCCTTATAGAGAAATTGTCTGATTCTTGGAAAGATTACAAGAATACTATGAAACATAAAAGGAAAGACATGACCTTAGAGGAGTTAATTGTTCATATTCGTATGGAGGAAAAGAACAGAAATTTAGATAAAATTGCCAAAGCCAAAGAGATGTCTTCCAAAGCAAATTTGGTTGATGATCGCAAACCTCGTCACCCGTTCAACAAACATCCTAAACATGGGCATAAGTATAACCCCGGTTCAAAGGCAAAACTGAATGATCAGTTCAAACACAAAACCTCAAAACCTAAAGGTGATTATTTCGTGTGTGGAAGGTCAGGTCATCATACTGCCCAATTCAAGTTCAAAAAGGGAAAAAACCAGTCTGTTCCTCCGAGAGCTAACTTAGCTGAGGCAGACAATAATATTGTGGCGGTTATTTTCGAGGTGAACATGGTGACTGACAAAGAGGCATAAGTAGTGGATTCGGGTGCTACCAAACATATTTGTGCGAATCGTGGTGCATTCATCTCTTACACTCCCCTTGAGGAAAAAGATGAACATGTGTACATGGGTGATTCGAGGCCTGCACTAGTGTTGGGTAAAGGGAAAGTAAATTTAAAATTGACATCTGGGAATATCCTTTCTCTTACCGATATTCTTCATATGCCTGAGATTCACTATAATCTCGTATCTGTTGGGATACTTAGGAAAGTTGGGGTTAAGGTTATGTTTGAATCTGATAAGGTCGTGTTAACCAAAAATGGAGTGTTTGTGGGAAAAATGGCATCTTAATTCTGGTTTATTTCATTTGAATGTACTTGAACTCATGAATAATAATGCTAGTACTTCTTTTGCTTACTTGGTTGAGTGTGATGATATTTGGCATGCTAGTTAGGCCATGTGAATTACTCATATATAAAAATAATGAAAATTTTGGGAATTTTAAAAGATGTTAAAATTTCAAATACCAAGAAATGTCAAGTGTGTGTGGAAGCCAAAATTACTAAAAAGACATGTAAACCAGTACTAGTTAGAGAATTTGAACCTCTCAGTTTAATACATTCAGACTTAGGTGATATGTCTAGAAATACTTCTAAGGGTGGGAAAAATTATTATGTGACCTTTATAGATGATTATTCAAGATATACTAAAGTTTACCTTTTCAATAATAAAAATGAAGCTGAAGATAAATTTCTAATTTATAAGGCTAAAGTTGAAAATAAATTAGAAAAGAAGATTAAAAGACTCAGGTCCGATAGAGGTGGAGTGTATGACTCCGGACCTCTTAGTAAATATTGCGAAGAACAAGGAATTATACATGAGGTAACACCTCCCTATTCTCCAGAATCTAATGGGGTTGCTGAAAGAAAGAATAGAACACTAAAAGAAATGATGAATGCTATGTTAGTAAGTTCTGGGACTCCACCGAATTTGTGGGGGGAAGCTCTTCTTTTTGCTCGTCACCTACAAAATAGAATCATTTATAAGAAAATTGGAAAAACACCTTATAATCTTTAGGAAAATCATTTACCTAACTTGAAATACCTTAAAGTGTGGGGGTGTCTTACTAAGGTAATGCTACCCGACCCTAAAAAAAGGAAAATTGGTTCTAAAACTGCTGATTGTTTGTTTATTGGTTATGTTGAACATAGTGTTGCTTATAGATTTCTTGTTTTGAAAAGTGATATATTAGATCATAATACAATCATTGAATCAAAAAATGCTGATTTCTTTGAAAATATGTTTCCTTTGAAATCTAAAGTGGATCGACCAGTAGCAGAGCTTTCTACGAGCTCTTATATAGTTCCAATTGAGAAATCTAGAATTGAACCAAGGAGGAGTAAGCGTACTAGAAAACCCACTAATCTGGGAGATGACTTTTTTACGTTCCTGTTAGATAATGACCCATTAACCTTTAGAGATGCAGTTTCTTCTCCCGATGCTCCTTTTTGGAGAGAAGCCATAAATAGTGAGATTGAGTCTATTATGGCTAATCACACTTGGGAATTAGTGGACCTTCCTCCTGGTTCTAAAAATATTGGCTGTAAATGGATTTTTAAAAGGAAATTAAAACCTAACGGATCAATTGATAAATTTAAGGTTAGGCTTGTTACTAAAGGTTATAAACAAAAGTAAGACCTTGACTTTTTTTAGACTTATTCACCGGTTGCAAGAATATCATCCATTAGAGTTTTAATTGCTCAATTGCCGCTATTAAAAATTTAATAATTTATCAAATGGATGTCAACACTTCGTTTCTTAACGGAGATTTAGAAGAGGTGATTTATATGGACCAACCTAAGGAATTTATTTCCTTAGACAATGAGCATAAAGTTTGTAAATTAGTTAAATCTTTATATGGTCTTAAACAAGCTCCTAAACAATGGAATGATAAATTTGATAGTGTGATGACTTCTAATGGATACAAAATAAATGATGGAGATAGATGTATATAAACCAAATTTAATAATGAGAATTTTGGTGTTATTGTATGTCTTTATGTGGTTGACTTGCTTATTTTTGGAACCTATATTGATGTTATATATAAGACTAAAAATATGTTATCCACTAAATTTGATATGAAAGACTTGGGAGAAGTAAATGTTATTCTCGAAATTAATTTGAGAAAAGTTTGTAATGGGTATATGATTTCTCAAGATCATTATGTGGAGAAAATGCTTAAGAGATTTGGACATTATAATGTTAATCATGTTAGTACTCCGTATGATTCTTGTTTACATTTAAAAAGACATGAGGGACATAGTGTATCTCAATCTGAGTATGCCCAAATCATAGATTGCTTAATATATATTACTAATTGCACAAGACCTGATATATCATATGTGAAACCCCAAATTTTATGAATAAAGATTTAATTTTTTCGAAATATTTTTTTTAAATATTATGGTGTGAATTTGAGATAATGTTATAGTTGTGGGTAGTATTTATAAATTTCGCAAGGTATGCAAGTTGTTGTATTATATTCGATTGGTCGGGAAATATTATTTTTGTCGGGGAATATTCGTACGACGGCACAATTATTGGTAGACCCCACAACGGAATTATTGTCGGATTGAGAAAACGATAAAAATATTTTATTAAAAATAACGGCGGAAGTTTTACCGTTGATACTGTTGAACTACTCGGTAGTAAAAGTACAGTAATACGTGTGGTTGTATAGTAACATACGGTATTGATTATTGAGGCTTACATGATTAGTCACTCAGTTTGATTCAATTATTGTCAATTAATAATATGAATTATTTAGCGATAATGAAGTTTTGTTTTATTCGTATTATTAACGTAATAAAATAGAAACATCTTTTTATATAAAACAGAATACTTTATTAAAGTTATTCTATAAATAGAATATATTATATTTTATTTAAAAGATTTTTCTTTAAATATGGACCGTCAGATTAAAGTAAATCAATCTGGACCGTTCATGGATTAGTTACTATGCATTCCATTTTCCTATAAATAGAAGCTCATTCCTTCATTATTTTCTTACGAATTCACTGAACTCTAGAGAGAGAAACTATAGAGAGAAAGAAGAAAAGTATTCTGCTACTTAACTACTTCTCTATTTCAGTTCTTCTTTAAAACGGTAAGGTGTATTATTTCTTTTGTATTCATGAAGAGAACTCTTGTTATTCTATTATTTATTATTCTGTTAGAATAACTTGTATACGCGGTCTACCTTATACTTGGTGACATTCTTCTATTATTCTGTTGGAACATCCTGTCTGTGTGTTTTACACCGGACCTGGTTCCGTCTTTATTATTATTCTGTTGGAACATCCTGTCTGTGTGTTTTACACCGGACCTGGTTCCGTCTTGATTATTATTCTGTTGAAATATCCTGTCTGTGCATTTTATGCCGGACCTGGTTCTATTATTTATTATTCTGTCGGAATATCCCGTCTGTGCGTTTTACGCCGGACCTGGTTCCGTCTTTATTATTCTATTGGAACATCCTGTCAGTGTGAATTTCACCTGACCTGGTTCGGTTATTATTATTCTGTTGGAATAACCTGTCTATGCGAAGTACCGCATGCATGGTGATTTCTTTTGTTATTTTATTCTTTATTATACTCAGTTGGTTAAAGTTTTGACTTCTATACTCTATGAAATTAGTAGAATATCCTTGATATTTGCGCTTCATCCAGTATCTTTTCATGAAAATATTCTTCTGAGCATTCTTGAATTTTACTCTACACAAAAGTATCATGTTGACAATTTGGACGTTATTGGTTCCTGGACAAATTAATTCTTGAACTTGTTTTATTGAATTCTTATATCATTGTCATCATCCTCATGTTTATATTATGTTGAAAGTCATTTGTGGCCTGTAGTGCATAGATGGACTTGGTATGATTATGACCAGGGATTATTTGGTGTAATCATAACCGTAATATTACAAATGACGTGGAAAAAGTCCTCATTGGCCCATAGTGCATTGATGGACAGTTTTTGATATGATTATGGCTATGGATTCTCTTTAGCCGTAGTGCAAAGATGAATTGTTTTATGGCATGACCAGGACCGTTGATGAAAACACGATTATCTTTGGCCCGTAATGCATGGATAAATTGTGGTCGTGATACTAAAGAATATCCTTGGCCGTAGTGCAGGGGTGATTCGATGATGTGGATTATTTTTTTAGCTGTGTCTCAGCGATTAAAGTCATGAAAAACCTTTTAAATTATAAAAGATAGTAGATTTTATTCTCTACTTGACTCTTTTAATGGATTGCTTGATCCGCTGCAGTTAAACTTGATGTCTATTGTATTTTATCGGTTTAACATTGTTGAAGACTAATGATAATTTATTCTGCGTTATCTTAGTCATAATATTTCTTATTGGGCTAGTTGAGCTCACCCTTTCTTTCACGGTTCTCTTCAGGAAATGAGAATATAGCTGGGACGAGTCAGAAAACGGAGTGATGGACCAGATGATAGCATTAGTAGTCATCACTATTCTATGTAATAGTGTGATAATAATTGTAATAAGGACTCCTTTTGAGTATGGATACTCTCTAGAAGACAATATTTGTATTCAAACTCACAGTTTATGTTTTGTCGTATTGTACACGACAGTTGTATTAGTAAGTTGTATTTGAATTCTGTACCATGTATCTGGCGACCCAATATGGGTGATGAATACCTAATTTTGGGGGCGTCACATCATATGCAGTTAATAGACTCAGGAGATACACTCATAATCCTAATAAGGATCATTGGACTGCTTTATGTAGAATACTCAAGTATCTAAGAGGTACTATTGGATTTGGTTTGTATTACTGTGGTAATCCTGCAGTTCTTGAGGGCTATAGTGATGCCAACTAGATCTCTGATTCAGATGAAATCAAATCCACGAATGGCTACATATTTACCTTAGGAGGAGGACCAGTTTCTTGGAAGTCTACTAAACAGACTTGTATAGCTCGCTCTACTATGGAGTCTGAGTTTATTGCCTTAGAGAAGGCAAGTTCTGAAGCAGAGTGGCTTAGAAATATTTTTGGAAATATTCCTTTGTGGACAAGACCAATTCCATCTGTGTCTCTACATTGTGATTGCCAAGCTGCTATAGACAGAGCTAAGAATAAGAGCTATAATGGCAAGAGTAGGCATATACACCTAAGACATAATATTGTGAGACAACTGTTATGTGATGGGATTATATCCCTTAACTTTGTAAGATCAGAGTTAAATCTTGCGGATCCTTTGACAAAGCCACTAAGCAAGAGGCTAGTGAGCAACACATAGAGGGGGATGGGACTATTGTCTATTATAGAAATTAACAGTGATGGTAACCCAACCTATGTGAATGGTAATCTCAGGAAGTAGGTTCATACGGGTAACAACAAGTCATTGGTTGATTGGTTGAGACACTATCCATTTTATACATATTTGAGTTCATCCCTATGGTGTAGGATAGTGTAATTCTACAGTGTTAGAGGTTGCGTTATATACTCTTAATATTTTTCATAGTCCTATTGGGTGATGTGTTTAACTGTAGAGAACATATTTGATGGAAACACCTATATGAGTGTAGAGGTGGGGCCGACTCTTATGAAAACAAGACATGTTTCTAGAGCGCTCATGAATTCCAGGTATAGCGCAAGGCCAAAATGTGCCAAATCGCGTAGAACAACTTCTAATTAGAGTTTGTAGTGTGAGTAATATGATTACTGATTCATAATAAGGAAGAAGATTCATAGAAATTTTTATTTCATCAAATTCTTGTGAATCAAGTCTTATTCACTCTATACATTGGTTCATAGTCCAAAAGACGCACCAATGTTAATGCACTGCATTATTATATTTCTTACTCAATTTATTTTATTTTTACTTTGTAATATATGGGGGATTGTTGTATTTTATAAAATATTACAAAGTTAATATGATCATTTGTAACTGTTAAATATATATTAATTGCTTAATTATTGGGCTATTAAGGAAAATTAGAAGTTGTTCCTGGGTCATTTAACTATTTCAAGTGCTGATTTGTTGGGTGAAAAGCCGTTGAATCCTGGAGTAGGAATTCGTCAGTGACCTTAGCACCGAGAAAAGTTATTCAAGGGGCTAAATTTCTACTTAAGGACAGTGCACTGCACGCCTCTGCTCAACATATTTCGCTCTAAATCGATAAGTTCAATTTCTGTCCTTCTTTTATTTGATAGTTGAATCCTATATTATTCGTATTTTACCAACATTGTGCGCACTATCTGGTTTGATTCGTATACATCACGATATCGATGTATGTTGGTAGCTTTTGGCTATTTGTATTTGGGCTCAGTATGAAATTGACACCTTATTTATGAAATTGACACCTTATAAACATTTGATTCAGCCTACATGTTTTTGGAATCCTTTTGACTATATTTGTTTGTAGTTCGCATTCGTTCATTCATTCGGTCCTTTTGGTTACATTATATATTGTGGTATATTTATGCATTTTTATATTCATACTAGACAATTGGCGCACACTGTATTCTTTTTCTGACAAGTAATTAGAGGTGATCACGATTTGTGGGATGAGAACTACTTTTGATCCAAATAAGTAGATTAGTTTGAGATTATTATTAGACTAGGGTTTTCTAATATTTTGTAGATGGATGTTTTGGGCCTATTTTGATTTCATTCTTAGATGTAGAGATTATGTTAATATGGATTTTTTTCTATTCAAATTGGTGTTTATGACAGTTGGTATACAATCTATTTTGAAATATTTTGAGATTTATTAGAGGATTGTATCTATTATTACTACACCAAAAATGGCCTCTAGAGAAGGAAATTTTGTGAAAGAATTTATTCCTTCACATGAGGAGTTGTTTAGCGAAGAAACAATGAAAGAAAAAAGTATAGTAACAATATAGTTATTAGCGAAAGAAACATCCTTCACAATTTATATTTTTTTCCTCGCAAAATTGGGACGATAGAAAGATTTTTGGAGCCAATTTATGATGAAAATTTGCGAGGAAAAAATCTATTTAGTGAAGGAATTATTACTCATTATATATCATTATTCAGAAGTTTTTTGCGAAGGATAAAATCAGTCGCTGTTTTGTTCTAAATAATTTTTTAAACTTAATTGTGGACAATATAAATTATAATATAAATACATTAAATTTTTTACAGTATTAAATTAAGAATCTGATTACACGAGAAACAATAAAGTCTTATTATACGACGTCGTTCAAGGAAGATCTCGTTGCCACTGATAAAGCTTCCTCTGTGAACGAACGAGTTACGAACAGTGATCTTTTGCTAAACTAAGAATCTGATCGGGAAAAAATGGCAGGAAGATTGAGCCATGTACTGCTGATTTACTGTATTGCGCAGTGCACACATCACTTGAAAAAATTGTATGACTAATAGTCTAGCCCTAGCCCCCCAGCCAGACTCTGACGTCGAACAGTCGAACTCGAAATCGGAAGTCTCCCGTCGGAACTGTGCTTCTTCTGATCTTCTCTGAATCTCTTTTCAATTCTTTATAATCCCACGACCGATTAAAATTTAATTCTCCAACCCAAGGGGCTTGATTGTACGAACGCAACACAGGAACTGAACACCACTTCTCTCTATTTCTTCGTTTGTTCTCTCCAACCACAGATATGACAAGACACTTCTATTTGTTCAAGTGTTCAAAGCATCTATGGTATTATTCAATTAATTGGTCAATATTGTTTGTGTTGGTTGCCTGGCGGTCTGATTTGGTGTTAGTATGTACAATTCGGGCTTAAAACATGAATATCATAAGCAAAACATAGTAAATTTTTCGAATGCCCACAAGGTGTTCGTTAAAATTACTGAGTGAATTTGTACTGTTAACACTGCAGATCATTTGGGGGTTCAATTTAAGTGTTAACCATGACTTTACACGTGCTTTTATTCTTATCAATTAAAGTCAAATGGTGAATTTGAGGAAGAATGTCAAGTGATAGTCTATTTGGGCTTGAATCATAAAGAGTGACGGTTGTTTAGGTTGCTAGCTAGCTTCATGTACAGAGTGGAGTGGATTTAATTTTTTATAAAAAAATGCACCGAAAGCAATAATAAATAAAAAGATTAAAAAATAAAAAACACAAGTTAAGTTATTTTCAATACTATTGACCTACACCATATATCAATAACATGCATGCATGCCTGTTCGAATCACATTTGAAATCAAATAATCGAATACAATGTATTAATTCGCACATAAAAATAGACTAAATTTTATGTTTGGTGTATACATTGGATGTCCGTACAAGATATATATATATATATATATATATATATATATATATATATATTTGCCTTGATAAAAAATGGCTAGCTATAGCCTATAGCCTGCAGCAGCAGCAGCAGGTGGCGTATGTATTAGAAAAATTGGCAAGATGAAGATGAGGAAGATTGATCCATGTGCAGAGGGAAGATTGATTAATTCCGTGTGTTGTTGAGTAGTTGAAGAAGATAGCGAAAGAGATGAATGTCGCAAGCTATTCTAAGGGCTCCTTTATACGAATATCCATACTCTTCCCCTGTTAGGCTAAGCAACTTCTCCAACAATGGGTGGTTCAAGTAATTTACTTCCATTTCAAACTCCTCCACCTCTCTACTCTCTACACTCCCTACAACCACCCAAACATGCCCTTTCCTCACCCAATCCTCGCCGCCGGCCTGCTCCGGTACTACTGGAAAGCTGAACAACCTCCTCCTCCTCTTTCCGCACCACATTAGCAGCTTCCCCATAATTTTCATCTTAATATTATTCTCTGGATCTCTCTCTAATTTGCCTTTTTTTTCTTTATGCTTTTAATACTGAGCTAGAGAATTCTCTCTTGTGATGATGATGCACAACAAATATATAAATAGTGATTGTAAATATTACTAGTAATTGTTGTGATATACTCCTCCTATATATAATACTACTTGAAGCTTACATAGAACGTACAAGGATAGACTACGTAGAATTAATTATTAGACAGCCAATCCGCGTAGACTAAAAAACTACTACAAAATAGGAAAAACAGCTGGTTGGTAACCAATGAGTAATAAATAGGCTACTAGCTAGGTAGACGAAGTATATTTTATTTATTTCATAGTATTTTGTTATGAATATAGAATGTGTATACTCGATCGATTTGCATATTCTGTTTTTATCTTTTTAGAATATAATAGTTTTTTAAAAGTATATCTGATATGATTGTTTTTTAGAAGTAATATATCTGATATATGTGTCCACTTGTTGTTGTTACGATTAGCCATTTTCTTTATTATTTGTTATTTTATTTGAACTGATTACCTTTTAAATTATTTGTATTATAATCTTTTCATCACTTGGAACAGTTTACAATTTCAATAAATTTCAAGTTGTGGCTCAATTATATTTTATTTATTTATAAAAAAGAACATCAAAGAAGAAATAATATAGAATATGAAAATAGTAGTGTTTGGGCTACTATTGGCTAAAGTTGAAATAATAAATTTCAATTGCAATTTGCTTCTAGCTGATAGTGGATTTAAACTTGTTGGCTACTTGGCTGTTGCTGTTTGGGCTCGACTCAATTGGCTGGCAGCTGCATGTTGTTGATTGATGTTAATCATGTAGTCACTGTCTCACTGTAGGAACTGTTCTGTACTTCTGTTGTTGGCTTGTTGCTGTTATCTGTTGAATTGATCTTGGGTATAGTTTGATCTTGGCTATTAAATATGTCTAAGTTGTCAGATAAAGTAATTGAAAACGAATTGACTATGGTTCATAAAGTTACCATTTTTAAATGCGTTGTTGCTTTTCATTAACTATCCATCTGTTAAAGTTGTTGTGGAAGCTAGACAAAGTTAAATTTTATTGTTTTGTATTTTGTAGAATTTTGAATGTCATAATCTTGTATCTGTCTGAGTTATGGCTATTGTTCCTCTCAAGATTTACCTTAATTGTCATGTTCAGTTAAAATTTGACAATTGCCGGTTGTTCTACTGCTCTTTAATTCCTAATAGGATTAGCCTGGAAACATTGAATATTTTTGGTCATCTCTTAAAATTATATATACCTTTACTTCTTCTGCCGTAGAAGCTGCAGATGCAAAAGTTGTCAATGGATTCACACACCAAAACTTTGGAAATTCCAGAGCCCACTAAGAAGGTGTTTCGAAATAAAGTTGTACATCTTTCTTATCAATTTATGTTTGTTAGTACATGTATTCACCAACTGAACTTGCTTATGTTGAATCTCTTTTTCTTGCAGCCTCCTGTTGGTTCAGGTGATGTAACAAATGGTCAGATCCAGTCATTTGATCGGTCTCTGACTCCTTCGCTCCCGGATTTCATGGATCCAACCATGTGTTATCTTCCTAACGGATATGCTTCATATTATTATGGAGGTTATTATGGGACTGGTAATGGTAATGAGTGGGATGACTACTCAAGATACATGAACCCAGATGGAGTTGAGATGCCTCATGTAAGATTATCTAATCTTTGTTCGCATTTTTTTTTCCAACTACTGCATACCCACAGCAGTCCCAAGACAGGCTCAATAGCAGCTCAAAAGATCAAGACCACAACAGCAATAGGCCAGCTGAAAACCTACTCAACACAGCAGCAGTAGAAACA
Organism: Panax notoginseng; assembly: GCA_016801055.1. Lineage (NCBI taxonomy): Eukaryota > Viridiplantae > Streptophyta > Magnoliopsida > Apiales > Araliaceae > Panax > Panax notoginseng. The sequence continues at coordinate 222,632,026 of CM029014.1, forward strand.
GCCCAGCAGCAGTAGATCACAACCGCAGAAGAATCCGCCCAGCAACGACAAACAACACCAGCAGCAACAGCAGGCCTCCCATACCACCTGTCGAGCACAATGGACTCAGCTGAAGCAGGCAGACCCAGCAGCTGTAGCACAGCAACTTAGACAGCAAACATGCTCGAACATATCAGCAGATTCAGAACTAAACCAGCAGACTGCAGAGCAAAATCAATAAACCAGCAGCAGCGAATGAATCAATAAACAGCCAATAAATGGCATGAAATTCCATTTGTAGCTGCAACATGTCAAAGCAGAACCCAGCAGTTAGCAGCTCAGTACCGACTGCAGTTACTCATAACTGACTGTAGCTACTGCACTGATTACCAAAGCACTGACAGCACCAGAACCAACTGCACTGACTGCAGCTACTCAGAACCAACAACAGCAGTTCTGAAAATAGGCACGACAACTCAGCACCGAACTCAAATTAGTAACTCAGTACCCAGCATCTACCAACCAACCAAAATAGCCAAGCCAGTCCACAACAAGCTACAACAGCTGCCGAGAAAGAGCCAAAATACAGCAGCAATAAAAGAGAAGACAGCAATAAACAAACAGCTTGAGCAGCAGCGAAACAAACTGCAGCCCAGGGCAGCATCAGCTCATAGGAAAACCCCAATGAAGAACTACAGCAACATCTAGCCAGGCTGCTGTTCAGGCCAGCCCAGCACAACAACACTGACTGTAGCAGCTAAGCAGCAGACGGACCAGAAGGACCCCGGCCCAGAACAGAAGCAGCACAACACAGCAAGCACAAAGCAAACCCAAGAACCTAGCAGCAGACTGCAGACAACATCAGAACCATACCCAACAAAAGAAAAGAGGCATTTGTTTGATGTTACAATGTATTTTTTGGCCACTTAACCTCATGCTCTTTGCTTCTAGGCTAAAGTTACTAAGTGCAAAAGTTGTTGGGATACAGAAGAAATGGGACAATATTTGCCAGCGTCTTCATTACGCATCATTATTAGCCAAACCAAATACTTATCATGTATGTTCCCAAGTTCCAACTGTTGTGGGCTTTGAAGTTGTTGAGGACATGAAGGAAAATGTTTCCAACCACAAGAAATGGTAGCTCTTCTCCGGTCTTCATGAACAAAAGAAAGCTAATTGCCACTGATGGAACTTTGAGACAGCATCAAACCTTGGAAGTGGCGAAGCGAGCCCACACAACATCAAAAATGTCCTTAGATTTGAACCTTCCAGCTGAAGACAGTGAAACAAGCGAGGTTGAGAATTCAGATAGCGATCCAATCTCTGAAAAGTCTAAGGCATGGTTGGAAGATTTCCTCGGACAGTTGGAAGAAACAGTGATTTTCAAGCCTTTTGATTTTGATGCAGTTGCAGAGAAAAAAAATTAAGGAAATCACTCGGTGCTTCCATAAGATTGTTGGCTCAGAGTGTTCATTAGAGATTGATTCAAAAGTGATGGAGCAGATTCTTGCGGCTGCATGTTTATCAGACGACAGCAGCAAAGTGGACGATTGGGTTAACCAGGTTCTTGGCAATGCATTTGAAGAAGCGCAGAAGAGGTACAATCTAAGTTCCTACTCTGTTGTAAAACTTGTAACCTGCGAAGATCAAGAACAAACACCAGGACTTTTTCTTCCAGCTAGAATTATATTGAACTAGTGATCTCATATGCCTTTTCTCTTGTACTTCTTGTATTGTAGCGTTGGCATCTAGCAACCGTTGTTTAGCTTGTAAATCCCAGCTTTTATTGGGTTGTTTCAAGTGTAGACAGACGTGAAAATTAATTATAATTTCAAATAAATTTTTATTATTTAGCAATTAATTTGAAAATCAATTATAATTTCAAATGAATTTTTATTATTTAGCAATTAATTTTTTATTTATAAATTTAAAATATGTGAAGAATTATTTCCCTCACTAATTTGAATATACATTCTCAATTTATAATTAGTGAATGAAAATTTTCTCTCGATAAATAAATTTGTTCTTCACAATATATTATTTGTGAGGGAATAAAGTTATTCATCAATTTCAAATAGTCCTTATTAAAATATTATTTGTGAAGGAAACCAATCTTTCACTAAATAACAATATTCCATTACTAAATACAATTTGTGAATAAAAAAGTTATTCACAATATATCATTCACAAAAAATATTTAGTTACTACTTAGCGAAGGATACCCAATTGCGAGGAGGTCTAATGCGAGCACTCGTGTGAAGGAAATATTTCTTCGCAATAAATCATGAGTGATATAGGGCTTCTAGTGAAAGATTTGTCCTTCACTATATGCAGGGCCGGCCCTGACATTTTCAAGGCTATAGGCGAAGATAAAATTTGGGGCCCCTTACATTTTAAAAAAAGTCACTTCTTCAAGAGCAACAAATGATTAAAAAAAAGACTTCAATTTTCAATATCACTTAATAGGATACTATTGAGTTCAAATAAAAATGTTACAATTACAAAGATCAGTACCTGATTACTGAAAAACTACCCTTCTTGCATTTTTGGTCGCAAAAGTTTCAATTAAGCTTGGATAGTCAAGCTTATGAATCAACTCTTTTTCAATCGACAACAAAGCTAAACCGTTCAATCTTTCATGTGACATTGTGGATCGAAGATAAGATTTGATCAACTTTAATTTTGAAAAGCTTCTCTCAGCAGAGGCAACAGTAACTGGTATGGTTAATAGAATTCTATAAGCAACCCAAGCATTTGGGTAACACTCTTCCATTTGCTTCAAATAGTGCAATACATCCACTGCCCTCTTTGCCTTTTTTGGTATAGCACCTTTCAAGTAGCTCAACTCATGGAATAGGTCACTTCCATTAACATCAAAGACATCATCATCTTTTAACAAAGTTTCAAGATTCTTACAATAGTCCATCAAACTATTATTATCTATAGACTTCAATTTCTCCAACTTAAACAAAAATCCAAAATCATCTTCATATTTTTTAAATTGCTCAAACCTACTTTGAAGTGAAGAAAGTGCTTGATCAATTATACAGAGAAAGTAACTGACCTTGAATGATTCCAAAGCTGATGGTGTCACCTCATCTTCACTATCACTGTCATCAAAATGCCTTCTTTTTCGAGTATTTCTTTTTTCACGAAATGTAGCTTCAATTTTCATCTCACTTGCAATTTCTTTAGCTATGATCCAGGCCTCATCAAATCCAGTTTCTCTATACTTTTGGATAAATGACATAAGCGTTTCCAATTCTTCAATAGCAATATCAATATGCATGTCTTCGGTTTGGAGAACTTTACTCACAATATTTATAGCATGCAACAAATCATACCAAATAACCATCCCCAACAAGAATTCAAAATCCATTTCATATGTTGCCATGCATTGAGCAGCAGACCTTGTTTTAGAATCATCACCATCTTTTGCCAAACAATTTAAAGCATCTCTTATTTTGGGAGCTTGATATCTAAAAGCTTTTATACTATCCACACGACTCTCCCATCGTGTTTCAGACAACGGTTGAAGACTGAGCCCGTCCACATAATCCCTAAAAACTTTCCATCGCTTTGTTGAAGATGAGAAGAATGAATATATCCGTTGTACCGCTCCAAAAAAATAATCAGCTTTAGGATTACAGTTAACCATATCACATATTGCAAGGTTCAAGCTATGACAACCACAAGGTGTAAAAAATGCTCTAGAATTTACCTCTAGAAGTCTATTCTGGACACCCTTGTGCTTTCCTCTCATGTTAGATCCGTTGTCATATCCTTGTCCACGTATATCACCAATATTAAGTGTATGACTGTCAAGTGCATTTGTAAGCTCATTAAATAATCCAAGTCCCATTGTATCATCCACCTTTAAAAATCCCAAAAAGAATTCTCTCACCACAATATGACTTGTTGTAACATCTACACATCGGCCAATAAGAGACATTTGCTCCTCATGACTAGCATCTGGAGTGCAGTCAAGTATAACAGAAAAATATTTTGCCTCTTTAATAGTTGCAACAATAGAAGCTTTAACCTCATTTGCTAGGAGCTGAATCATTTCGTTTTGGATCTTGTGACTTAAGTAATGGTAATGAGTTTCTTTCTTCAAAACACGTCGAACATGTTCATGCATTACTGGATCAAACTCAGAGATCATCTCAATCACTTGTAAGAAAACTCCATTGTTCTCTTCACACAATTTCTCATTATTCCCACGAAATGGCAAATTATTTTTTGCAAGACTTTTGACAACAGCTAGGATCCTCTGTAGTACTTGTCTCCAATGCTCTCTCTCCTTCTTGATCTGTTCTTCCAACCCCTGATCAATTGTTGCATTCTTTTTTAATCTTGTTTCCAATTCAATCCAGCTAGTAAAGCAACTGAGGTGATGCTTATTTTTTTCATGACTTGCAAGTCTTGCGCTTACATTTTTCCAGTCATTCAGTCCTTCATTACCAAGTTGACCCAACAAATTCTTGTCATGATCTTGCCTAAACAATCTACAACAAAAGCAAAATACCTTATCCGAAGAAATTGAGTACACTAACCACCTCCTGTTCTTCTTTTCACCATTAGATAAGACACGACAATAATTATTAGAACTGAATCATCTCCCTTTGTGATCATCTGGAAATGTGAAATTAATCTCTCTTTTAGGACCTCTTTCAACTAAAAAGTCTCTGGAATTTTGTTTCATCTTCTCCCAATTTCCTGGATCATCAATGTCGAATGGGAAATCAAATGCTGCTCTTGAACCATGTTGATCATCTTCCTCTTGCATATCAATATTTTCACCTACATCTTCCATACTACCATTATCTCCTGCATTTTGTTGATCATCTTCAGCTATAATTCTTTCTTCCTCATTTTCCATAAGATTTGGCTCATCCATGTTACCACTATCATCAACATTCTGATTCTCATTGTTCTCCTGTTCGTTCTCATTCTCATGTACATTCACATTAGTACCAGTCTGCACTTGTTCTGTATTTCTCTTAAAGTACTTATTAAGAGGTCCGGATTGACTTTGGACTAGTGCATCTCTTTGTTGCCTCTGTTTTTTCTTTTGAGCCCCTGATGCTTGAATTCTAATTCTATTTGGAGGCATTATATGGCAATCTGATTCTGATCCAATTATGCAATAAGACAATAACTCAACAAGAATATAAGATTAATAGCTCAATAAGATAATCTCAAGAACCATGTAGATTTTTCCATAGCAGGTAATTAGGGTTTTACCAATTATGCAAAGTTGCAAACTATAATAACCATTCTTCCATATTCCCAAACTTTTAGAAAACCCACATTCAATTTATTGTATACAATTTCAATTTATACAATTTCAATTTACTGTATACAATTTCAATATTAAAAGTTTCAAAGTTTCAATTTATTGTGTATGTTGTATGATGGACTATGAAAGTTACAAAGTTTCTATATTAGGATTTTATTGTTTACAATTTCAATTGGAGCAACTGAGCATGAACCAATCTTATGGAATAAAAGTATTAAAAGTAAGAAATAATGGAGAAATTATTTACCTGGTAAAACAAAATTATTCTGAGAATTGGACTGGATGAAGAAGAGATGATAGATGCGTGTGTCTGTGCGATGATCATATGCAGCCGGAGAAAGAAAATTTTTTCGTGTATTTTTTTGTTTCCAATTTGATAGATATCACATTTTTTTCTTTATATACAATTATACATATTAAAAAAAAAAAATGGGACCCCTACATTTTGAGGCTCTAGGCCTATGCCTCTTGGGCCTATGCCCAGGGCCGGCCCTGACTATATGTCATTTTTGGTGTAGTGTATGTTCATGTGTGACATCCCTTTTCCTTTTAGAAAGGGGTATTACATATTTGATCAGTGGTTAAAATGTATGTGGGATAAAGCGCCAGCTGCAATTATCGCCGACCACAGGATCATGCAATTTGTAATGCAATTGCGCGAGTCTTTCCTCATACCCATCATCGATTCTGTAGCTGGAACCTTAGCCTTCATGAAATATAAGCCTACATAAAATGGAGTAGGAAAAGTAGAAGTATTGAGGAGTAAGATGAGTGCTGGCTTACTTTAAATAAGAAACATAAGCCTTGTTATGAAGAACCGTTGGCTGAGAAATAAAAGAACGAAATAAAAGCTTAGAAATGGCTAGAAAGTATGCACTCACAACGACATCATTGGGTGAAAGCATATTTGCGAGATACTTTCTTTGCAGGTATTTAACAACCATGAATTCGGGATCCCACAAGATGCAAAACAAAAGGCCACCTCCAACGGATCCGACGGATTCGGATCCTCTCCATTTTAAATGAAATAGAGAGTTCATTTCAAAGTCCAAATTTAAAATTATTGAATCTAAAGTCTAAAAATTGTCACCTCATTTAAAAGTTATTAACCTAACTCTAGCAATAGTTTAACTTGGCAATTATATGAATGAGTAAAATGACAATTATATTCCCTTTATTTATTACATAACTCGTTTTAGCAGAATTTTTTTTCTCATAATATAAGATATTTCATATATATCAAAAAGAATAAATTAATTATTTAATTTCTACTTTACTCCTAGAAAATAAAATAATTGAGAGAGAGGAGGAAGAGTAATTAATCAGTGCATGAGTAATAATGAAATTAATTTCAAACCAATATTAATTTCCTAACACTAGAATTAAATTCTAATGAGATTTCTTAATGTGTGATTATGTCTTAAAAGTCATTCTTAATGTGGGAAAAAATATATAATTTCTTTTAATATTAAAAGAAAAATTAAATAAAAAATATATAATGGAAAAAAGAAATTTTTTGTTTGGTAATAGAACGAAAATTTCTTTTTATATAATAAATTAAAGGAGAAAAAAGATAAATATATTTTATCTTTATTATAATATATAATGGACAAATATATAATTTCTTTTTATATTATATATTTTATAATTGGAAAAAGAAAATTTTTAATATAATAATTTATTTTTATAATATATAAAGAATTTTTTTTGGTAATATATATAATATTTTGTTAATATTAATTTCATTTTAATATTTTAATATTTTTTAAAAAATTAAATAAAAAGAATAACTTATTTTAATATTAGATTTTTTAATATATAATCTTTCTATTTCAAAAAAAATTAAATTTCTTTCTATTAATAATATAAAATGACATAACTTTTTGACGTTTAACAAAAAAATTCACTATTATGTCATCGTTGCTAAATTAAATATTCATGTCATACATATGAAGAAAAAAAATAGTACTCCCTCCTTTCCTTTATATATATGACTTTTAAGACATAATCATAATCACACATATTAAGAAATCTCATTAAAATTTAATCCTAGTGTTAGGAAATTAATATTGGTTTGGAATTAATTTCATTATTACTCATGCACCGATTAATTATTCTTCCTCTATCTCAATTACTTTATTTTTTAAGAGTAAAATAGAAAATAATTAATTTATTCTCTTTGATATATATGAAATATTTTATATTATGAGAAAAAAAACTTCTAAAACGAGTTATCATGTAATAAATAGAGAGAGTATAATTGTCAGGTTAAACTATTACTAGAGTTAAGTATTTAGGTTAGTAACTTTTAAATGAAATGACAATTTTAAATCTAAATTTTTAAATAAAAATTCTCCATTTCATTTGAAATGAAGACGAATGCAAGTTAGAGTCTCAAGCAAGAAAACAACAGCGCACATGTAGTAAATGTAACGAAAAGGGTCATGATATGAGAAGTTGTTCCAAAGAAAAAAGTGTATTGTATTTCAAGTATGTCATTTTTGTTTTAGTTCTATATGACAATGACAATATTTTTATTTTATTTATGTTTGTTAACATGATTTTGTTAATGTGATTTGCTCTAATTATATTTCTTAATTTCGTTTTTTTTAGTTTTCCTTTTTGTTTACTTCTTGTAATTATTGTCATGGACAAGTTTTTTTAAATAGCTTCTGACAAGTTGTTTAAATTTCTTGCATTTTTTTCTTTCGTATATTCATGTGTAATTTTCGTACCAAATTTAGTGAGTTCTTTACTTCTATTTTTTAGAATGTAAATATTATATAGTTTTTCAGTGAACACACAAGCTCCATTATTGTTAGTTTGAAGAATAAATGAACATTTTATAAAATACTAGAGGAATTGGATATTACCCTATAACTCAAAAAAATATTTTAAAAAATTATTTGATTTTCATCATAGTTAATTTGAAAATTTCCAAAATTCAAACTGTGAAGTTAATTTATTAAATTTTAAAATAATAAGTTGTATTTAATAGTACTTTTAAGTATTTTATTATATTAGCATTGTCATGTTTAAATGACTTCAAATCAGTTTTTAAATTTAGAATTTTGCAAGCTGAATGCAGAAAAAAAATATCTTTTTTTTTTTTATGAAACGAGGGATAACTTCAAAGCTTAAATCTAATCTCAAATAAATTACATTAATGTAATTCTGTAATTAAGCACACCTAAAGGGGGGGTGATAGGTGAAAATACTCAAAAGTGATATACATTGGTCAATTTTAAAGTTTACTATAGCAGGCCATAATCGGACGGTCTAACCCTATCCGTATAAGTTATGTTCTTTGTCTGTTATAAACGAACAACTAATACATATCCGTATTAGTATAAAATTTTTTTGACTTTAACCAAAATCTGCAGATTTTTAAAGCATATAACAAAAGCAAAAGAACAGTAAATCAGGCCAAGATTTTTACGTGGTTCAGTCCCTATCCTCTACTCTAGTGGCCTAATCCACGTCCAATACCAACTAGTATTGGAGACACTTTTTTATTAAACTTAATATTCAATTAAATACAATAAAAATAACTCCATGTTCAAATAAAGCTTTCCACTGCGATGGACACCTCTGCCCCCTTTGCACCACTGCAACCTTTCTCACCACTGAGATATTTGCACCTCTGCAACCTTGAAAGCTCTCTATGAACAGACCCTATCTACTGCTAGATAGACCAAGCCCAACAGGACTTGAATTACAAAGAACTCTTATTTCCAACCAACAAAGAATTAATTAAATAACAAGACTTCCTAGAAATAAACTTTGATAGCTCTCTATTGAAATATCTTTGTATAAGACGGATGCTTGCTTTGATTTTACTGAACTGATGTATCCTTCAAGTCTCTGTCCCTGATATAGCTAATAAGATATATATATATATATATATATATATATATATATATATAGAGAGAGAGAGAGAGAGAGAGAGAGACTGAGAGAGTGAGAGAGAGAGAGAGAACTAACGGTTATGGAATTTGCTAGCAAAGAATACATACTTGATAAATCTCTTTAGCCCATGCAGTTGACCAACGGATATAATATGAATAAGTTAGCATGAAAAACTCAATCAGTTGGTATATCACAAGATTTTTGTAATTAAAGAGTCCAAAAGATATAAGATATCAATTAATAGAGATATAATATCTAAATCATATATTAGATAGCTAAAATAAAGGAGACATAGTCTAACAGGATTGTTTAGTTAACTCATTTAAAAAGACTCCTTATCAAAGAGCATATCTAACTGTGATTCAAAACAGGATAAATATTAAGGAAATATTTAGCAATAATATCTTTTTATTAACTAATGGACTATTAATCAAATTTGGACTAACAAAGAAATTAACTTAAAAATTAAATCAACCTAAACAATAAAATCCATTTAAATAAAATCCAATAATATTGTCACCATTAAAATCATAAACCAACATTCTCTCCCTTTTTGATGATGACAATACATAAACTTTATAATAATATGCTCCCTCTAAGTATATGGCTCCCCCTAAATTTATGCATATTAAGGAGCAAAAAATATGACTAAAATGACTTGATCCAAATAACCATATACCAATTCAAACCAATTCAAATACATGAATACCAATTCAAATACCAAATATCTCTCCCCCTTTGTCATTATCAAAAAGAAATCATTAAGCAGAAATTGATTAAAACATAATCATCATTACCCAAATATCTCTCCCCTTTTGTTATCAACAAAATCTAATTCATATCAATTTAGCTAAATAGTTATCTCGCCCCATTTGCCAATATAAAAAGAATAAGTTCAAAGATAAAGAATATCATTGGAGCAAGTTTATAACAATACCTTTGTGATTTGTTACATAAATATCAACATTGTTGTTACTCTAGTGGCCTAATCCACGTCCAATATCAACTAGTATTGGAGACACTTTTTTTTATTAAACTTAATATTCAATTCAATACAATAAAAATAACTCCCTGTTCAAATAAATCTTTCCACTGCGATGGAAACATCTGCCCCCTTTGCACCACTATAACCTTTCTCACCATTGAGACATTTGCATCTCTGCAACCTTGAATGCTCTCTATGAACAGACACTATCTACTGCTAGATAGACCAAGCCCAACAGGACTTGAACTCAGATTTCGTTATAAGAAATATATGATTACAAAGAACTCTTATTTCCAGCCAACAAAGAATAAATGTACACACAAGCTCCATTATTGCTGTGACGCCCCCAAAATAGGTATACATCACCCATTCTGAGTCGCCAAATATATGGTACATAATACAAATATAAACTTAAATATACAACATGAGCTGTGAGTTTTAATACAAATATTGTCTTCTAGACAGTATTAAAACTCACAATAAGTCATCAATACATTTAATATCACACTATTTCATAGAATAGTGAGGACTACTAATACTATCATCTGGATTGTCACTCCGTTTCTCGACTAGTCCCGGCTACGTTCTCATTTCCTGAAGAGAACAATGAAAGCAAAATGGTGAGCTCAACTAGCCCAGTAAGAAATATTATGACTAAAATAATGCAGAATAATTTATCGTTAGCCTTCAACAATGTTAAACTGATACAATATAACAAACATCAAGTTTAACTGCAGCGGAACAAACAATCCATTAGAAGAGTCAAGTAGAGAATAAAATCTACTTTTTTCTATGATTTAAAAGGCTTTTCATCACTTTTATCGCTGAGACTCAGCTTAATAAATAATCCACATCATCCCTGCACTACGGCCAAGGATATTCATTAGTATCACGACTACAAATTATCCATGTACTACGGGCCAAGGATATTCGTGTATTCATCAATGATCATGATCATGCCAACAACTGTCCATCAATGCACTATCGGACAATGAGGATTTTTACCACATCATTTGTAACATTACGATCATGATTATACCGAATAATCCTGGTCAAAATCATACCAAGTCTATCTATGCACTACAGGCCACAGATGACTTTCAACAGAATATAAACATGAGGATGATGACAATGATATAAGAATTCAATAAAACAAGTTCAAGGATAAATTTTTAAAGATTTATAATTTAATTTATCTAGAAATCAATAACGTCCAAATTGTCAACATGATACTGCTTTGTGGAGTAAAATTCAAGAATAATATTGTACCAAAATAATTTGGACCGAAAACGAATCAATTTTTATAATGCATAGTACCCGGGTGAATAGTACTCGAGTGAATAGTACCCCGTGAATAGTACTTCAAGAATAGTAACCCCGTGTATAGTACTCCGACATGACAAAGTTAAAAACTTATCAAGAATGCTCAGAATAATATTTTCATGAAAACATACTGGATGAAGCGCAAATATCAAGGATATTCTACTAATTTTATGGAGTATAGAAGCCAAAATTTTAACAAACGAGTATAGAATTTGAAATCTTAAACGAAATAATATTACTTACATACTATAGAGTATGAAAGAAAATATTATTTCAAACGAATATTGAACAAAAATAACATCCCCTACCTTGAAAAGAAGAGTATTCCAACTGGTATAGCGGTGATATTGTTGAAGAAAACTTTCACTGTTTTCTACGCTCAAAACTTTCTAAAACTCTAAAGAAATATGCTCAAGATTATAGAAGAAGAATTCTCTGATTCTGGTGTGATTTTCAATTCTAACTTAAGCGCCTATTTATAGGAAATTGCTAGAATGCCAAAGCAAACTAAATTAATAAATTAATATATTAATTTTCTTCATTCTATGCATGCTAGCCATCCAAGACCAGCATGCCATCTTAGAAAAGAAAATTAGCAGCCCACTTGTTTTAAAAACAAAAGTGGGTGCCACCCATAATTTTAATAAAATATTTTAATTTTCAAAACTTCAACAATTCGTAATAAATAGCTCTTTTATCAGAAAAATTTAAATCTCATGTCCATTCCATAGAAAATATAATTCTCTACAACTTTGTAGAAGAAAGTTTTTCCAAATTCTAAACAGAAAATGCCCGAAATTCACATATGGACGATTTTTAATACCTTCAAAAATTCATAACAAATCATACGTTAATTTTTAACGGTTCAAAATTTGTGGACATATAATCAACTTATAGATGTATAACATATCCAAAAATCACAACGATCCAACGGTCGGATCAAAATTATAACTCACGCAATAGAACTTTAAGAACACTGATTTGATTTTTAATACCTCTATTTCGACAAAAGTACTGATAAAACACCTCAACATTAATTCTTTTATTTATAACCATATAAAATAAATATTTTTCTATCCATCATTTTTGTCCATATAAAATAAATATTTTCTTATCATATAAATCAATAATTAATTATTCATAAATAATATTACAGAATCACAATAATGACAACCAGACCATTCCCAAGAAAGAGGGGGCTTTTCGATAAGGATTTCTCCTTACTGGCGCGTAATTAGGTGACCAAACCTCTCCTTGACAGAATTTTCTAGATGTTGTCAATAATGTTATCTAATAATATTATTCAAATAATATGAATTATTGATCTGATAATGGGAAATATTGTGCAGTGAAAATTATTGAAACAACAATAATATAAAATAGCAACGCAGCAATTATTGAACCAATAAAATAAAATATTGAACATTAATTACTGTAACAATTATTAAGTAGTGTCTTCTTACGTAAGAATCAATAATTCAAAAATACTGTGCAATACCGTGTGCTACTGTACAACAATGCGTATTATTGTATTTTAACCACCAGGTATTCCAACAGTTAACGGTAAAATTTTCGCCGTTATTTTATAAAAAGATATTTTTGTCATTTTCTCAATCCGACAATAATTCCGTTGTGGGGTCCACCAATGATTGTGCGGTCGTACAAATATTCCCTGTTAAAACGAATATTTCCTAACCAATCGAATATTATATAACAACTTGCGTACTTTGTAAAATTTATAAATAATACTCACAACTATAACATTATATTAAATTCACTCCATAATATTCAAAAATAATATTTATAGAAAATTAATCTTTATTCATAAAAGTTGGGGTCTTACAATTGCTAGTTTGAAGAATAAATGAACATTTTATAAAATACAAGAGGAATTGCATATTACCCTATAACACAAAAAAATATTTTAAAAAATTATTTGATTTTCATCATAGTTAATTTGAAATTTTCCAAAATTCAAGCCGTGAAGTTAATTTATTAATTTTTAAAACAATAAGTTGTATTTAATAGTACTTTTAAGTATTTTATTATATTAGCAGTATCATGTTTAAATGACTTCAAATCAATTTTTAAATTTAGAATTTTGCAAGCTGAATGTAGAAAACAAAATCTTTTTTTATGAAACGAGGGATAACTTCAAAGCTTAAATCTAATCTCAAATAAATTACATTAATGTAATTCTATAATTAAGCACACCTAGAGGAGGGTGAATATGTGTAAATACTCAAAAGTGATATACAGTGGTCAATTTTAAAGTTTACTTTAGCAGGCTATAATCGGACGGTCTAACCATGTCCGTATTAGTTATGTTCTTCGTCTGTTATAAACGGACAGCTAATACATGTTCGTATTAGTATAGAATTTTTCCGGCTTTAACCAAAATCTGTAGATTTTTAAAGCATATAACAAAAGCAAAAGAATAGTAAAATACATCAAGATTTTTACGTGGTTTACCCCCTATCTTCTACTCTAGTGGCCTAATCCACGTTCAATACTAACTAGTATTGGAGACACTTTTTTTTATTAAACTTAATATTAAATTAAATACAATAAAAATAACTCCATGTTCAAATAAAGCTTTCCACTGCTATGGACACCTCTGCTGTAAGACCCTAATTTTTATGAATAAAGATTAATTTTTCTCAAAATATATTTTTAAATATTATGGTGTGAATTTAAAATAATGTTATAGTTGTGGGTAATATTTATAAATTTTGCAAAGTAAGCAAGTTGCTATAAAATATTTGATTGGTCGGGGAATATTCGTTTTAATAGGAAATATTCGTACGACGGCACAATCATTGGTAGACCCCATAGCGGAAGTATTGTCAGAGTTAGAAAATGACAGAAGTACAGTAATACGCGTGGTTGAATTACCCGATAATAAAAGTACAGTAATACGCGTGGTTGCATAGTAGCACACAATATTGATGGTTACGTGAGAAGTCACTCAGTTATACTCAATTATTACTACAGTAATTGCTGCATAGTATCTCTTATGACGCCCCCAAAATAGGTATACATCACCCATCTTGAGTAGCCAAATACATGATACTGAATACAAATACAAACTTAATTATACAACCGTCGTGTAAAATACGACAAAACATAGCTGAGAGTATAAACAAGAATATTATCTCCTAAACAATATACACACTCAATGGAGTCCTCATTATAATTATTATCGTGTTGTTGGTCGTTACCTTTTGGTTGAGCTGACTCATAATCGCGTTCTAATAACTGCGCCATATTCACAACATCTGAATATAAACAAAGTTTGTGAGAAATGAGGTATTGACGTATTTCGGGTTTTAAACCTCGCAGAAATATTCACGTCATTCGCTCCTCTTTATCAACCAAATGGGATGCAAATCGGGACAACTCGGCAAACTTAGCCTCGTATAATGACACAGTCATATTATTTTTGTAAGACCCCAACTTATTAATAAATGAAATTAAATTTCCTCTATTTATTATTTTGAAATAGAAAGGGTTGATTTGATTAATGTGGTTAGTTATGGGTAAAATGCGCAAATATTTTAAATAAGCAAGTGGTTATAAAATATTTATTTTTGGTCGTTGAATATTCGTGTGGTCGTGGAATATTCTTTTTGTCGGGGAATATGCGTACGACGACGCAGCTATTTATGGGTCCCATAACGGAAAGCGATTGGATGAAGATAACGACAAAAATTGAGTTTTTATAACTAACGACGTAGTTGTTACCGTTAATACTGTTGGAATATCCGGTAGTTAAAATACAGTAATACGCGTGGTTGCACAATAGCACACGAATTTCACAGTATTTTAGAATTATTGATTCTTACGAAGGAAGGCACTACTCAATAATTGTTACAGTAGTTACTGTTCAATATTTTATTTTATTGATTCAATAATTGCTGCGTTGATATTTTATATTATTGTTGTTTCAATAATTGTTGATGCACATTATTTTCCTTTATCAGATTAATAATTCATATTATTTAAATAATATTATTAGATAGCATTATTGGTAATGTCTAGAAAGTTCTGTCTAAGGAGAGGTTTGGTCATCTAATTACGCTCTAGTAAGGAGAAATCTTTATTAGAAAGCCCCCTCTTTCCTGGAAACGGCCTGGTTGTCATAAATGTGATTCTGTAATATTATTTGTGAATAATTAATTATTGATTCATATGATAAGGAAATATTTATTTTATGTGGATATAAATGAGGGATATATTTTTGTGGTTAAAAATGAAGGAGTTAATATTGAGGTGTTTTATCAATATTTTTGTCGGAATGGAGGTATTAAAAATCAATCAGGATTTTTGAGATATATTGCGGGGGTTATAATTTTTAATCCAACCGTTGGATCGTTGTAATTTTTAGATATGTTATACGTATATAAGTTGAGTATATGTCCACAAATTTTGAACCGTTAAAAATAAACGTATGATTTGTTATGAATTTTACGAGATAACTGGTTCAGAAAGTGTAGAAGTTGCGAAATTTGTCATTTTGGTGAAAAATTCAAGATTTGGTGGGCCTCACTCTTGGTTGGTGAAGAAATGTACTGAAATTTTTATTCAAATATGGTGGGTGGGAATAGTAGCAGGTAAAGCCATCAGGTTGCAGGTTAAGTCTGCTTCGGCGTGCTAACATTTTCCTATAAATAGAGGGCTAAGTTAGAATTGAAAATCACACCAGAAATCATAAGTTTTCTCTCTTTCTCTCTCTAAATTATTGAGTGTATTTTGTGAGTATTTAGATACTTTGAGAGTTGCTATTCAGCACAAGTTTTATTCAGCCTCATATCCGATATTCAGTCAGAAGTACGGTTATTTTGAGGTAAGAAATATTATTTTCTTCTTAAATGATTTTATTTTCTTCAATATCATTATACTAAAATATTGATATGAGTTTTTTTTATCAAATTTAGAACTTTTTGTGTTGGGGTTACAATTCACATATACGGCACTATTCACGAATACGGCACTATTCACCGAAAAATAAATTTTTTTCTTTTTTGTCCAAGATGTCAATTATGGTTACTATCTTTGATTGTATCCATGTTTTGATCTTTATTTTTAAATTCTGCTTCACAATTGATTATTATGAAGTATTATTGATCTTGGATAAACTGTTATACAAATATCTACTATTTGTCCTTTTGTCTCACTGGATTTATTTTTTTAAAGATATTTTTCATCATCCTCAGTCCTGAATGATGATATTACTGAATATCTTTGGCATGTAGTGCAAAGATGTATGATTACCTGATGAATATCTTTGGCCTGTAGTGCAAAGATGAACAGGTGTTGAGATGAACATGATCGACTGGTGTTACAAATGAATATCTTTGGCCTGTAGTGCAAAGATGAATATTTGATTCAAGAAGTATATTGATTGATGTTACAGGGATAAAATATTGATGATGGACTTTTAAATCTTAGAAGATAGTAGAATTCTTTCTCTACTTGACTCTTCTAATGGTTTGTTGTTTCCGCTGCAGTTGTTGATCTAAAATTTGTTGTCGATTATATTCTATCAGATTTTTCCCTGTTGAATACTAATGATAATTTGTTGTATATTATCTTAGTCATAATATTCTTTACTGGGCTAGTTGAGCTCACCCTTTTCTTTTTTGTTTCATTTTTCTTCTCAGGAGGTGAGAACATAGTAGGATCTAGTCGGGGTATGGAGTGATGGTTCTAGAAAGATATTTTAGCAGTCCTCACTATTTCTGTAAAATAGTATTTGAATAATTGTAATGAGGACTTATTTGAGTGTGGATATTGTCTAGAAGACAATATTTGTATTTAAACTCACAGTATGTGTTGTCGTATTTTGCACGACAATTGTATTATTGAAGTTGTAGTTTACTTTTTATACCATGTATTTGGCGACTTAGAATGGGTGTTGTATACCTATTTTGGGAACGTCACAGTTGGTATCAAAGCTTAGGGATATGATCCCTGGCTGAGATGTGGGACAAGAACTAGGAGGGGAGAGACGGGGAATTTCTTCGCTAGTATGACTTGAATAAGTTTATTTGGTAATTATTTGGTCAGTCAGATATAGGGATAATTTGTGACATGTCAATTAACCCTTGTTTTGTGGCAGTATTTGAGAATGGCAGTAGAGAACGTTAACAATAGAGTGAATGAGACTGTGGAGACACCTTTAATCACCACCCAGGGGAACGTGCAACAGGAAGGCAATATTTCTCATGTAAACAACGTTACCGAGTAAACGATGAATGATGGAATGTTTAGGAGCTTTTTGCAGTTCATGCAAAATCAGACGAGGGAGACTCGTGTGCAGAATACGGGTGGAAATGATAACAACGCGCGGTTTGTCACAGCCAAGCAGTTCAAAGAATTGGGACCACCAGAATTTAAGGGAAAGCCGGATCCGATCATGGCGGAAACGTGGGTCAAGAAAATTACTAAGATATTCGATGTTTTGGGATGCATGGAGGAACAGAAGGTTCCATTCGCCACCTTTATGTTCCGCGGTGAGGCAGACTACTGGTGGGAGTCTGTGAAGCGTACCCAGCCTGACGCACTCAACATGTCCTGTGAAACGTTTCAGAAACTGTTTAATGACAAGTACTTTCCTAAAAGTATTCGTCATATGAAGGAGGTAGAGTTTATTAGACTGGAACAAAACAACATGACGGTGTCCCAGTACGAGGCGAGGTTCGCGGAGTTATCCAGGTTTGCACCTCATTTGGTAGAGAACGAGGAACGCATGACAAGGATGTTTTTGAGAGGTCTAAAACCCGAGATTCGGCAATATCTTATCTCTCATAAATTTTCTTTATATTCAGATGTTGTAAATAGGGCTCAATTATTAGAGCAAGATAATAAGTATGTTCAACCGAGGGACCACAAGTCATACTGGTGACAGCAGTCATCGGAGCGATGAGAACCAGCGAGGAGGAAAAAATACAGACAGAAGTGGTAACCACTCGGGTGGTCATCGTGGCCATGATAATAGGAGAAGTGAGTCAAGTGAAAATTTCAAGAAGAGAAGATTTAACGATGACAGGAAGACGTCGACATCAGCACCAGCACCAGGAACAAATTCTATGGGAGGAGAACGACCGCCAGTTAGATGTTACAGATGCGGAGAGGAGGGACATATAAGTCCAAACTGCCCACAACAGTTCAATGTATGTTATAATTGTGGAAAGGAAGGACATATCGCTCAAGATTGTACTATAGCGAAACCAAGTCCAACTAGGACGGTGACACCAAAGGCGGATTCGGACAAAATAAAGTCGCCGATTTCTGAAAGAGCGTTTGTCGTGACTGCCCAAAACGTGAGGAACCCGAAAGAAGGTATAACGGGTTAGTTAATTATAAATTCTTGCGAAGTTTTATACCTTATCAGATACCGGTTCTACCCATTCTTTTATCTCTCCTGCTTGTGTTCAACGTTTAAACTTGACTCCAGAGAAATTAGACTTTGACCTATCTGTGGAGACTCCGTTAGGAGAAACTTTCATTACATCTACAGTTTATAAATCTTGCTTAATCCAAGTTGGCACAATCACATTACCTGTTGACCTTATCTCTTTAAAGATACTTGCTTTTGATGTGATTTTAGGAATTGATTGGTTAACTACTCATCATGCCAAAATTGATTATTTTCGTAAGGTTGTTAGTTTTCATATTCCTAACCAACCTGTTATGCGAATTCAAGCAACCAAACCACTAAAATCAATCGTTGTCATACCAAGCCATAAAGCCATTCGTTTATTAAAAAATGAATGTCAAGCTTTCTTAGCCCATGTCATGGACTTGAACAAAAATACGTCAGCTTTGAATGATATTTCTGTTGTTAGTGAATTTCCTGAAGAACTTCCTGGTCTACCCCTAGAACGTGAAGTTAAATTCTTTATTGACCTTGAACCCGGTACAAAGCCCATTTCTAAAATCCCATATCGAATGGCTCCTATTGAACTTCAGGAGTTAAAAATCCAACTATAGAAGTTGGTACTCGAGCCTCTATCTGGTGACTTCCTTTGTGGAATGCACCAAAGTCAGAGTCTTCGTAAGGGACTCTATATTTATGTGGTGGTAAAACAATAAGTGTCATTGTGACGTGCTATCCAAGATTGGGATATGAATCACAATTGAGAGCAACCGAAGTCGGTGACCAAAGTATGTAGCTTTCTGGGCTTAACTGGTTACTATCGGAGATTCGTGGAAGGATTTTCTCGAATCGCTACTCCGTTAACTTAGCTGACTCAGAAAGATACAAAATTCGTATGGAGCGAGGAATGCGAGAAGATTTTCCAATAGCTCAAGAGGAGACTCATTCGGAACCTGTTCTGACCATACCATCCTGGAAAAGCGAACGTGGTAGCTGACGCGTTGAGTAGAAGATTGTACGCGAGTATGAGTGTGATATTGTTGAACATAAAGACCTATTTTGTATAATTTATAAATGATAGAGATAGAGTTAATGACTTTAGGGACCCACGTGATGATATACGAGTAAAATCGACTTTAATCGATAACGTTAAAGCCGCTCATGCTACAGACCTGGAGCTGATGAATATAAAGAAGAAGGTGCAAGAATGTGTTATTCTAGAAGTAAGAGTCGATGAAGAAAAGAAAACTCAAGCCTTAGATTTATTTGAAATCCTCGATCGAGTAGGAACTGTGGCCTATAGACTCGCCTTAACGCTAAGTATGTCGCGTGTTCATAACGTTTTCACGTATCGATGTTACGTAAATATGTGGACGACCCGAATCATATTATTGCGTTAGAACCAGACGAGATAGCAAAGATTTAACGTACGAGGAGGTACCTGTTAAGATATTGGATAGGAAAACATGACCTATGCACGAAGGTCATACCACAAGTTAAGGTTTTGTGAAGAAACCATGCTATTGAAGAAATGACTTGGGAGTTGGAATCATAAATAAAAGCGAGGTATCCTCACCTTTTCGAAACACCAGGTACGTACGTCAATTTCGAGGACGAAATTTCATAAGGAGAGGAGGTTGTAAGACCCCAACTTATTAATAAATGAAATTAAATTTCCTCTATTTATTATTTTGAAATAGAAAGGGTTGATTTGATTAATGTGGTTAGTTATGGGTAAAATGCGCAAATATTTTAAATAAGCAAGTGGTTATAAAATATTTATTTTTGGTCGTTGAATATTCGTGTGGTCGTGGAATATTCTTTTTGTCGGGGAATATGCGTACGACGACGCAGCTATTTATGGGTCCCATAACGGAAAGCGATTGGATGAAGATAACGACAAAAATTGAGTTTTTATAACTAACGACGTAGTTGTTACCGTTAATACTGTTGGAATATCCAGTAGTTAAAATACAGTAATACGCGTGGTTGCACAGTAGCACACGGATTTCATATTATTTTAGAATTATTGATTCTTACAAAGGAAGGCACTACTCAATAATTGTTACAGTAGTTACTGTTCAATATTTTATTTTATTGATTCAATAATTGCTGCGTTGATATTTTATATTATTGTTGTTTCAATAATTGTTGCTGCATAGTATTTTCCTTTATCAGATCAATAATTCATATTATTTAAATAATATTATTAGATAGCATTATTGGCAATGTCTAGAAAGTTCTGTCTAAGGAGAGGTTTGGTCATCTAATTGCGCCCTAGTAAGGAGAAATCTTTATTGGAAAGCCCCCTCTTTCCTGGGAACGGCTTGGTTGTCATAAATGTGATTCTGTAATATTATTTGTAAATAATTAATTATTGATTAATATGATAAGGAAATATTTATTTTATGTAGATATAAATGAGGGATATATTTTTGTGGTTAAAAATGAAGGAGTTAATGTTGAGGTGTTTTATCAGTATTTTTGTCAGAATAGAAGTATTAAAAATCAATCAGGATTTTTGAGATATATTGCGGGGGTTATAATTTTTAATCCGACCGTTGGATCGTTGTGATTTTTGGATATGTTATACATATATAAGTTGAGTATATGTCCACAAATTTTGAACCGTTAAAAATAAACGTATGATTTGTTATGAATTTTACGAGATGACTGGTTCAGAAATTGTAGAAGTTGCGGAATTTGTCATTTTGGTGGAAAATTCTACAATTTGTGGGTCCCACTCTTGTCTGGTGAAGAAATATTCCGAGATTTTTATTCAAATGTGGTGGGTGGGAATATTAGCAGGTAAAGCCATCAGGTTGCAGGTTAAGTCTTCTTCGGCATGCTAACATTTTTCTATAAATAGATGGCTAAGTTAGAATTGAAAATCACACCAGAATTCATAAGTTTTCTCTCTTTCTCTCTCTAGATTATTGAGTGTATTTTGTGAGTATTTAGATACTTTGAGAGTTACAATTCAGCACAAGTTTCATTCAGCCTCATATCCGATATTCAGTCAGAAATACGATTATTTTGAGGTAAGGGATATTATTTTCTTCTTAAATGATATTATTTTCTTCAATATCATTATACTAAAATATTGATATGAGTTTTTTTTTATCAAATTTAAAACTTTTTGTGTTGGGGTTACTATTCACGTATACGACACTATTCACGAATACGGCACTATTTACCGAAAAATAAAATTTTCTCTTTTTGTCCAAGATGTCTATTATGGTTACTATCTTTGATTGTATCCATGTTTTGATCTTTATTTTTAAATTCTGCTTCACAATTGTTATTATGAAGTATTATTGATCTTGGATAAACTGTTATACGAATATCTACTATTTATCCTTCTGTCTCACTGGATTCGTTTTCTTTAAGATATTTTTCATCATCCTTAGTCCTGAATGATGATATTACTAAATATCTTTGGCCTGTAGTGCAAAGATGTATGATTACCTAATGAATATCTTTGGCCTGTAGTGCAAAGATGAACAGGTGTTGAGATGAACATGATCGACTGGTGTTACAAATGAATATCTTTGGCATGTTGTGCAAAGATGAATATTTGATTCAAGATGTATATTGATTGATGTTACAGGGATAAAATATTGATGATGGACTTTTAAATATTAGAAAATAGTAGAATTCTTTCTCTACTTGACTTTTCTAATGGTTTGCTGTTTCCGCTGCAGTTGTTGATCTAAAATTTGTTGTCGATTATATTCTATCAGATTTTTCCCTGTTGAATACTAATGATAATTTGTTGTATATTATCTTAGTCATAATATTCTTTACTGGGCTAGTTGAGCTCACCCTTTTCTTTTTTGTTCCATTTTTCTTCTCAGGAGGTGAGAACATAGCAGGATCTAGTCGGGGTATGGAGTGATGGTTCTAGAAAGATGTTTTAGCAGTCCTCACTATTTTTATAAAATAATGTTTGAATAATTGTAATGAGGACTTATTTGAGTGTTGATATTGTCTAGAAGACAATATTTGTATTTAAACTCACAGTATGTATTGTCGTATTTTACACGGTAATTGTATTATTAAAGTTATAGTTTGCTTTTTGTACCATGTATTTGACGACTCAGAATGGGTATTGTATACCTATTTTGGGGGCGTCACAATTTTGCTCCAACTTGATGAATTCCACCTCCTTCATGTGACGAATACTTTCGAGAAAGTACTTATCGTTGAACAATTCTTGGAACTTCTCCCAAGATATCTTTAGTGCGGCAGGTTGAGTACGTGTTACAGATTCTCACCAGTAATCTTCTTCTTTACGCGACATAAAGGTGGCGAAAGGAACCTTTTGCTCCTCTGAGCATTCCAAGATATCAAATATCTTGGTGATTTGCTTAATCCACGTCTCTGCCTTAAGTGGCTCTGGTTTTTTCAAAAACTTTGGTGGTCCCAGCTCCTTGAATTTTTTAGTAGTGACCATCCGAGAGTTGTCAGTGTTTTCACCAGTATTTTAAGCAGGAGTCTCTCTCGTTTGGTGTTGCATGAATTCTAAAAAGCTTCTAAACGTACCATCATTCATCATTTGGTCGGCGTTGTTGTTTACCTGAGGATTATTACATTCCTGATGCACATTATCCTGGTTATTGATCATCGATGACTCAACGGTCTCATATGCTTTATTGCTTATCTCAAAATTTTTAGATGTCATTCTCAAACACTGTCACAAAATAAGGGTTAATTGACATGCCACATATTATCCCTCTGACCGACCAATTAAATAACAAATAACTTAGGTAGGTCATACTAGCGAAGGAATTACCTGTCTCTCCCCTCCTAGTTCTAGTCTCACATCTCAGCTAGGGATCATATCTCTAAGCTTTGATACCAACTATGTCGTCCCCAAAATAGGTATACATCACCCATCTTAAGTCGCCAAATACATGGTACTGAATACAAATACAAATACAAACTTAATTATATAACTATCATGTAAAATACGACAAAACATGCTGAGAGTTTAAACAAGAATATTATCTCCTAGACAATATCCACACTCAATGGAGTTTTTATTACAATTATTATCACACTATTTTATAAAAATAGTGAGGACTACTATAGCCACCATTACGGACCGTCACTCCATTCTCCGACTAGTCCCAACTATATTCTCATTTCCTAAAGAGAACAGTGAAAGAAAAGGGTGAGCTCAACTAGCCCAGTAAGAAATATTATGTGACAAATGAGATTTTATAATTTAATTTTAATATTTATTGAATTAAATAAATATTTTCGATGATTTAATTATTAGATTAAATAATTAATTGATGCAATTGTGATAGATTAATTTAATTATATGTGTTATTTATTAAATTAATGTGGAGAATTTTATTGTTCAAAGTATGTAATTATGTGAGTTTATTGAATTAAAAGAAATATTTAATAAGCCTAATATTATTTTATAATTTATGAGAAAATTAATTATATGACCATGTGAATTAATGAGAAATTATCATATTTTATTTAAATTAAATTAAATAAGATATTTGATTTATTTTATAATTGGGTGCGACGTTATTAATATATGGTATAAAGGATTTATTAAATTAAATAGTTTTGAGCCATTTAAGGTTAACCAAACGTAGCCTTTTGGGGAGTTAGTAGCAGTTACCCATGATGGGTAACTGACCTCCACAACGCGTCAGTTCTTAATTCATATATACGTCTTTTTCCTTCTTTATTCTCTAAGTCTAGAAATAAGAAAAACCAAATTGCAGAGAGAAATTCAGAGGATTGTTAAGAGAAATTGCGAGAGTCAAGAAGAATCTGAGAAGGAACGTTAGTCTTATTCATTCGTAATAGGGTAATCTCTTCTTCCCCAAATCTCAAACTTACGTGGTTTAAGTTTTTAGCTTTCAAGTTTCTGTTAAATTCATGTAATTGGAAAGAGTAATAATTAGGTGTATATATGTGATAAGATGTTGTTATAATGTGTTTTACCATATATTGTATGGTTCCATATCATCAGTTTCACAATATTATGACGTATATTATTGCTTCAAAATTTATAGAGTATAGAAATATGGCCATATGACCCTTATACGTAAATTTAATATGTCAAACATATATTGTTTTGTAAAATTCACACTCGTATATAATTATATATATTAAAACTAAGAGACCAAACTTTAAATGAAAGGATTCGGTGTTATAACGAACCCGTAGTGTTGATTTTCATGTTTTGTATTAGAAACCTTCAAGAACACCAAGAACAATAAATTACATGTGTTGATTCTGCAAATTATATATTTTAACTTGTTAAAATCATGCTAGAAGGGTTAAGTAATGATTATATGAGTATTACTATGTTTGGGTATGTCTAAATTCGTGTCAAAAAAAAATTAATTGGAGGTTTTGGCCATGTTCTGCAATTTTCGTGAATTGCAGAACTGGTACTAGAGTTTCGCGCCGCGACGCCAACTCCTGCCTTATGTCCCGCGCTGCAGCGCCAAAGTCCTAAGCCGCATCGCCAAGATTAAGCTTGATGGTGGTGCCGCAACGCCACTTAGCAGATTATCCATAAATGAACAACTTTAAGTGTTCAAGCCTATGAATGAGTTATTAACCTAATCTAATGAACATAAAAGTATGTTAGAAGTATAATGAGATGTTAAATTAGATTCTTATCACGTCAATAACATAATTACATGTGGATTGAATTATTGAATGCATAATTAGCTTATTATTTGTGAAGTGTAAATTGTGTGACAATAAGTACGATAAATTGATTAAGTATGGTCATAATCCGAGTTAGAAAAAAGAATGAACTTATGATGACTAGTTACATTATAATTAACTAGAGTTGTGAATGGAAATGATATGTAGGATTTTATCGAAGAACGTGTATAATTAACATGTAATCTACGCACGAGGCAAGTTTCCTAACCTTACTTGTTATCATTATTCAAGTTTATAAATTTCGTCGAGTAAATTTTCTTTATTATTAATCAAGTTCAATTTGTTATGTTAAAGATTATTTATCTTTTCAAAGTATGATTCTGTTATACAATAATTGTTCTATTGTATACCTCTTGAGATTGTTATTCAATTTAAATATCATTTATTGTTGAACCTTGTTAGATTAGCGAATCCTTATTGATTCAACTAGTTCATAGTTGACGAATGTTCTAAATTTCAGAACCCTTATTGATTTATCCAAACCAAACTTCCTTTGGTGCGGACTCTAATGTCAAACTGAGATGAACAACCCTGTATAGGGATTACTTATGTGTTAGCGTTAAGATATTGTGCATAGTATGGTACTAAGGGTTGATCCCCCTAAGTACGAGAAGAAAAGTCCATAGTCTTATGACTGTTAAAGGTTTCAAGTATAACCCTTGATACCTAAGACATAGTTCAAGGTCTTGTGACCCTCACAATTCTTTTGATTCTTGTTATCCATTCTTGATTCAAAAGTTAAGTTTTATTTCAGAAGTCTTTAATTCACTCGCATGTTATTATATTGTTATTTCATTGTTATACTTGTGGGCAATCGTGCTCACTCTTGCGTAATAATAACATTGCAGTTAAGAACGAAAGATCCGACGAGCCTTCTACTAGCAAGGGCAAGGGAAAGATTAACAAGTGATGTAAATGAAGACTTGTTGTTTTATGTGATGTTAAATTTATGTGTTAAGACTTATGTTGATGTTGTGTAAGACTATAAATTGTTTATGTTTCCGCAGTTAAGATTTAAGGTTAGTATAACCTACGATTGATGTATTTAATTCAGATGATGTAACTCCTTAAGGAGATGATTGACTTTTATCTATTAATGTTTTCATTTATTATGGGTAGATAGATATATGATATTTGAATAGTGAACACCAAATCATGTGAAAATTTAAGTACCGGATTTGGGGGTGTCACATATTATGACTAAGATAATGTAGAACAAATTATCCTTAGCATTCAACAGCATAACAACTGATAGAATACAATAGACAACAAGTTTTAGATCAACAACTGTAGCGGAATAAGCAATCCATTAGAAGAGTCAAGTAGAGCATGATATCTACTATCTTCTATGATTTAAAAGTTTATCATAATCTTTATAGTTGAGACTCAGCTTAATAAAAAATCCACATCACTGAATTATCCATGCACAACAGGCCAAAGATATTCATTAGTATCACAACCACGAATTATTCATGCACTACGGGCCAAGGCTATTCGTGTTTTCACCAATGGTCATGATTATACCGAATAATCCCTAGTCATAATCATACCAATCAACAATCCATCTATGCACTACGGGTCAAAGATGACTTTTACCACATCATTTGTAATATTACGGGTCATGATTATACCGAATGTTCCCTGATCATAATCATACCAATCAACAGTACATCTATGCACAACGGCCAAAGATGACTTTCATCACAATATAAGCATGAGGATGAAGAATTCAATTAAATGAAAGCAAAGGATAAATTTTAAAGATTTTATAATTTAATTTATCCAGAATTTAATAATGTCCAAATTGTCAACACGATACTGCTTTGTGGAGTAAAATTCAAGAATAATATTGTATCAAAAATGATTTGGACCGAAAAAAAATCAATTTTTGTCATGAATAGTACTCCGGGTGAATAGTACCTGAGTGAATAGTACCGCATAAATAGTACTTCAGAAATAGTACCCTGTGAATAGTACTTTGTAAATAGTACCCATGAATAGTACTTTATAAATAGTACCGTATAAATGAATAGTACCCATGAACAGTACTCCGGTATGAAAAGCTTAAAATTTAACAAGAATATGCAGAAAAATATCCTTATGAAATGATACTAGATGAAGCGCAAATTTCAAGGATATTCTATTAATTTCACGGAGTATAGAAGCAATACTTTAACAAAATGAGGGTATAATCAGGAATACGAGACAAAAATATTACTCGCATACTACAGAGTATGGAAGAAAATATTATTTCTTAAGAATACTGAACAAAAATAATATCACTTACCTTAGAAGAAGACTGGATACTGGAATAGTGAAGTAGCAGAATACTCTTCTTCTTCATCTCTATAACTTCTCTCTCTATAATTGCTCTTATGAGTCTTAGTGAATTGGTAAGAATGAATGAAGAATGAGTTTCTATTCATAGGAAAACGTAGTTTCGATAATTGCACGTTTAGGGGCTCAAATTATTACAGTATAGTACATTCATCTATACCTCTATTTTTAATTTAGTCCTGCAAGTATTATCGCAATTAATTGCTCATTTATCAGATTAATTCACTCGGGGTACTATTCATGACAAAAATTAATTTTTTTCTGTCCAAATCATTTTTGATACAATATTATTCTCAAATTTTACTCCACAAAGCAGTATCATGTTGACAATTTTGACATTATTAAATTCTGGATAAATTAAATTATTAATCTTTAAAAATTTATCCTTTCCTTTCTTTTAATTGAATTCTTATATCATTGTCATCATCCTCATGCTTATATTGGGATGAAAGTCATCTTTGGCTTACGTGCATAGATGGACTGTTGATTGGTATGATTATGACCAGAGATTATTCGGTGTAATCATAACCTGTAATGTTACAAATGATGTGGTAAAGTCATTATTGGTCCGTAGTGCATTGATGGATAAGTTATTGGTATGATCATGACCATTGGTGATTACACGAATATCTTTGACCTGTAGTACATGGATAATTCGTGGACGTGATACTAATAAATATCCTTGGCCCGTAGTGCATGGATAATTCCTTGATGTGAATTATTTATTGAGTTGAGTCTCAGCGATAAAGTTGATGATAAACTTTTTAAATCATAGAAGATAGTAGATATCATGCTCTACTTGACTCTTCTAATGGATTGCTTATTCCGCTGCAGTTAAACTTGTTCTTTATTACCAGTTTAACACTGTTGAAGGCTAACGATAATTTATTCTGCATTATCTTAGTCATAATATTTTTTACTGGCTAGTTGAGCTCACCCTTTTGATTTAATTGTTCTCTTCAGGAAATGAGAACGTAGTCGGGACTAGTCGAGGAACGAAGTGATGGTCCGAGATGGTGGCTATAGTAGTCCTCATTATTTTATGAAATAGTATGATAATAAATGTAATAAGGACTCCAGTTGAGTTTGGATACTGTCTAGAAGATAATATTCGTGTAAAAACTCTCAGCTACTACACTTTTGTCGTATTGTTTAAAAGAAGTTTGTATTTAAATTCGGTACCATTTATTTGGCAGCTCAGAATGGGTGATGTATATCTATTTTGGGGGCGTCACATCTGCCCCCTTTGCACCACTGCAACCTTTCTCACCACTGAGATCTTTGCACCTCTGCAACCTTGAAAGCTCTCTATGAACAGACCCTATCTACTGCTAGATAGACCAAGCCCAACAGGACTTGAACTCAAATTTCGTTACAAGAAATATATGATTACAAAGAACTCATATTTCCAGCCAACAAAGAATTAATTAAATAACAAGACTTGCTGGAAATAAACTTTGATAGCTCTCTATTAAAATATCTTTGTATAAGACAGATGCTTGCTTTGATTTTACTGAACTGATGTATCCTCAAGTCTCTGTCCCTGATATAGCTAATAAGTAGAATATATATATATATATATATATATATATATAATATATATATATATATATATAAGGAACTAACGGCTATTGAATTTGTTAGCAAAGATTACATAGCTGATAAATCTCTTTAACCCATGCAGTTGACCAACGGATATAATATGAATAAGTTAGCATGAAAAACTCAATCAGTTGGTATATCACAAGATTTTTGCAATTAAAGAGTCCAAAAGATATAAGATATCAATTAATAAAGATATAATATCCAAATCATATATCAGATTATATCTAAAATAAAGGAGACATAGTCTAACAGGATTGTTTAGTTAACTCATTTAAAAAGACTCCTTATCAAATAACTTATCTAACTATGATTCAAAATAGGATAAATATTAAGGAAATACTCCCTCCGTCCCAAATTAATTGCTCAGTTTTGACTTTTTAAAGTCAAATTGACCATTTTTAAAACTAATATTTTTATTATTTTTGCTAAAATATAGGTGAAGAGATTATAACCAAAAGAAAGTATATATAATTTATTACTAATCCCAATTTTTATAATTTTAGAAATATATTTATATATACTTAATTATTAATTCTAAAAATAGTCAATTTGACTTAAAAAAGTCAAAACTGAGCAATTAATTTGGGACGGAGGGAATATTTAGCAATAATATCTTTTTATCAACTAATGGACTATTAATCAAATTTGAACTAACAAAGAAATTAACTTAAAAATTAAATCAACCCAAATAATAAAATTCAATAATATTGTCATCATTAAAATCATAAACCAACAATTAATAGTGGTTTTATAATTTAGAACGGAAAGAGTATTAACTTATGTTGTGAGTGAACATAATGACATAATCTTAAACTAATACGAATTAATAGATAATTGACTAATGAGTATATTCACAATAAAAAATGATATATCTTAAACATGCACAAGATGCAATTTTATTCGGATGAGCATTACAAGACTTAAATTATATCTTAATGTGTTGTTGAACTTGAATATAAAATGGTTTAGATAAAACATCAAAAAAATTAGTCAAATCTATAATATCAAGAGACTTGTTAATCTTCAAATGAATTTTTTAAAAGAGTTCTTCGATAAGGAGAAGAGAAGGAGAGAGCAAACTAAACAAACCTAACTTAAACATGGAAAGGACAAGGAGAGTAAATTAGGGTTGTCAAAATTTTACGTATGATGAATTTGTAATCTATTATACTATTCCTTGTCTTTTTTTTTTTTATTTTTTTTAATACTTTAAGCAAAATTACGATTTTGAAGGAGTAATATGATATAAGCTCCTTGACTTATATGAGGTCAATCTCATATGCCTTTTATTCATATATATATATATATATATATATATATATATATATATATATATATATATAAATATATATATATACACACCTATGGATGGAATGCCTCTCTCTCTCTCTCTATATAATATATATTGAGTGAAGTTGATAATTTTGAAAAGTTCAACGTAAAAATATATAAATTGCATATATATATATATATATATATATATATATATATATATATATATATATATATATATAGCAAAGAATTGCATGCAACTTTGATAATAATCCGTATTAAATTTGCCATGGGTATTCATATACAAACTTTTTCTATATTAAACTTCCTAAAATCTCAGCTTCATCCAATCTGGATATTAATTATAATCCAACTTACATTTGCTATACACGTATCAAAGCCAGCTAATTATTACACAATACTCTATTCCCAGTATAGCGAGTTGAATACACTTAAATTTGGGGCAGGTTTTATCTTCTTCTTTTTTGTTTATTTTTATTTTCTTTGTAATTCTTGGACAGTTGGACGTCTGAAATGCCACATAATAAAAGTGGAGATACTTTAATTTCAGTGTTTAAGCCAAAACAAATTATAAAACGTAATTGTTTTTATTTTCTGTTTTATCTTTTGTAATTAGCAAAATAATAATATATTTAAGAATTTAAAAATTACTCTGAGCACTATACATATGCAAGATAAATGTTTGGACAAACAAAAGCTAATACCTTTTTTTTGTCTCAAATAAAATGTACACGTTCTTGCTAATTACAAATAAATTTCTAGTTTCTTCTCTAAGAGGGTGTTAATTTATTTAGCTTAACGGCCCTGAATCATACTAATTGTCATCTCATTATTAGAGTCGGCTCCAAGACTGACGAAACTCAAGTGTGTATCCGGTCTTCTGTTAATAAAAGCAGGTTGGCTTGGAGAGGGAAGAGTTGTTTCATTACATAGCATAAAGACTACTTCAGACATGGTTGGTCGAATATCCGCAGATTCTTGCACACACAACAGCCCGATATGAATGCATCTCAAAGCTTCGCGGACATCATATGATTCACACAATGTTGGATCAACTATTTCCAATGATTTACCTTCTGTCCAAAGATCCCAAACCTGAAAGAAAAATAAGCATGATAACATCTGAATTTACGGTAAATGAGGAGTAGATTCCGAGTAGCCTTTGGATTAACCCAAATAGGTCAAGAAAGACGTACATCTGAGGTAGTAAATGAATGAAAATTTTTCTTCCCTTTTTGTTTTCTCTTGAAAAGTATCACCATGCTTGCATGACATCAAAAATGTGATTTCAAGGAATAATTAATACATTTGAAAGGGTAACATATTCATGTATTAGTTTACTTACATGCCCAATTAAGTTCACTGAATTTTCCTGATAGCAAGTCATGTTCCTCCTGCCACTGATGATTTCTAAATGTAAAACTCCAAAACTGAAAACATCAGATTTTATTGAGAAAATGCCTTCCATTGCATACTCTGGAGACATATAACCACTGCAAATCATATATACACACAAAGTAAGATTAATGTTTTGCCCTCAATCTGTATGTGTATAATAAGAGGAAGCAAAAAACTTACTATGTTCCAACTACTCTTTTTGTAGTTTCTTCCATTTGATCAGTCCCAAATATTCTAGCCATACCAAAGTCTGATATTTTAGGGTTCATGGAGGCATCTAGTAAAATATTGCTGGCTTTTAAATCCCTATGAATGATCCTTAATCTCGAGTCTTGGTGAAGATACAACATCCCTCGAGCAATTCCCAAAATGATATCAAAACGTTTTCTCCAATCTACCATTGATCCTTTTGCTTTTCCTGTATATCACAATTTAAGAGTTCCATAAAATCAAACGTGCGTGAGTAACAAATATATTCTCCATGACTCCACACAAAACATATAAAATTAATTACTTGAGGTCTCATAGAGTTGCATTTTCTCTTGTTATTAATTTGTACTATTCTTCATATATATGAATGGAGAAAAAAAGAAGAAGACTGATTAATTGGAAGTTGAAGGAAATATATATGGCGTACCAAAAATGAAGCAGTCCAATCCTTTGTTTGGCAAGTACTCATAGATTAGCATTTTCTCCTTTTTTTCAATGCAGTATCCCAAAAGTCTCACAAGATTCCTGTGCTGAAGTTTTGCTATCAATGTAACTTCATTTCTAAATTCTTCTATCCCTTGTTTTGAACTATTTGATAATCTTTTCACCGCAATTTCTTTCCCATCAAGCAGTTGACCCTAAAAATAACACTTGATTATATATTAATTTAATTTTCATTTTTTTCAATTGAACTAATATGTCTCATCGATATAAACTTTAACGCTACCTTATATACGGTGCCAAAACCACCTTCTCCGAGTTTGTTGGCAAAAGCAAAATCGCCTGTGGCTGCAATAATGGTGCTTAAGGAAAAGAATTGCACATCTGCACTTGTCCCATTCTCATTCATCTCCACTCGTCTTGGAGAGCCTCCCAAAGATGTAGTACCACTATTTTCAGGACTAATTTGCAGTTTATGATGTCTTTCGATACTTTTCCTAACTGTCCTTGAAAAAAGATATGAATGACCGAGCCTCAATATATATATATATATATAATATATATATATATATATATATATATATATATAAACAAGTAACTAAGCAATTTATTTGTGTGTCGCTAAATGTGTATCTGAGAGATATTTGGTGAAATGTGTAACGAAGGGGGTCCTGGTCCATATCATTCGTACCTAGCTTGTCAATTTCTAAGGTGGTAAACCTAATTTGCTATGCAATTATATATATAAATCTTACTTTCCCAAAAAGAAAAATTTACAATTGAGGCCAATAATTTACCATTTTGGCTAGCGCATGCA
>CM029014.1:222665816-222765151 GCA_016801055.1 Panax notoginseng
AGAACGCAAGGAACCCGAATGAGTTCATCACGGGTAAGCTTATCATAAACTCTAACGAAGTCATACTTATTGATACCCGTTCAAACCCATTCTTTTATTTCTCCTACTTGCGCTCATCGATTAAATTTGATTCCGGAGAAATTAGACTTTGACTTACAGTTGAAACTCCATTGGAGAAACCTTCATTACATCCACGTTTATAAGTCTTGTTTGGTTCAAGTTGGTACCCACACATTACCTTCGATCTTATTTCATTAAAAATACTTGCATTTGACGTGATTCTAGGGATTGATTGTTAACTACTCATCATGCAAAAATTGATTGTTTTCGTAAGGTTGTTAGCTTTCATATTCCTAATCGACCTATTATGCGAATTCAAGCAACCAAACCATTAAAATCAATCGCTGTCATCTCAAGTCATAAAGCTATTCGTTTATTGAAAAACGGATGTCAAGCTTTCTTAGCTCATGTCACAGATCTAAACAAAAATACGTCAGTTTTGAATGATATTTCTATTGTTAATAAATTCCCTGACGTATTCCCTGAAGAACTTCCTGGCCTACCCCCAGAGCGTGAAATTGAATTTTGTATCGATCTTGAACCCGGTACAAACCCATTTCCAAAGCCCCATATCGAATGGCTCCTATTGAACTTCAGGAGTTAAAGACCCAACTGCAGGAATTTAGACATTGGCTTTATTCGTCCTAGTACTTCTCCTTGGGTGCTCCTGTTCTGTTCGTGAAGAAGAAAGATGGAAGTATGCGACTTTGTATTGATTATCGGGAGTTGAATCATGTCACCATCAAAAACAGGTACCCATTGCCACGTATTGATGACCTGTTTGACCAGTTGCAAGGAGCACAATTCTTTTCAAAGATCGATCTTCGTTCTGGATATCATCAGCTGAAGGTTAGAACTGAGGATATTCCAAAGACGGCTTTTAGAACTCGGTATGGGCATTATGAATTCTAGTTATGTCCTTTGGATTGACTAATGCTCCTGCTGCCTTCATGGATATGATGAACCGGGTATTCAAGGAATATTTGGATCATTTTGTGGTCGTCTTTATTGATGACATCCTTATTTATTCCAAAAGCCGTGAAGATCATGAGCAACACTTGAGGCTAGTACTCCAAAAGCTTCGTGAATACAAGCTTTATGCCAAGTTGAAGAAATGGAGTTTCTGGCTGGAAGAGGTAGCATTCCTTGGGCACGTAGTATCAAGTCGCGGAATATCGGTTGACCCGGCAAAGATTGAAGCTATTCAAAGCTGGAGCAACCTAAATCAGTGACCGATGCGTAGCTTTCTTGGTTTAGCTGGTTATTATCGGAGATTCGTGGAAGGATTTTCTCGAATCGCTACTTTACCATTAACTCAGCTGACTCGGAAAGATACAAAGTTTGGTTGGAGCGAAGAATGTGAGCAGAGTTTTCAAGAACTCAAGAGGAGACTCATTTCAGCACCTGTTCTAACAATACCATCTGGCTCGGAGGATTTTGTCATCTACAGTGATGCTTCGAGCAAAGGGTTGGGATCGTTCTCATGCAACATGGAAAAGTCATAGCCTATGCATCAAGACAACTCAAGGAATATGAGAGGAATTATCCTACTCATGATCTAGAGTTGGCAGCTGTTGTCTTTGCACTTAAAATTTGGAGGCATTACTTGTATGGGAGAAAGGGAGATCTTTACGGATCATAAAAGCCTCAAATATTTCTTCACTCAAAAGGAACTCAACATGCGACAAACGACGTTGGCTTGAACTGTTGAAAGATTATGATCATACCATTCAATACCATCCTGGAAAAGCGAACGTGGTAGCTGACGCATTGAGTAGAAGATCATATGCGGGTACAAGTGCAATATTAACAACGCAAAGGCCCATTTTGTGTGACTTGCAAAGGATGGAGATAGAGTGAAGACTCCAGGGACCCATGTGATGATGGCGAATATACGAGTAGAACCGACTTTAATCGATAAAG
This sequence comes from Panax notoginseng, assembly GCA_016801055.1. Lineage (NCBI taxonomy): Eukaryota > Viridiplantae > Streptophyta > Magnoliopsida > Apiales > Araliaceae > Panax > Panax notoginseng. The sequence goes on from CM029014.1 coordinate 222,667,800, forward strand.
TTAAAGCTGCTCAAGCTACAGACCTGGAGCTGATGCGTAGAGGAAGAAAGTGCAAGAAGGTTCTATGCCGGAAGCAAGAATCGATGAAGAAGGAATACTTCGAGTCAACTCCAGACTTTGTGTTCCTAACAACCCTGATTTAAAGTATGAAATCATGATGGAGGCGCACAACACACCGTTTGCAATCCATCCTGGAAGTACCAAAATGTATCATGATCTTCGTCATACATTTTGGTGGAGCAATATGAAGAGAGAGATAGCGTTGTTTATCTCAAGGTGTCTAACTTGTCAACGAGTCAAAGCGGAGCATCAAGTACCAAAAGGTCCATTGCAACCACTTGAAATTCTAGAATGGAAGTGGGAGCACATTACCATGGATTTCGTTACCCGGTCTTCCCAGGTTTCTCAAGGTATTGATGCGATTTGGGTCATTGTTGATAGATTGACCAAGTCTGCTCATTTCTTACCGATACGAGAAACTTATACACTTGAACGTCTTGCTCGTATGTACATAAAAGAGATTGTAAGACTGCATGGTATGCCAGTATCCATAGTTTCTGATCGAGACCCAAGATTCACTTCACGATTTTGGGTTAGTTTACAAAAAGCTATGGGCACGGAGTTACGATTTAGTTCAGCATATCATCCTCAGACGGACGGACAATCAGAGAGGACTATTCAAACTCTTGAAGATCTATTAAGACTCTGTGTCTTTGACTTCAAGGGAAGTTGGGACAAGTTCTTACCATTGGTGGAGTTTTCCTACAACAACAGTTATCAAGCAAGTATTGGCATGGCTCCATTCGAAGCATTGTATGGAAGAAAATGTCGTTCTCCACAGTATCTGGGATGAGGTGGGCGAAGCAACGTTGTTGGGACCGGAGTTGGTACGTATGACTACAGAAAAGATTCAAACGATCCGACAACGTATAAAAACCTCACAAGATCGACAAAAAGTTATGCTGATCTTCATCGAAAGGACGTGGAATTTGATGTAGGAGATCATGTGTTCTTACGTGTTGCTCCATGGAAAGGAGTTACGAGATTTGGAAAGAGAGGAAAGCTAAATCCTCGATTCATCGGTCCATTTTTAATCCTCGATCGAGTAGGAACTGTGGCTTATAGACTTGCTTTACCACCAAGTATGTCTCGTGTTCATAACGTTTTCCACATATCCATGTTACGCAAATATGTGGAAGACCCGAATCACATTATTGAGTTAGAACCGGAAGAAATAGCGGAGGATTTGACGTATGAAGAAGTTCCTGTTCAAATCTTGGATAAGAAGGAACATATTCTACGCTCCAAGGTTATACCTCAAGTTAAAGTTTTGTGGAGAAACCACGATGTTGAGGAAATAACTTGGGAGTTAGAATCAGAAATGAAATCAAGGTATCCTTACCTCTTCGACATACCAGGTGCGTACCCTAATTTCGAGGGCAAAATTTCATAAGAAGGGGAGGTTGTAAGACCCCAATTTTTATAAATAAAGATGAATTTTCTATAAATATCATTTTTGAATATTATGAAGTTAATTTGATATAATGTTATAGTTGTGGGTAATATTTATAAATTTTGCAAAGTAAGCAAGTTGTTATAAAATATTCGTTTGGTCGGAGAATATTCTTTTTGTCGGGGAATATTCGTACGACGGCACAATCATTGGTGGACCCCACAACGGAATTATTGTCGGATTGAGAAAACGACAAAATTATCTTTCTATAAAAATAACAGCTGAGGTATTACGTTAAAATCGTTAAAACTGTTGAACTACTTGGTAGTAAAAGTACAGTAATACGCGTGGTTGCATAGTAGCACACGGTATTGATTATTGATGCTTACGTGAGAAGTCACTCAGCTATACTCAATTATTGCTATAGTAATTGCTGCATCATATCTCTTAAATTATTGTCATAGTATCGTCTGTATAATATGTTATATTATTAAATCAATAATTGAGACGTTGTGGTAAGTTTGGTTATTTTATGGGGGGCCATATGTCATCATCTAAGAGTCTCTTCGTCAATAGTAATTACCGTCGTCAATAGTAATTACCGTCGTCAATAGTAATTACCGTCGTCAATAGTATTTACCTTGGTCAATAGTAATTACCTTCGTCAATAGTATTTACCTTGGTCAATAGTATTTACCTTGGTCAATAGTAATTACCTTCGTCAATAGTATTTACCTTGGTTAATAGTAATTACTTTCGTCAATAGTAGTTGTCCCTTCAATATTACCAAGAGTCATTTGACCCTTCGTTAAGACCAAGAGTCATTTGACCCTTCGTTAAGACCAAGAGCCACCCTCAGTTTTTCTATAAATAGAGGCCTAGGGCTTCATTATTTTTCACGAATTCATTCAAGCTATAGAGAGAGAAAGTATAGAGAGAATAAGAGAGAGAGAGACTAAAAGTATTCTGCTACATCACTTTTTCAATATCCAGTTCTTTTAAGGTAGGGAATATTATTTCTTTTATATTCATGAAGAGAACTTCTGTTATTCCATTTGTTATTATTCTGTTGGAATAACCAGTATACGCGGTCTACCCTATACTTGGTGACATTCTTCTATTATTCTGTTGGAACATCCTGTCTGTGTGTTTTACACCGGACCTGGTTCCGTTTTTTATTATTATTCTGTTGGAACATCCTGTCTGTGTGTTTTACACCGGACCTGGTTCCATTATTTATTATTCTGTCGGAATATCCTGTCTGTGCGTTTACGCCGGACCTGGTTCCATTATTTATTATTCTATTGGAATAACCTGTCTGTGCGGTCTATCGCATGCATGGTGATTTCTTTTGTTATTCCATTCTTTATTGTACTCAGTTGGTTTTTGACTTCTATACTCCATGAAATTTGTGGAATATCCTTGATAGTTGCGTTTCATCCAGTATCTTTTCAAGAAAATATTCTTCTAAGCGTTCTTGAATTTTACTCCACAATGCAGTATCATGTTGACAATTTGGACGTTGTTAATTCCTGGATAAATTAATTCTTGAACTTGTTTTATTGAATTCTTATATCATTGTCATCATCCTCATGTTTATAAAATGTTGAAAGTCATCTGTGGCATGTAGTGCATAGATGGACTTGGTATGATTATGACCAGGGATTATTCGGTATAATCATGACCGTAATGTTACAAATGATGTGGTAAAAGTCCTCATTGTCCCGTAGTGCATTGATGGACAGTTGTTGGCATGATCATGACCATTAATGAATACACGAATATCCTTGGCCGTAGTGCAGGGGTGATTCGATGATGTGGATTATTTTATTAAGCTGAGTCTCAGCGATCGCAGTGTTGAAAAACCTTTAAAATCATAAAAGATAGTAGAGTTTATTTTCTACTTGACTCTTTTAATGGATTGCTTGTTCCGCTGCAGTTAAACTTGATGTCTATTATATTTTATCAGTTTAACATTGTTGAAGGCTAATGATAATTTATTCTGCATTATCTTAGTCATAATATTTCTTACTGGGCTAGTTGAGCTCACCCTTTCTTTCACTGTTCTCTTCAGGAAATGAGAACGTAGCTGGGACAAGTCGGGGTACGGAGTGATGGTCCGAATGATAGTATTAGTTAGTAGTCCTCACTATTCTATGTAATGGTGTGTTAATAAATGTAATGAGGACTCCTTTTGAGTATGAATACTCTCTAGAAGATAATATTTGTATTCAAACTCACAGTTTATGTTTTGTCGTATTGTACACGACAGTTGTATTATTAAGTTGTATTTGTATTATGTACTATGTATCTGACGACCCAAGATGGGTGATGTATACCTAATTTTGGGGGCGTCACAATTTTGCCCTTCCATGTAACAGTCGCATAACTTGCTGGAAATGTCATTATTCCTCCCAAGTCTTGTGCAAATAATGAGAGTGTTGCAAAGGAATAATATGCTCTAGGGCTCCATTATTGTATATGCTCACCAGATTCTTCTCTTCAATTGGCTTTGCACACTTCTGCACTTGAGCCCAGAATCTGTCCATATAGTCTGAAAGTTCTTCATTTGGCTTTTGTTTGAATCTCGTGAGTTCTACAATGGTCACCTGTTTCTGCACATAGAAAAACTTTTTAAAAAATTACAATTTTAGATCATCCCATTCTTGGATTGACTATTTTTCTAAATTACAGTACCAACTGAAGGCACTATCTGTCAATATCTTGTTGAATTCTCGGAGTAAAAGGTTGTGGTTACTCACTTCGTCATATCCCATCCATGGGGACATTGACTCTACAAAACTGTCTATATGTTCTCTGGTATTCCATTTCTCACCGTTGTACTTCGAGAATTGCAGAGGGTGATCAATATACCCTCCTTGGTAAGGCTATCTCCAGATATGCGCCGGGCAAGGTGGAATGAAGTCTAATTCTAAAAAGCGAGTTTTCTATTTGTGAAGTTGATTGATTACGTCGATCATATCATCCTTTATCACATATTAACTTTTTGTATGAATTCTTTACGGGGTTGTGATGTACAGATGCATCGACAGTGTGTGCGGCAAAGAGATCAGATAGTGTACACTTGCATCATGTAGAATTTGCATGGGTTGTGTGTGTTGACTTTTTCGTTAAATATGGCTCGAAACGGTCGGCATCTGCATTTGTGAAAATGCTGGGAGTGTGGGTGGAATGATGGTTGGTTGAGTCTGACTTGCTTCCAATCTGTGTTGTGGTATGTCACAACTGTTATGGAGCTCTAAATGGATGATTGGAATAGGCTGAATCTCCGTTGTTGGAGGTAAATTATGATTTTTCTTGTTGTTGTCATCCACTCCTGCTTATTCTACTTGCGAACTTTCTGGAAACAAGGCCTTGAAGGTTGGAATCTACATCAACTGCTAGTAGAAATTCCTCATTTCCTCCTGCTGCCTTTGCATCTTTGACATCATGTCCATCATCATCACTTATCCTTCTTCTGCCGCCTTCAACGCCTTAAGAATCTACAGCTGCACAACATTCATTATTATCTACTCTCTAGTTGCTTCTTCACCTTGCCTGCCTGTGCTAGTCTGTCTGGTGTTGGTTGGTTATTAATTGATCAGCCATATGTGGTGAGGTTGAACTTCCTTCCAAAACTTCTTCTAGGATTAGTCTCTCTATCTCCATATTCGCCCCTTGGAAAGCTTGGTTTGCTTGCCTTGAGGCTGGATCCGACGAGGTTATACTTGTAGTCAATTAAACTTTACCTGTAGTTCTCCCGCTTCTAGTTGTAGACATTCTCTTAACTAATTCTACACCTCCCCAACAGAGTCACCAAAGAATTGTGGGTAAGGAAATCGTACATTGCAAGGGTTAGGGGTTCGTGTTGGCTGAGGAAGAGAAAAATCCACGAAGAATATGGAATTGATTGATGAATTGAAGATGGGAGATGTAACGACCCCAAAATCGGGACCAACTTAACCCAATATTAGGATTAAAATTAGTCTCGAACTTGTGCGTTCACTACTATCTAAGTTCAGCCTTACATCAAAATTAGATGCAATATTTGCTCAAAAATGCGAATAATTAAAAACTTCTTTTATATATCTTTCTTTTCCCGTGTTCCCTGAATCGTAACCTTCACGATTCCCAATAATTAGAGTAAATGAACTATGAAAGTTGAATTATCAATACTTAACATCTTTTGTATTGATATTCTACCTGTATAATTCTATATACAAACATTCACCACAAAACATCTCATTTCAAAGTAAACATTTCCTTATTTATTGAATACCTTCAATAGTACATAATTGTTACTTACACATTTCAAAGCTATTAACTTCTAATTAAAGAAAATATTATTCTTTTGAATATCGTCCAATCTTTATCATCCAGATATCAAGTAACATTGCATTCTATCGTTAACCTTAATCGTTCTTCTTCTTCTTTTTAGCTTTAATCAACCCTTGATCTTAATCTTCATCCTCTCCCTCTTGTTCGGCTAACTCTCCTTCTTTTCTCTCTAATTTGCTAGGTTTTTATGAATTGGTGATTTCTAAGTGAAGGAGGAAGGGTTTATTTATAGAAGACTCAAGACTTAGCCCCTAAGTCTCATGTTTTAACAAGCTTGACACCTCTTGCTAAATTAAGCTTGACAACGCTTATAGTCAGCGACCTCTAGGTTTTAGCTTGACAAGGCTTATGGTCATCCACCTTGTGCAAGGTTAAAAGCTTGACAAGGCTTATGATTAGCCACCTCGTGCTAGGTTAAAACATTGACAAGGCTTATGGTCAGCTACCTCGTAGTAGGTTTTAGCTTGACAAGGCTTATGGTCAGCCACCTCGTGCTAGGTTTTAGCTTAACAAGGCTTATGGTTATCCACCTCATGCTAGGTTCTAGCTTGATGATTCTTATAATCAACCACCTCGTGCTAGGTTTTAGCTTGACAATGCTTATGATCAATGTAACGCCCCCAAAATAGGTCCAATCCACCCAACCCATTCTGAGTCGCCAAATACATGGTACAGAAAACAACTACAAACTTTATTATTACAATTGTCGTGTAAAATATGACAACACATATGCTGTGAGTTTTAATACAAATATATACTAACTGTGACTCTCATCTCTTTAGTTGGATAACACATCACATTGATACCTTACATAAAGGTACAGTCAATAACTGTTTTAGAAATTAAAATCTTTGAAAAATGCTCAAGGAAACCTTCATACATGAGAGGCCATGAATCTAAGTTATAATAGATATCATATGACTCGAGAATTATCCTCGGTTGGCACAATAGACCCCAAAAAAAACGAGAAGATTACTATCATGTTCTTTCCAATGGCGAGTCTTCTCTTGACATATAATTATCTCCATTGTCTCCAATTGAGAATTATATTTCAACTAAACTCCAAGATTATATAGGTAGTGCTCGTAGATATACTCAGCAAGTGGATGTGCACAACCCTGTCTTATGATAATACGAAGTCGTATGTCGTTAGACATCTTGTATGATAGTGGCAAAACACCCTTCCAAAGTTGGGTTCACCTCACTCTATTCGGTTCACCAAAATCAACGGTTAAATGACGTATAAAATACGACACACTTATATAAAATTCTCAATAAAATTATTTCCATTTTTCATACTGTTTTAGGAGAAACCTCAACAGCTATAGACCACCGTTCTATTCCCCTGTTACCCCCGCTCGACCTAGCTACACTCTTATTACCTAAAAAGAATTGTGAAGTAAAATGGTGAGCACAAATAGCCCAGTAAAGAATATCATGACTAAAGATAATTAAATTATCAATAGCTTTCGTTAGTAATAAATCAGAGATTTAGAACATATGGTAGGTGTTAAAACTTTTCAACCATAGTTGCAGCGGAACGAGCAATCCATTAGAAGAGTCAAATAGACCATAAAGTCAATTATCTTCTCCATGTTAAAAGTCCACCAACAATGTTTTATCCCTATAACATCAATCAACAGTTCATGTCCACAATCATCATGTGAATAACTCATAATCATAATCGTGGTTCTAAATTCCTCTTCGCACCCAGGACGAAGATAATTTTCATCACCTGAAACATTAAAGATCATGGTTATACCAAATCACAGTTCCTGTTCATAATCATACTAATAAATTCATCTTTGCACTACGGGCCAAAGATATTCATCAACAGTTCATCTTTGCACTACAGGCCAAAGATATTCAACAACAGGTCATCTTTGCAGTATGGGCCAAAGATATTCAACAATATGTCATCTTTGCACTACAGACCAAAGATATTAATATCCCAAAGAACTATATAATCATTTCAGAATTTATATAAACAATAATTATAACCATGTTGATCAATTCACCTTTGCACTTAAGTTAAAGATATTCAATTGTAAATTCAATGGTCATGATCATACCAGTCAACAATTCAACTTTGCATTACTGGCCAAAGAGAACCCTTAGTTACGATCATACCAATAATCTACCCACCTTTACACTCAAGTGAAAGAGAAATGTCATCACCATGATTATAAAAATGTTATATATGATAATAAAATAATATGATCAAAACATGGATTTATCTCTATGACATCAATCAATATGCATCTAGAATCAAATATTCATCTTTGCACTACAAGCCGAATATATTCAGTTATATCACCATTTAGGACTGAGGATGATGAAAAATATCTTAAAGAAAATTAATCCAGTGAGATAAAAGGACAAAGATTAGGGATTCGTACTTTAGTTTATCCAAGTTCAAAAATACTCTATAATAATCAATTGTGGAGTAAAATTTAAGAATGAAGATCAAAACATGGATACAATCAAAGATAGTAACCAAAATAGACAACTTGGACAAAAAAAAGAAAATTTAATTTTTCTGTGAATAGTGCCGTATTCGTGAATAGTATCGTATACGTGAATAGTATCGTGTAAGTGAATAGTAACTCCGACACAAAAGATAAAAATTTCACAAGAAAAATCATATTTCTTGAATAGTACCGTATTCATGAATAGTGCCGTATACGTGAATTGTGTTGTATACGTGAATAGTAACCTCGACATAAAAAGGTAAAAATTTCATAATAAAATTCACACCAATATTTTGGTATAATAATATTAAAAGAAATAACATCATTTACGAAGAAAATAACATCCCTTACCTCAAAAGAACAGTACTTCTGATTAAAATATCGGATATAATATTGAAGAAAATTTTCACTGAATAACAACTCTCAATGTATCTAAATACTCAAAAAAAATACGCTCGATATTATAGAGAGAGAAAACTTCTGATTCTGATATGATTTTTAATTCTAACTAAGCACCCTATTTATAGAAAAATGCTAGAACGTCAAAGCAGACTTAACCTGCTACCTGATGGTTTTACCTGCTGCTATTCACTCACACCACCATTGAAAAAAATTCTCAGCACACGAACAAGGACAAGAGTATGGCCCACCCATTCTAGAAAATTTCTAAATATATTTTAAATTTCAAAAATATTCAGAAACTTCAACAATTCATAATAAATAGCCCTTTTATCAGAAAAATATGAATTTTATATCCATTTCATAGGAAATTTAATTCTCTACAACTTTGTAGAAGAAAGTTTTTTCAAATTCCAAACAGAAAATGACCGAAATTCACATTCGGATGATTTTTAATACCTTCATTCCGACAAAATACTGATAAAATACCTCAACATTAATTTTTTCATTTATATCCACATAAAAATAAATATTTTCTTATCATATAAATCAATAATTAATTATTCACAAATAATATTACATAATCACAATAATGACAACCACGTCATTCTCAGAAAAGAGGGGACTTTTTCGATAAGGATTTATCCTTAGTGGCGCGCAATTAGGTGACCAAACCCCTTTCCTAGACAGAACTTCCTTAGATATTGTCAATAATGGTATCTAATAATATTATTCAAATAATATAAATTATTGATCTGATAGTGGAAAATACTGTGCAGTGACAATTATTGAATCAACAATAATATAAAATATCAATGTAGCAAATATTGAATCAATTAAATAAAATATTGAATAGTAATTACTGTAATAATTATTGAGTAGTGACTTCTTACGTAAGAATCAATAATCCAAAAATACTGTGCAATTTCGTGTACTACTGTGCAGCCACGCGTATTACTGTATTTTAATCACTGGGTATTCCAACAATGTTAACAGTAACAATTATGCCGTTATTTATAAAAAAATTCAAACTTGTCATTTTTTTCATCCGACCGTTTTCCGTTATGGGGCCCACAAATGGCTGCGTCATCGTACGAATATTCCCCGACAGCAAGAATATTCCATGACCAAACGAATATTTTCTAATAAAAATGAATATTTTATAACCACTTGCTTATTTAAAAATTTTACATATATCACCCGTAACATTAACTTTTATCAATTTAACTATTTACTAAATAGAAAAATTAAATACTTTTATTTCATAAAATTCGGGGTCTTACAATCAACCACCTCGTGCTAGGTTTTAGCTTGACAATGCATCTTGTAACTAAAAATATCTTTCAAGTAGCTTGGTCAGAATTTTTGGTTGATTGTGGGGTTGATTAGTGGCAACCTACTTGTGTCGTGCTTTAGATTTTGACCAGATATAGAAAACCAAATCCATGTCCTTTGATCCGATTGATCCAATGTGGTTTCTTAGTTACTTACTCATTAAGCCTAAGTAGCTTACAAGTTACTTCACTTAGAAGCAAGATAAATCATTATATCAGTTTAAGCATGACAAAGTAGCTTTTCGTAAATATATCGAGAACCTCGTCGGTGAAAATATTTTTATTTCGTCTATGAAATCGCAAGACATACACATAATCAAATAAACATATACTAGGTCTTAATTCGACCTTTAATGTCATAAAACCACATTTACACATACTAATATCCATAAAATTTTATCTTAGTAGATATTCATATTCATGAATCCAAATAATAGGTTACACAAATTATCGGGTTGTCACAACATAGCAAAATTTATATCCACTTATGCAGTTCAATTTTCAAAACTTATCGCATAATAAGAATTTTATATATTAAATTCTTATTTAAATATTTTACGAAAAAATCGTATTATCACATTCTCCCCCCCCCCCTTTATAAGGATTCTATCCTCGGAATCACAATATCGAACCTCCCTACTCGGTTCTGTATACATTCTCTCTCGATCACGCTGATTCCTCTTGATGACATTATTGTGCGATAATAAAATATATTATTCTTACATATTAATACACATATTAACATACATGCATCTCCAAATGTTATTAATTTTATGCTATTTCATACTTATCCATTTCGTATTCCAAAAGTCCTATAATTTATCGGACTTAATCTTTCATTCCTATACGTTTTTAAACTTTCACGTGATTATATCCTTTCACTTTTATGATCCAAAAATCTTTTATTCCTCATCACTTTGCATTTCTCATTCTTTAAGAATTTGCTTAAAATTGTCATATTTTACAAACTTAGTTCATTCCAAAGAACTCTAACCTTTCTAAATTCAACTGCCAGAATATAAATCCTTCACAATTGTTCAATAACTGTGAGGCAAATATAAATAACTCAAAAATTCAAACGATTTGCTTAGGATGAGCTTTCATAAAAAATTTGAAAAGGTTTTAACAGAAATGCATCTGCAAACCGTCTTGCTTATCTTGCCTGTCTTGCTTATGAACATGTAAGTAATCAGCCTATCACTCCCTGTGTTAATTCTTGCTAGAACGATATTCACGTTCATCTTGTATATAAATTTTTTCCCTAATTCAGGGATATTCTGGAGTCCATATTAAATCAATTCAATTGGACATTTCAAAAGCTTAATATTAACAATGAAATATATGTGTCAAGCTGATTCAAATGGCTTTGACACTACTTTAATTTATTTAACATATTGAAAATCATTTTATGACGCATAGTACCACAATGTTTTTAACAGTCCATTGAGAATGTCTTCAATGCATTAATGACTCCATCATTTGCCACATCGACATCATATTAGTGATGCAATGATGACTAAAATACATTTTGATATTTTCAAATGTTGTCTAGCCGAACTAATTAACATAGACATAAGAAATAACCGAACCTTTTAAAACTTCTTGGTTCAACAATTTGACCCAATATATATATATATATATATATATATATATATATATATATATATATATTTCTTTAAAAACAGAGCAATTATCAGTATGATGTCAATAAACTTCAAAATCTAGCATAGCTAGAAGATTTAAGAGTATCCATTTCTTCTTTCATCTGCTTCAGCTTTCCTTATAGCTCCAATATATAATCCTATCATCAATACTTAATATAATGAAAATAATCAGTTCTAAAATCTATAATATTCCTATACCATAGAATAGCTTATCAAACTTACCACACTTTATTTGTTCAGGAACTTGCCATAAAAATATGAGTTTAAGAACTTATCCGAGCAATATGTAGTCCAAGAACCAATCAGGGACTATCCATATACTTAGAGATTCAAAACGTTCCATATAATTATGAGTCACAAACTTGTCATAAGTGTGAGTTTTAAGAACTCGCACCTAGTCCTATATTCTCTACTATTAGATATAAATATGACAAAAGAATCACTTTCTCACCATACGTATAACGATAGCGCGACACCGATATTTCAATGATTATCAATATAATAGACTAAGTGGTTGTTAAACCAAGCACAAAACCTCCGCTCATACAAAGGTTTGCACAACTTAGCCATCACACGAGTCCTCAATGAAATCACACCCAATCCTATCTTGTTCTTATCTTGTTATTTGCCTTAATACGATTTTTCTTTAATTTGTATTCCATAATCTTTTTAACTCTTTTCGAGTTTTATTTATAGTATCTTTCCTGCATAGCATTTTGCTATAAAACTTTCAATTATTCGATTAATCATTTTCCCTTTTTATGACTTAATAAGATCACGTAGTGATCTTTCCCTACAATTTAGGTCAGGAGTTCCCTGATCCTCAAGATTCTTCTTTGAATCTTTACGTATTATCTTATCACATTCATTATGAATTTCTAAATCCATTTTAAGATCATTCAAACCTCATTCAAGTTTATACTTAGCATTCTCTTTTCTTGTTTACAGTTATAGCCTAGGGTATGCTTATCTAAGGTTTATAACCCATAGCTTTTATACTACTCTATGACTTTCATCCATAACTAGATAACACCTCACAGTGATACCTATCAACTGGCCACCGTACTTCATGGCGTCCCCTACGGAAAGTATGGCTTTGGTGCTTCTCTTTCTAGGACAGTCACTAGCAAAATGGTTAGGGCTCTTCACAACATTTGTGTTTATAACTCTAATACCAATTGTGACGCTCATGGTACTTTCAACCATAGCACCTCATAGTGGAACCCATCAACTTGCCATCGACTTGCTCAGTGTCCCCTACGAAGAGTCTAGCTTCAGTGCCTTCCCTTATAGGGTCGTCACCAGCAAGAGGCTCGAGGTTCATCACAACATTTGTGCTTATAGCTCTGATACCAACTGTAAATACCCCAAAATTGGGACCAACCTAACCCAATATTAGGATTAAAATTAGTCTCGACCTTGTGCGTTCACTACTATCTAAGTTCAGCTTTACATAAAAATTAGATACAATATCGGCTGAAAAATGCGAATAATTAAAAACTTCTTTTATATATCTTTCTTTTCCTGCGTTCCCTGAATCGCAACCTTCACGATTCCCAATAATCAGAGTAAATGAACTATGAGAGTTCAATTATCAATACTTAACATCTTTTGTATTGATATTCTACCTGTATAATTCTATATACAAACATTCACCACCAAACATCCCATTGCAAAGTAAACATTTCCTTATTTACTGAATACCTTCAATAGTACATAATTGTTACTTACACATTTCAAAACTATCAACTTCTAATTAAAGAAAGTATTATTCTTTTTGTATATCATCCAATCTTCATCATCCAGATAGCAAGTAATGTTGCATTCTATCGTTAACCTTAACCGTTCTTCTTCTTCTTCTTAGCTATAGTCACCCCTTGATCTTAATCTTCATCTTTTCCCTCTTTTCTCTCCAATTTGCTAAAGTCTCCCCTCTTAGTTTTTGTGAATTGGTTATTTCTAAGTGAAGGAGGAAGGGCTTATTTCCAGAAAACTCAAGACTTAGCCCTTAAGTCTCGTGTTTAAACAAGCTTGACACCTTTTGCTAAATTAAGCTTGACATGGCTTATAGTCAGCCACCTCGTGCTAGGTTTTAGCTTGACAAGGCTTATGGTCAGCCACCTCGTGCTTGGTTAAAAGCTTGACAAGGCTTATGATTAGCCACCTCGTGCTAGGTTAAAATCTTGACAAGGCTTATGGTCAGCCACCTCGTAGTAGGTTTTAGCTTGACAAGGCTTATGGTTAGCCATCTCGTACTAGGTTCTAGCTTGAAAATGCTTATGATCAACCACCTCGTGCTAGGTTTTAGGTTGACAATGCAGCTTGTAACTAAAAATATCTTCCAAGTAGCTTGGTCAGAATTTTTGGTTGATCGTGGGGCTGATTAGTGGCAACCTGCTTGTATCGTGCTTTAGATTTTGACCAGCTATAGAAAACCAAATCCATGTCCTTTGATCCGGTTGATCCAATGTGGTTTCTTAGTTACTTACTCATTAAGCCTAAGTAGCTTACAAGTTACTTCACTTAGAAGCAAGATAAATCATTATATCAGTTTAAGCATGACAAAGTAGCTTTTCGTAAATATATCGAGAACCTCGTCGGTGAAAATATTTTAAAGCTTGTCGTTTTTATTTTTAAGCTTGGTGTTTTTCTCTGAAAATATTTTTATTTCGTCTATGAAATCGCAACACATACACATAATCACATAAACACATGCTAGGTCTTAATTCGACCTTAAATGCCATTAAATCACATTTACACATAATAATATCCATAAAATTTTATCTTAGTAGATATTCATATTCATGAATCCGAATAATAGGTTACACGAATTATCGAATTATCACAACATAGCACAACTTATATCCACTTATGCAATCCAATTTTCAAAACTTGTCGCATAATAAGAATTTTATATATTAAATTTTTATTTTAATATTTTACGAAAACTCGGATTGTCAGAGGAGAAGAACATGTAAATAATTACTCTAGTAACAAGTGACAGAACCCTTAGGATCCAAGAGTCATTTTGAGTATCTAAGATCCAGATTGTCTTCTTGAATGTCTCGAGTTAAGAGAGCATAAAAAATGTCCCTTCTACTGAAATGGAGTGAGTATTTATAAAGTTTACTGGAAAGTGATCATGTGCCTGGCACATGTCTAGACATGTGACCTTAGAGGAAATTTCAAAAATACCCTTAGTTATCCTATTAATGCTTAAATCATCTTATCCTTCTAGCCACCATGCAATTCAATCTCTCAATCATTTTTCAAAATGAGTCGTCTTCACGAGTCTTCAACCTTGGGACTTGTGGAGAATTCTCTCAAGTCTCACTCATTAATTTCTGATTTTTTCGTCATTAATTCAGTTCTTTTAGATCATATGTGAACCCTAATTTGTATTTAAGCCCACATATATCAAAAGTTGCATATCAAATGACTTTTATTACATTATTATATAAATACAACTTTCATTATACACATACAACTCATTTTAATAAGACTGTACAAATGATAAACTGCTCATTTTGAACCGTATGGAAATCAAATCCGGTGCTTATCTAGAAGAACAATTACTTATGCTTCAAAGTAATTGTACATGCATATTTTAATTATAAATTACATATTTTATGTATGATTTGGTAGTTAATTATATTCCTTTGTATCAATGTCCTTACGTGAATTTTATTATTACTTTTTTGCAACGTACCACACGTAGGTTTTAACTCGTTCTTATGCTATTTGATTACGAGCCGCGCCGAGCGCTACTTAATTATGAACATAGTAAGTTTCACAAGCAGATGTTTACTTTGAGGTCGACCATACCGATGTGTTTTAAGGAATTAAAAAATACTACTCCATCCGTTCCTTAATATAGGTCGTTTTAGGGTTATGCACAAGCATTAAAGTAATGATTGTATATCATTAACTATAATATCAATTGTCTATATTATCCTTATATTGAAATAAGATATTGTTATTTATTGGACAGAAAATAGTGAGAGAACCAATGTTATATTTAATATTTGGGGTAATATTGGAAACTAAGCAATTAATGCTTACATGAAATTCTAAAACGACTTATATTAAGGAACAAAAATATTTCTCTAAAACGACTTATATTAAGGAACGGAGAGAGTAATAATTAATGATAATCCCAATGATAATCATGTTTAGAAAAAAGTAGGGGCTGCCCCTAGAGACAAAACTAGGTAGGCTTGCGGTTTATGAATAGCATGGGCAGGTGATTAATTATTGTCTGACTGGAAGGGTTATAACTTCAGTCCTTCTACGCCGACCGGCTATTTCCGACCGGGGTAGTGACCGGCCGGAAATATTTTTTTTTTTTTTTTTTGCTTTTGATTACAAAATAATTAATGTGATTTATTGGAACTGAAATTTTTATAAAATGCAGTGATTTAGGCGTCCGTTTGGATACACGCAACAAATAAGGTTGTACAGACTGTATAATCCTGTTTGTTACGTGTATCCAAACGGACGCCTAAATCACTGCATTTTATAAAAATTTCAGTTCCAATAAATCACATTAATTATTTTGTAATCAAAAGCAAAAAAAAAAAAAAAAAAATTCCGGCCGGTCTCTACCCCGGTCGGAAATAGCCGGTCCCCGTAGACTTTTTCTTATAACTTAGCATAACCCATAGTAGTATTATACGGAAGTGATTAGTATGAAATTTATTTTTAGATAAATTGATCAATTGATCAATAGAGTATTGACACGCAGACAAAGTTCTATGTGTGTCAGTATTTTATTGGTCAATTGACCAACTTACCCAAAACTAAATTTTATGCTAACCGGATCCGTATTATACTCCTATCTAATTGTGTTTCCAAATATGTCATAATTAATTTGTTACACTAACTACTATTTGAATTAGGTAATAGTAGGAAGAGTCTTTAGCCATGACATGAGCATTATTATATTAGTGATCGTATATCACTGAAAAAGTGTGGTTATGATTGTATAGTATTAAGTAATAGAATATTGAAATTTTTTTGTTATTAATAAATTTAAAAAGATATTATTAATGAAATATAAAAAAATTAACCTATCTGTAGATTAATGCGGCTATAGCCAATTGAGTCATTATCCATATATAGAAACTGGTAATTAAATGAAGAAAGAGGGAGGGACCGAGAGAGGGAGGGAGAACATTCCATAGGGGCACGGAGACAAGCGGAAAATCCAAAGAATTGATGGGGGCCGGGTACCCTAGCTAGGCTACCTAATTCCATTTTGCATCAAATAGAAAGCGACTATGGCGTCTTTTACTAAAAATGTTCAAGACATATCAATATATCAGCCTACCATTTTTCACACGCGGCCCCTTTATTCAATCACTAGTACTAGTCTCAAATTACCATCTATATCAAAGGAATTTTGGTGTCACAACCTAACTTTAAAATCTAAGACTAAACCTTTTTTTTTTTTAATCGGGAGTATCTCAACCGCAGTCGGATTAAGTCTTCACGAGTCCGATACCAGAGCGGGTTTGCTACCAGACTCGCGCCAAGGGTACCGTGGTCATCATGAACAGTGGAACTGCTTTAACAATTGTTGCTAACGGGAGTCGAAATGAGGATGTACGAGTTTACGGCTCATTCTCAGTCGACCTTGAACCGCTGCATCATATACTGATGGTTTATTTAGGACTAAACAATTCAAACGTTACCACTTATATTAAAAAAAATTTATATCGTAATTTTAATTTTAAAATTTAAGACTAAACAATTCAATTGTTTCTATTGGTGCGTTAAATTCACAATTAATCCGATAAATTCTCAGGGCTTCTAGTGGTGGTGGCTAATCTGCTTGCAATTGGAGTGGGTACTTTTGACTCTTTCTAGCATGTCCAAGATCCACGTGTTTTATGGCACGCGTGCCGCGTGGACCCCAACCCTTTGACTTAGTAAACTAGCTAGTTATTGTCTCTCTATCAACACTAGTCAATTGCACAAGTACTTGCAAAGGGAGTATATTTTTAGGCCTTTTATAATCTATACTTTATGCACACACGGTAGCAGTCCTGCCCAAACTAATACCACCAACCCCCGTTTAGATTTAAAATTATAAATATATTTTGATTCTTTAATTTAATTTTTAGAATTAATAAATCCAGGATGAATATTAGTATGTATTTAATTTTATTACTACTATAACCACGGTAACCAACTAAAACTAAGGTTATATTTGTTTGTAAATATTATACTTGGGATATAACTATTAATTTTAAGTGTTTTGTTTGTTTTTAAATTTAATATTGGGACTATTAGTCTCGAGAATATAAAATAGTTTAATAGTCTTGATATTATAATTATAATTTCGGGATTATAATTCTAGAATTAATAATCTTGAGATTATAATCCCGGAATTATAATCCTTATAAACAAACATAGCCTAAAGGTGCTAATTAACTACTCATTAACATATTGCTGTTTTTAATGCTTAAATCATGAATTGATCACATTTAAACTTTAAATTTCACAAATTAATTTAAAAGGACAAAATGCATTTAGAATTTTGTGATGGAGGAGTATATATGATAAATTAACGAAAGAGTAAAACTTAATTAACAGCTAAAGTTTGAAAATAAGGCTTGTTGATGAAAATTACTTGTGCTTTTATTGATTGTCCCAAAACTTGGTTTTAATTTAGATGAATTGATATTATCAGAGTAAAAATAATGTTGTTAGAACACACACACACGTGTGTGTGTGTGTGTGTGTATATATATATATATATATATATATATATATCAGTCCTCTTCAGTTGAGGGATCCCTCAAATAGTGTTATTTGAGGGATAGTGCGCTCAACCGTTGGATCTGTTTTAATAACTTTATGTGGCTGAGATTTTACATCTTATGTGTTGCATTGGATGTGTTGGGTTATTTGGAAAACAGGTTTAAAAAGATGTAAAATCTCAACCACATAAAGTTATTAAAACAGATCCAACGGTTGAGCGCACTATCCCTCAAATAACACTATTTAAGGGATCCCTCAACTAAAGGGGATATATATATATATATATATATATATATATATATATATATATATATATATATATATATATAACGATGATATTCTTTTAATTGTTATAATGATACTGAACAATTTTAATGTCATTTATTGCTCTAAATTATTTTTACTCCGAATCATGCAACAGAATATGCCAAGGGAGTGATATATAGTACATGTTTGTGAGATTAGAGGAACTAATTAAAGTCAATAATATCACAGTCCACACATTTTCATGGAACTGACCCAACTTGACTTGGAAGTCTGCCGTGCCATTTCAAAGTCAATTATGAACAATTGCTAATTTTGGTTATAAACTTTAACTATGAAGTTACTCTCTTTTATTATTCAAATTTCTCACGCATACAACTTGTAATAATTAAGTGACCTTTTATATGTTAAGCATTAGCTTCTCTTTTTTTATTTTCTTTTTGTTTTCCTTGTTTGCAAGTTTACATATCTACGTGTCATGCAACAAAAACATTAACATGCTTAATACTTCTAAGATTATCAGTCATTTCATTTTATTTTATAACTTAATTATGTTGAGATTATTCTTTTATATATATATATATATATATATATATATATATATATATATATATATATATAATAAGGGAACTCATCCATCACAATCGTATTAGTTAAATGTAAAAGTGAAGGTTCAAATGGTCCCGAAATTAAGGGATAAAACAATTTCAGCCGTTGAATTTAACAAGGAAAAAATGGTAAAATATTCGTGAAATCGTGACATAGGCATCCACATCAAACTTCATCATCATGTCACATCCCTTTGTTTATAAGCAACAATAAGTCTATCTTTTTTAAATGAAGCAAGAAAATCATATATTAATACTAAAGCTAGGAACTAAGAATAAATATAACATAAAGAAAAATTCGGTTCAAAATTCCTTTCTTATTTTTTATTTTTCACTCTTTTTAATGCCCTTAATTATGTTTATCTCATCATCAACTCTCAAAATGTCAACCTGATTCCAGTAATTTCCATCCCAACAGCTTCACATATTTGTGGTATATATATTTTAGACCAAAGTAAAGAAACCAAAAGGTACCAAAAAGAAGACCAAGAAAAAAAAATCAAGAACAAGAAAAGAGAATAGCAAATATTTTTAGCCATGGCAGATGAATTTCAAGCTGAGGTTTGTGGAGGAAACTGGTGGAATCCAACTCGAAGCGCCTTCGGATCGTCGCTTTGTTCTTCAGTGATGATTAGTGATATGGGAAGCTTTGGCTGGTCAACTGACTTGATGGACATGAAGGCAAAATCTAGTGATGAATCTTGTTCAGCTTCTGAAGGGTCTATAATTTTTCAAGATAAACAAAAACCTATGAATCAAGACTCAGTTTGTTGTGGTGGTGGCGGCAACTTATCGATGGATTCAACCTTAGAAATGATGGGTAGTGGCCTTTCTTCATCACTAACAACAGATTGGAATCAAACTTTATTGTAAGTATAATTCAATTTTGAGGTCACAATATGTAGTATATTTTATGGAACAAATATAGAAACTTTTTTTGTTTTTTTGTTTTTCTCTTTTGGTCTCGATTATTGTTCAACTTTAATTCGTCATAAACTTACTCATGGTCCAAACTTTACAGCCAATACATACAAGTTGCACATGTTTTGAGATTTATTTCTTTGTAATCTTATGGAAAAAGGAAGGTGAAATGATCAATTTCTTCTTGTCATTATTTAGTGATGGTAGCAAAAGGAACAATTGCAATTATCAGTCTATTCTACAAGAGGACATGAATTCAAGCTTAAGTTATCAACAAGATTCCATTGTTAATTATTCCCAAATCAAGAAAGATTGGAGTGCAAAAAACTTTCCTATTATCGATGAAGGTTCTTCCGTTTTGAAGCCTCAATGTTTTCCAGTGAATTCATCCTCATATGGTTACCCTTCTTCCTTGTTCCAAACCCTAATTGATACTAATTTTCAATGTCAAGATTCTATATTTGGTAATCAGTCCATGGCCTGTCCGTCGTCTGCTACAAATAATTGTCGCAAAAAGTTGAATGAATATTCTTCTTCTTTGCCTAAATTATCATCCTTGCTAAAACCTTCAGTACTGCCAAAAGAACAATCTCTTAGTCATTTTCAATTATCAAACAACACCCCCCCTTGGAATTCTTCGGCTGTAGCTATGAATGATGTTCGAGGTAGCATTTTCAATCCACCGCAATCTAAATTTATTTCACCAACATTTGAAGACAAGCCCGATTTCCCCAAACTCACTACAAAGGTAAATATAAAGATTAATTCTTGATATATTTTTTTGGGTTAAGTTGTTTATAGTAATTAGGGTTTAGGGTTTAAATGCTGAATTTTACTATAACAATTTCAGCCTAATAATGAAAGAGTTCGAGACTTGAGCTCAGTGGTGAAGAAAAGCAGCAGCAGTGAACCATCATTTAAAAGAGCGCGAATTGAAACACCATCACCATTACCAACTTTTAAGGTAGGTAGATCGATTGATCAAGCATTGAACAAAATGGAGTTTAAATTTTTCTTCTTTTGAAAAATTTAAATTTAAATTTAATCAAAGTATTGGATGATAACTTGTAACTTTATAATTATCAGGTAAGGAAAGAGAAGCTTGGGGACCGGATTACTGCCCTCCAGCAATTGGTTTCGCCTTTTGGAAAGGTAACCTTTCTTTCTTTCTTTTTATTTATTTAAAAAAATTTTAAATTTTAAATTTTTCCGTTCTACTTTTCAATGTAAAACTTCTCTAATGCATTCAATTTGATCATGGTATATGTTGTTTCAGACTGATACAGCATCAGTTCTCCACGAAGCTATTGAGTACATCAAGCTCCTTCATGATCAAGTCAATGTATGTTCCATCCTTTTCTTTTTGGCTAGCTCTTCCTATACATAATAAACCCCATTAATAATATTACTCTAGGACGTTTGCGCAAATTAATTCTAATTAGAAGTAATTAATTAAGCTGCGCATATATATGACCTTCCGTTAATAGGAGCCTTGTGCACTGTCTACGATTTTTAGTTCTAACGTTCGCTACCTTTTCTGTACAAAATTTCAGGTTTTAAGTACTCCATATTTGAAAAATGGAGCTCCCGGTCAACGCGAACAGGTAACCGACTATCTTATGCTTCTATATTTTTGTTTCCCTTCAAGTTTCAATAGTTTTCAAAATTATGTGAAGTACTTATAATCAGATTTTTTTTTGTTTTTTTTTTTGCAGACCCTTAATAAACCGAAAGGCGCAAAAGGGGTCGCTAGTCAAGACTTGAGAACAAGAGGACTTTGCCTCGTGCCAATATCGAGCACCTTCCCAGTTGCTGCCGAGACTAGTGCTGATTTCTGGACACCAACATTTGGATGAACCTTCAGGTAGAGAAGAGAAGCTAAGCAACTAGAACTGCGTGCGTACCGATAAACAATCCATCCGCACCAAAATTAGATATACATTTTGATTTTTTAAATTAACTTGCGAAATCCTAGTTTTCAAAATCGATTTGAATTTATTTGATTTTCATACAAACTAACTACTACAACTACTGTAAACCAAGTAAAAAGTGTTACTTATTATTTCAAAACTTAAACGAATTCATATCAATTTTAAATTTTTGGATTTCGATCAAAATGTATCTTTAATTTTGGATTACATGGAGTATGTTTAGCATGGAAGGAATATATTGATGTGGTGGACAAGTACAAGTGAAGAAGAGCAACACAAAAGGGAGGGAAAAAGTTTCAAGAAAGGACAGCTAATCTTGGACAGATACAAGAGGCAGAATGATGCAAGGATAATAATTAGGTAGCATATATTGAATTAGGATAATATTGATCAGTTGTAATAATTAAAATGCAATAGTACTATATATAGTTAATGGTGGATTAGGAATAGGAACAGGTGCTAAATTCAGCTGAAAATTTAGATTGGTTTATATAGTAGGAATCATGTGTTGTTACTTGGTGAGCTCAATTTAGCACAAGCTGTATAGGGTGTAAACTATAAAGGCTTCTGTTCCTGTTTCTATATATATATTTTATGAGACAAAAATAAAAGAGTTGAGTAGAGAAATTAAATAAAGAGGTTATTATTGAATTCAAGAATTGAAAGCTAAAGTGTAAATTTGTGGAGCTCATTCAATTGGAGGCTCACTTTTGATTTATTTATTATTTGGAACTTGTAGTGGAAGGCAGAAGGCGGTCCAGTACTGATATATATATATATATATATATATATATATATATATATATATATATAACCTTAGGGTTTTTTCATTTTGTCAAAATGAGTTGCATGCACGAGCGCGTGTGAATGTCTGTTGGCGTTTAAGCCGTAAGGCATGCGTCAAGCTTTCTCCACCTAATTAGGTCTTCTTTTTCTTCTTTTTGTGCACACCTAATTAGGCTCAGTGTACACTTAATTAGGTATTTCTAAATCATTCCGCTTGCCTCACTAATTTAAAGAAGAACTTGTGTCCAGCCGTAAATTATAATAATAATATTAATAATAATTAGGTATCTCTATATGAGTAGTTATAATTAAGAATTTTCTTATAATCTAAATGTAATAAATTTAGAAGAATTTTAGTTAAATTAATTGTTTTTTATATAAATAATTTAATATAAATATGATGTTTGAGCATTCAATACTATTTTTTTTCATGTCCAAATAAAAAATATTTCATACTAAGTTAGAATTTTAATATTTAAGCAAATATAAGTAAAATAATAATAACAAAAAATTAGTATGTTAAATTTAGAGTATTATGTAAGATTACTGTTTTTAGATACATAAATACCGATACATGGTTTGTTAAGTCATTAAAGTATCTCAACTCTGATTAGGTTTGGTTTGGATGCCAAAATCAGAAAATGCTTCTCCAATCTCAAAATGAGATTTTAATTTTATTTTTTAAGTTTTTAGCCAAATGAAGTGTTAGGATGCACCATCATTGGAACCTAGTTTCAAGATCCATACTCCAAAATATGTCGAATCACTATTGTTATATTTCTTTCGTTCCAAAATTAGAGATGTAGTTTGACTTTAAGATCAAATGATAATATATTAAATTTTAAAATTGATAAGAATCATAAAAGTTTAAAATAAAATAAATTTTGTTATTAATAAATTTTGTTATATATTATACAATTATAATAATTGTATCAATTAAAATTAAATATATAAGTTCACATCAATTTGAAGTTTAGTATGTCGTTGTATAACATCAAAAATCAAAGTGTATTTCTAATTTTGGAATGGAGGAGTATATGATCTTTTGTTAGAAATACACATTTTTGTATTTTGAACATTTTTTGGTTAATATTGAGCATAATTTAAACTTAAATATAGACGAGATTTAAGTGAATACAAGGCATACTTTATAGTCTTCCATGAGGAGAATAAAAATGTCACACCTTAATACTCTATTTGTCCTCAAAAGAATAATTAAATGTATAAATTTATTTATCCTCAAAAAGATAAGATAAAATACACAAAGTGAAGGACAAATATGTCATTTAATAAGGTCCATTAGTATATATAAAAAAAGTACTTATTCATTTAATATAATCTTGTGAGATCATTAGGAATAAATTTAGAACTTTTTTACTCTCCTCTTTATTTTTAATTTTCTTAATGTGTGTAAATTATAAAATGATCATTATTTTGAGTACGGATGGAGTACTTGCCACTTGCCAGCATAAATAGGGAACACACCCTCCGAAAAAAGGAAGTCACACTTTACTCTCTAAACCCTAATCCTCCATACTGAGTGAGTTCATATTTAACAGGAACTTAAGCATATATAGGAACATTTTCTTGGCGACCACAATCAGAGGCGGATCTATCTATATACGTGACAGTATATGCAGTTGTTTCTGTTGAAATATTTTTTTATGAGTACAGGGGAATGCAGATATATAAATTAATAAATTTAAGAGGACAAATTAATAAAAGAGTTAAACTTGGAGGGGGCAAAATAAATTCCATAAACCAATTTTAAATACAAATACAAAAATCTTCTTTGTTTTAAGGCTTGGTGAAATCTTAGAAGTACAAAACTAGTTTATGCTTGAAATTAATTCATGATTTTGTTTGAATATAGAATGCAAATTTGGTTTGAGGCTATGAGCATTTAGAGAATCATTCAAATTAACTAAAATAAGTTTCTAAATTCTATCTAAATAATTTTTATTTGAAATTCTTTTTTTAGTTTGAATTATGAATATTTATTACAATTTGTAAATATTATTATTATTAGTTAATATTATGATTAATTTAAAAAAAATTTATTTAATTTCAACAAAAAAGTAATTAAAATCTATCCCTACTAGAAAAAAATTCAGGATCCGCCACTAACCATAACCACAACGGTCAAACTCCCTTAAGTTATTCATTTGTCAGGTCCGAGCCACCACACTTCACCCAATAGCCATTAATTAATTCACTCTAAGGATCATTACTCAGACGAAAATAGTTAGACCTAATGCATTAAGATTTGCATAGAGCAAAATTAAATACAATTATTTTAGTTTTCCGAAACTTAATCCAACTACCAAAAAAAATTAAAAAAATTTGTGCTCATTCTTTCAAACAAAGACAATTATTAAGTTGTTGTCAATGTGAATCACACATTTGTAAATATGTATCGAATAAACTTTCACGTGTAACAAAAATAAAAAATGTGACTCTCACTTTGTTTAATTTTTGTTAAAATTTAAGAACGAATAATATTACAATTACACATATATTATATGAAAGACGGAAAAGTAAGAACACACAATATATTCAGGTTCACCAATTTGACTAGTCCTACTTGTATGATGATTCACACACTCTACAATGATCCACACTCCAAACAATGTTTTTATAGTAACTAGAAAAGCGTAACTGTTATAACATGATCTTAAACACATAAGATCCAATACATTAGTAAAACTTAAGACCGGACTACTAATAATTCTCGAAACCCAAATGCACTTGGCACTTGGCTTTCAGAGGGTGTTGTCCCGCCAGTTCAGCAAAATTTTTGACTATCCTGTCGTAGTGGCCATTAGTCGAACCCGCAAAAGTATACGTAATCCCAACAATTTTCAACATTATTTCCAACTTTCCAGAAAGTAGATTGAGCATAATTAAGTACCGAGTTCATTGAATAGGCTAAAGAAATTCATCCTTTATGTTACTTCACTTTCTTTTTTTTAATATTTTTTCCTTTATTTTTTATTTGGGCAAGCATATAACATAACTTCAATTAGACCCCAACTTTAAATATCATGCAAATTATAGATAAGATAAGAATTACAATGACATAAATATTAATTTCAATACATAGGAAGTCATACAAGTATCAAAAACCAAAAAGATTAATTAATATAAAATAAAGAATCCTCATGAAAAATGACTAATCATAAAAATGCACTTTAACATATTCAATATTTTCTTCTTTAGCATCTCTCCTTACAGCTAGCTATGTGTATAATCTATTACATGACCTTTGAATTGATCGGCCGATAGGAATTATGCCAAAAAAATTCTACTAATTTTGAGCATCCGGATAAGTACCCTTTTGTTCTTGATATATTATAATTTGATGGAACTTGAACTTAATAATTTAGAGGCTGTTGTTTAGCTAAAGAGAAACATAGAGTTAAAAGGGAAATTTATAAAGGAAAAGCATATTGGCATCATTGTGATGTTGGTAAAGTATGTAGGACTCTTAGCAGCTCAATCATTCTTTATGAGCAGCTTTCCTTCTTTAATTTTTTTGTTCTTTTTCCTTTAGCTGTTAATCAGGGACAAAAAACTATATTTGTTTTCTGATTTTTCGCAACAAAAGGGTGCATGTGTGTGTGTGTGTGTGTGTGTGTGTGTGTGTGTGTATATATATATATATATATATATATATATATATATATATATATATATATATATATATATATATATTTCATTTTTCTTAATTATATTATTCACCTTGAATCTGATTGATTGATTTTTCTCTTGCAGCTGGTATATATACACATGTAGCTTTTTATTTCCTTTTCTATATATGCTCACATGTGCATTATTCTACCCCAAATTTATCACTTAACTCTTTTATAAGATAAGAGACCAAGGTTTTGTCACTATATATCAAGAAAGTGTAGATTCTTTTTTTTCTTTTTTCTTTTTAAGATCGACAAAAAGTAGAAAATAGTACACAAGTGACAAATCTGAAAGAAGGTAGATTAGTAAGTATAAATTCAGTTCCCATTAATTTAGATATTCACGAGAACAAAGTAATACAATTTCAAGGTATAAGAAATAAATCGATACTTTTAGAAAAAGAGACTATATACAAAGTTGAAATGAAGTTATTTCATTTTAGTTGATACAATAATTATAAATGTATAGTATATAACAAAATTTATTAATAACAAAATTTATTTTATTCTAAATTTTTATATGTTATACTAATTTTGAAGTTTAATATATAGTCGTTTGATTTCAAAACTCAAACTGTATCTCTAGTTTTAAAATGGAGGGAGTAAAATTTTGTTTAATTTGGTATTTTATACTTTCTAACATTTAGCTTTGATGAAGACGATGGCAAAATAGGTCAGTTTCTCATCTTTCAAAAGGTAATACTACGGCCCTGTTCCGCAATAACTTATAAGTTGATCAAACTAATTTATAAATCATTTGTCTATTGTTGAGATGTTTGGTAATGACTTATTTTTGAACTTATAAGTCAAAATATAAGCAACGTACAATTTGATACTTATTTAAAAATGACTTATATAAGTCATTCTTAATAAATTGGTTTAACCAAATGTAATGTCCATTTTGCATCTCTTCTATTTTGCTAAATTAAATCTCTATCCTTCCAACTTAATATATATTTCTTCTCCAACTTAAGCAAGCATGTAATAAATTATGTTAAGACAAAAATATCGTCACCCATATATATATATATATATATATATATATATATATATATATATATAAAGGATCAGATCCGGACTCCCGGACCTGATTAAAATACAGACCATTTTTTTTTTGGCTTTTTTTTTAAAACAACTAAATTTTTTTAAAAAATATTTTATGGAACTGGAATTTTTTCATAATACAATATTTTGCGTGTGATTTGGATACATATAACAAAATATGTATGTACAGTCTGTACATATAACAAAATATGTATGCACAGTCTGTACAGATTTATTTGTTATATGTATCCAAATTACACTCAAAACACTGTATTATGGAAAAATTCCAGTTCCATAAAATATTAAAAAAAAAATTTAGTTGTTTTAAAAAAAAGTTAAAAAAAAAATAAAAATCCGGACGGTACTAAAATGGGAGTCCGGACTGGAACCGGACTCATATATATATATATATATATATATATATATATATATATATATATATATATATATATATACGGTCCGGATATTAAGCTCACCCCTTATCTAGCTCACCTTGCTCACCACCCTTTAGCGACGAACCGGACAACAATTCGGTCTGTCGCTATATGTAGAACCGTCGTCTTAGTTTTTAGCGACAGACAACATATAGAGACGGACCGAATTGTCGCCCGGTCCTTGCTAAAGGGGGGTGAGCAATGTGAGATAAATAAAGGGTGAGCTTAATATCCGAACCATATATATATATATATATATATATATATATATATATATACTTTCCAGATCTTAAGCTCACATCTTATTCAACTCACCCGAGCTCATCCTCCCTTTAGCGACGGATCCGGCGACGGTTCGGTCATACAACCGTCGTCTATACTTTTAGCGACGGATAACATATAGCGTCGCTAAAAGTATAAACGACGGTTGGACGACGGAACTGTCGCCGGATCCGTCGCTAAAGGAGGAGTGAGCTCGGGTGAGTTAGATAAGGGGTGAGCTTAAGATCTGGACTATATATATATATATATATATATATATATATATATATATATATATATACAACACATAATATAATATATTCATATATAATATTGAATGCATATACTCTCTCTGTTCCGAATTATCTGTTGTTTTAGCAAAAAAAATTTGTCCCATAATATCTGTTTTTTTAAGATTTCAATGCATTTTTTTTGTTTTCCAAATTTGCTCCTTTACCCTAATTATTGATAATTATTACTCTCATTCATGCCTCTCCTCTTTTTTAAACATCCATATTCACGCCTCTCTCTCTCTTCAATTAATCATTGTTTCTTTCTCTCTCTCTCTCTTCAATTAATCCGTTGCTTTCTCTCTCTCTTCAATTAATCATTGTTTCTCTTCCTTTTCATATTCTGACCAATTGTTTTGTGGGATTTTGGTGAAAAATAAAAAAGTCAGTACAAAGGATATTTTAGTATTTTTAGCATACATATTGGTATCTGTGTAGAACTCTAGAACAACAGATAATTTGGGACGGAGGGAGTATAATATAATACATTATTAATATGTATTATATTTATATTATATTATATTATATTATATTGTATTTATAATACAATATAATATATTTATTTGTTTAGTATTTTATTTAATGAAAAAAATAGTGATTCTTATGATATGATATTAATTTAATATATCTTTTTATTAATGTTCTTTTTAGTAATTTTTACATTTTATTTTAACTTATAATTTATTATCAGCCGAACACCTTCACAACTTATTTTAACTTAATTTTTGACTTATAAGTCAATCTAGTGCCAAACACTTTTATTTATAAGTCAAATGATTTATAACTCAGCTTAAATTTTAACTTTAAGTTATTTTAAAATAAATCGTTGTCGAACAGACCTATGTCCTACAAAAGAGTTCCACCAGAAAAATAAAATAAAAGTCCTCCTTTTATTAAAGATAGTCTAAATTAATATAAAATCCTCAAGTATATAGTATATACATAACTTAAAATCCTAAAATAGAAATTAATATATACTTAAAAATTATTAAATTTTAATAAATAATACTCTTTTTGTGAAAATGAAATCGTAACATAGACAAATATGGGCTGCTATGGATATTGGACTAGTCAAATTTTAAGTCACACCCCTTTGTGTGATCCATAATTGAATTCTTCATATAAGTGGACATGCATGGTATGTCTGAGGGCACTAAGAGATCCAAAAACAATTAATCAAATAGGGCAACGGGCTTATTTTCTGCTGCAAAAACATTGTCACACATTTTGCCCATATTTTTTTTTTTTGGGCTATAGTCGACTGAAATTTAACATTTTTATCTTTGACAAGAATAGATCTCAAAATCTCATGCACCCAAGTTTTATGAGTATTTTTTTTTATCATTGAGCCATGAGGGGCTTGAAGGATGTTTGATAAAAACTGAATGAATCTGAATCTGAATGAAAAAAGTTGTTTGATAATTGATATGTCTGAACATCTGGATAACAGATTTTTATTATTTTACCCCTCTAAAAAAAATTTAAAATTGTTATAAATTTATTTAATATTACTTAATATAATAATTAATATTGTAAAAAAAAAAACTTCATTCAGCTTATTCAACCAAAAAAATGACACTAAATCATTCAGCTTAAATCGTCTGAATGGCTGACCGATTAAGCCATTCAGACGATTTTTTTTCCAAAATAAACGCACTTAGTGACTGACCAATTCAACTATTCAGTACTAAACAAACAACCCTTTACTCATATTTATATTGACTTTATTCTCACAGTTCCCGAAGGAATATTTTTTCAGCATGGAAAAAATCCATAAGCAGAAAAACTGATGTCAAATTATGGACATGAAGATATAAGCTCTCTCGGATGTGAAATTATGCATATATGGACCACTCATCTCTTGATAATATTCTCTCCCATCTCTTGATAATATTCTCTCCCACTACTTAACAAGCCATATGTGCCAAATGCTCATGGTCAACCCTGAGTTTTTAAGGATCTAAAGCGGACAATAAAAAAATAGACTTTTTGCGAATTACTATTAAGATAGGCATAAAAAACGAAGAACTTTTCATGAACAAAAGAGCATCAATACGAAAGAATACCAAATATAATAACCGACTATTTCAATATTTTCAAAACATTATTTAGATATCACATTATCACTAAATTAAAAAAGTAATCAGTTCAAAGACATCACTTGAATATCATCCTTCTTACAGTTTTAGGGTCTCCTTTATTAGGAGTCTAACACTACTCCCAAACAATTAAAAAAACCCAAAAGAGATTAATTTTTTCACTTGATTCATAATAGCATAAACAAATCCATAATAGCATAAACAAATCTACTCAATCAATCATCAAGTCCAATTAAATTAAACAATGTTTTTAAATCTTATAAACAAAACAATTAATTTCAAAACCCTAAAAAATAGAATTAATACTTGAAAATTTAAATTAGCTTGAAATATGTGAGAGAAGGAATACTAGAATAGCATTTAACATTTGAACCTTCTGATTTTCTGATTTTCTATCTATATTTATATCTATGTGTAATTCAGCTATAGCAGAGGAACAGTGACGAAGGAGACGAAGGTGTCCGCCGAAGAACAGGAGAAGCTCAATTGCCTTTGCCCCAGTCACTCACCACTCACCAATTTGTTTTTCAAACAATATTTAAATATTCTATTTAAGTAATGAAAGGAAGAAAATATTTAAGGGGGGTCCTAAAAATTTGTAGGCCTAAAGCCCGGGCACCTTGGGCTTTAGCCCAGGGCCGGTGCTGCAAATGCTCCTATTCCAGTTGAAGCCCTTTCCGGTTAATACTAATTACTCCCTTCGTCCCTTAATACAAGACGTTTTAGAGAAAAAAAATTGTCCCTTAATATATGACGTTTTAGAATTTCAAGTAAACATGAATTGTTTAGTTTCTAATATTACCCCAGGTATTAAATATAACTTTGGTTCTCTCACTATTTTTTGCTCAATAAATAACAATCTCTTTTTTCAATATAAGGGCAATATAGACATTTAATATTATATTTAATGCTATACAATTATAGCCTTATATTACGGGACGGAGGGAGGACTACATTTGGATTGAAAGAATTAATAGAATGAATAAAAGAATGAAATGAAAAATAGTATATTTGGTTATCATTTCGGTGAATAAATCATTCTAATAGAATGAAAATTTATTCCATTTTCTTGATTTTCAATTCATATGAAAGATGGTGGAATGAAATCCATTCGAAACTTAGGAGAAGAGCAATTTAGTTCATATCTTATTCCTACATTCCCCTGTTTGAATTGTATATTCAACTCTGTTTTTTCATGTAAATTTTAAGCAACATTACTTGAATGCAATCTGATAGACACGTATTATTGCATATTATTATCTCTCATTTTCATTAATATATATGTTAATTTTATTTAACTAATATAATTTGTTTTGTAGGATTTATTACTTACTAATCTTAGTAAGTAATTGATAATTTTCCGTCTTTTAAGGGAGGAAAATGACTTACCATGTAGACATTGAAGTCAAGAAAAAATTAAAAACATAAAAAAGAAACAAAATAGACCAAGTTCATTAAACCTAATACAATAATTTTTCATTATATAGTTTAGAATATCATTAATATAATATTCCTTCCTTTTCTTTTTAGCCTTAGTCCCGTAGTAAAGTAATTATTTAATTTTATTATCTTCTTTTATTCATCCTGCATATATAGTTAATGTTAGTACTAATAATATATGTGAACTTTTAGTTGGTAATTCTTAGTTCATTCAAAATAGTGAAAGCACTAAATAATTTTCTCTTGTGATTTATTTTAATTTGCATGGTTACCTAA
Source organism: Panax notoginseng (assembly GCA_016801055.1). Classification (NCBI taxonomy): domain Eukaryota; kingdom Viridiplantae; phylum Streptophyta; class Magnoliopsida; order Apiales; family Araliaceae; genus Panax; species Panax notoginseng. The sequence goes on from CM029014.1 coordinate 222,700,270, forward strand.
ATTTTTATACCTAGAATGATGATGGAATTAGGTATTTGATAGTAATTACTTTTTTTCCGTTTCGATATTAAAGCAAGCTGGATTGTTTTCGCCTTCAAATTTACCTCAGCCCAAAATTCTTACACAATTCTTATATTAATTAAGAGGTTTTGGTTTTCATAATTTATGCTTGTCCATATTATTATATGAATTATTATTTTTAAAAGGAAGAGAAAACAAAATTAGGAATTAATTTGAAAAATAAAAAATTTATTTATTATGTTGGTACTTAATGGATTCGAATTCCTAGCTATTTTTTCCCATTAATATTTTTCGTTATTAATCATTAGTTTGCATATTTTAGTTCATTAATTATTACCACCATCTTTATTTTTAATTTGTTTGAAATTTAAATTTAGGATTTTTTTAAATTAATCTAATCTTTGTGGTTCGACTTGTACTTGTCAAGTCTATAATAGACGTTGTATATTTGCAATACATAATTTTAATACATCACAATCCAACATTTCTCAGTTGCAATAAAGAATGTTAACCGTAAGCAATGCAACCCTTTTAAGGAATTTACACTCTGTTTTTGAGTTTTACTGTGAAACCCCAGATTTTATGAATAAAGATTTAATTTTTTCGAAATATTTTTTAAATATTATGGTGTGAATTTGAGATAATGTTATAGTTGTGGGTAGTATTTATAAATTTTACAAAGTATGCAAGTTGTTGTATTATATTCGATTGGTCGGGAAATATTATTTTTGTCGGGGAATATTCGTACGACGGCACAATTATTGGTGGACCCCACAACGGAATTATTGTCGGATTGAGAAAACGACAAAAATATTTTATGAAAATAACGACGGAATTTTACCGTTAATACTGTTGAACTACTCGGTAGTAAAAGTACAGTAATACGTGTGGTTGCATAGTAGCATACGGTATTGATTATTGAGGCTTACGTGATAAGTCACTCAGTTTTATTTTATTAGTATTTTTAATGTAATAAAACAGAAAAGCTTTTTATATAAAACATAATACTTTTATAAAGTTATTCGTTTTATTAGGCTAATAGTAAAATCTTTTTATATAAAACAAAATACTTTTATAAAGTTATCTGTTTTATTAGACAATAATTAAAATATATTATATTTTATTATGTATAGTGCTTGCATAGTGTCTGCATAGTGTTGCATAGTAAAATCTTTTATAAAGTTATTCGTTTTATTAGATTATAAATAGAATATATTATATTTTATTTAAAAGATTTTGCTTTAATTATGGACCGTCAGATTAAAGTAAATCAATCTAGACCGTTCATGAGTTAGTTACTATGCAGTCCATTCTTCTATAAATAAAAGCGCATTCCTTCATTATTTTCTTACGAATTCACTGAAACTCTAGATAGAGAAATTATAGAGAGAGAGAGAAGAAAAGTATTCTGCTACTTCACTACTCCGATATCAAGTTTCTTTTACGGTAAGGGATATTATTTGTTGGACTCGTAAGGAATATTATTTTCTTTTGTATTCATGAAGAGAACTTCTGTTATTCCATTATTTATTATTCTGTTGGAATAACCTGTATATGCGGACTACCCTATACTTGGTGAAATTCTTATGTTATTTCATTCTTTATTATTCTGTTGGAATATCCTGTCTGTGCGAATATCCTGTCTGTGGGTTTACGCCGGACCTGGTTCCATTCTTTATTATTCTGTCGGAATATACTGTCTGTGCGTTTTACGCCGGACCTGGTTCCATTCTTTATTATTCTGTTGGAATATCCTGTCTGTGCGTTTTACGCCGGACCTGATTCCGTTATTTATTATTCTGTTGGAATAACCTGCCTGTGCGGTCTATCGCATGCATGGTGATTTTTTTGTTATTCTATTCTTTATTACACTCAGTTGGTTAAAACTTTGACTTCTATACTCCATGAAATTAGTGGAGTATCCTTGATATTTGCGCTTCATCCAATATCTTTTCATGGAAATATTCTTCTGAGTATTCTTGAATTTTACTCTATAAATCAGTATCATGTTGACAATTTGGACGTTATCAGTTCCTAGATAAATTAATTCTTGAACTTGTTTTATTAAATTCTTATATCATTGTCATCATCCTCATGTTTATATTTTGTTGAATGTCATCTATGGCCTGTAGTGCATAGATGGACTTGGTATGATTATGACCAGGGATTATTTGGTGTAATCATGACCGTAATGTTACAAATGATGTAAAAAAAGTCCTTATTGGCCCGTAGTGCATTGATGGACAATTTTTGGTATGATTATGGTTATGGATTCTCTTTGGCCGTAGTGCAAAGATGAATTGTTTTATGACATGATCAGGACCGTTGATGAAAATATGATTATCTTTAGCCGTAGTGCATGGATAATTCGTAGTTGTGATACTAAAGAATATCCTTGGCCGCAGTGCAGGGGTGATTCGATGATGTGGATTATTTATTAAGCTGAGTCACTGCGATAAAAGTCATGAAAAACCTTTTAAATCATAAAAGATAGTAGATTTTATTTTCTACTTGACTCTTTTAATGGATTGCTTGTTCCGATGCAGTTAAACTTGGTAGTTATTGTATTTTATCAGTTTAACACTATTGAAGGCTAACGATAAATTATTCTACATTATCTTAGTCATAATATTTCTTACTGGGCTAGTTGAGCTCACCCTTTCTTTCACTGTTCTCTTCAGGAAATGAGAACGTAGCCGGGACTAGTCGGGGAACGCAGTGACTGTCCAGATGATAGCATTAGTAGTCATCACTATTCTGTTAGATAGTGTGACAATAATTGTATTAAGGACTTATTTTGAGTTTCAATAATGTCTAGAAGACAATATTTGTATTAAAACTCACAGTATATGTTTAGTCGTATTTTACACGACTGTTGTATAATTAAGTTGTATTTGAATTTTGTACCATGTATTTAACGACTCAAGATGGGTGATGTATACCTATTTTGGGGGCGTCACAGTTGGTATCAAAGCTTAGGGATATGATCCCTGGCTGAGATGTGAGGCAAGAACTAGGAGGGGAGAGACATGAGAATTCTTTCGCTAGTATGACCTACCTAAGTTTATTTGATATTTAATTGGTCGGTCAGAGTATATGGATAATATATAATTTGTTAATTAACCCTTATTTTGTTGCAGTATTTGAAAATAACATCTGAAAATGTTGAGATAAGCAATGGAGCACAGGAGACCGTTGAGTCTCCACAGATCAATAATCAGGACAATGTGCAACAGGAAGACAATAATCCTCATGTAAACAACAACACTGATCAATTGACGAACGACGGTACGTTTAGGAGTTTTTTAGAATTCATGCAACATCAGGCGAAGGCGTCTCTGTTCATAATGTAGGAGGAAACAATAGCAACCCACGGTTGGTCACCGCTAAGCAATTCAAGAAGCTGGGACCACCAGAGTTTTTTGGAAAGCCAAAACCACTTAAGGCGGAGATGTGGTTAAAGCAGATCACCAAGATATTTGATGTCTTGGGATGCTCCGAGGAGCAAAAGGTTCCCTTTGCCACCTTTATGTTGCGTGAAGAGACAGATCACTGATGGAAATCTGTAAAACGTACCCAGCCTGACGCACTCAAGATGTCTTGGGAGAAGTTCCAAGAGCTTTTCAATGACAAGTACTTTTTTGAAAGCATTCGTCACATGAAGGAGGTGGAATTTATCAAGTTGGAGCAAAACAACATGACCGTGTCGCAGTACGAAACCAAGTTTACCGAGTTGTCCCGATTTGCATCCCACTTGGTTGATAATGAAGAGAGAATAACACGAATATTTTTAAGAGGTTTGAAGCCGGAGATACGTCAATATCTTATTTCTCATAAACTATGTTTGTATTCAGATATTGTAAATATGGCTCAGCTAGTGGAGCGCGATAACGAGTCAACGCAACTAAAAGAGAGCAGTCGGTAAAATGATAATACCGGTGATAACAGTCATCAAAGCAGTGACAATAAATATGGAGGGAATCAACATGTCAGAAATGGTAACCACTTCGGTGGTAATCATGGTCAAAACAATAAGAATGAACATTTCAAGAAGAGGAGATTCAACAATGATGGAAAGACGTCAGCACCAGCACCCGTTGTTAAGGAAGGAGAACGACCACCTATCATATGCTTCAAATGCGGAGGGGAGAGAATATCCTTGATATTTGCGCTTCATCCAATATCTTTTCATGAAAATATTCTTCTGAGCATTCTTAAATTTTACTCTATAAATCAGTATCATGTTGACAATTTGGACGTTATCAGTTCCTAGATAAATTAATTCTTGAACTTATTTTATTGAATTCTTATATCATTGTCATCATTCTCATGTTTATATTTTGTTAAAAGTCATCTATGACCTGTAGTGCATAGATGGACTTGGTATAATTATGACCAGAGATTATTCGGTGTAATCATGACCGTAATATTACAAATGATGTGGAAAAAGTTCTCATTGGCCCGTAGTGCATTGATGGACAATTTTTTGTATGATTATGGCTATGGATTCTCTTTGGCCGTAGTGCAAAGATGAATTGTTTTATGACATGATCAAGACCGTTGATGAAAACATGATTATCTTTAGTCGTAGTACATGGATAATTCGTGGTCATGATACTAAAGAATATCCTTGACCGTAGTGCAGAGGTGATTCGATGATGTGGATTATTTATTAAGCTGAGTCCCAGCAATAAAAGTCATGAAAAACCTTTTAAATCATAAAAGATAGTAGATTTTATTCTCTACCCGACTCTTTTAATGGATTGCTTATTCCGCTGCAGTTAAACTTGGTAGTTATTTTATTTTATCAGTTTAACACTGTTGAAGGCTAACGATAAATTATTCTGCATTATCTTAGTCATAATATTTCATATTAGGCTAGTTGAACTCACCCTTTCTTTCACTGTTCTATTCAGGAAATGAGAACGTAGTCGGAACTAGTCGGGGAACGCAATGACTGTTCAGATGATAGCATTAGTAGTTCTCACTATTCTGTTAGATAGTGTGACAATAATTGTATTGAGGACTTATTTTGAGTTTCAATACTGTCTAGAAGATAATATTTGTATTAAAACTCACAGTATATGTTTAGTCGTATTTTACACGACTGTTGTATAATTAAGTTGTATTTGAATTTTGTACCATGTATTTGGCGACTCAAGATGGGTGATGTATACCTATTTTGGGGGCGTCACATTTACGCTCTATTTCTGAGTTTTAAAATGGACAGAAAAAAAAGAAATAGATGAAAAATTTAAGTTTTCTTTCCAATTCTTATGTTTATTAGTTTTTTAATAAACAAAAAAGAAAAGAAATGGATAAAAAACTTGGTCACTTTTTATGTCAAAGTTTTTCGTCCAAAATTGGCCTAATTTGGACGGAAAAGAAATTAGAATAAGTAATATTTTTATAATTCTCATATTATCCTCAACTTTTAATATAATAAATTTTAAATTACAACTCATGTCCTCAATTTTAAATTTTTTATTCTTTTCTATTAAAAACTCAGAAACAACACTAAGGAAAACTTCAAGTTTTCTATTCTTTTCTTTTCTGTTCTAATTTAAGTTTTCTATTCTTTTCTTTTCTGTTCTAATTTAAGTTTTCTATTCTTTTCTTTTCTGTTCAAATCTCAGAAACAGAGTGTTAAAATGTACAGAAAAGAAAAGAAAAGAAAAGAAAAGAAAAGAACGAAAAATTTAAATTTTCTTTCCAATTCCTATGTTTTTGAGTTTTTTAATAAATGCAAAAGAAAAAAAATGGATAGAAAACTTGACCACTTTTCCTGCCAAAATTTTCTCTTCAAAATTTACATGATTTGGACGAAAAAAAATTAAAATAAGTAATATTTTTATAATTTTTATATTATCCTCAGCTTTCACTATAATAAATTTTAAATTATTCCTAATTTATTTTTATCTACTAAACATAAATTGATAAAAAGAAAGATACTTCGCGAACGAGTTCTCGTACTGCCGCTAATAATTCAGATATATGTTTTTGCTTATCTGTTTTACGTATTTTAAATATTGGGTTTGTGAATACGAATATAAGTTGTAATTGATGTAATGATTCCCATCGTCATACTTGCCACAGGGACAGTAATGATCTTTGACGGTATGATCAGGGTCGATGACAACTTGATCCAAAGGTCTAATGAAGGGGCAAACTCTCAGGTCACAAACTCTGGCAGCAGTGTGTGATGATGCTAAGTACTTGTTAGATTCTTAACAGACGTAAGGTGTTTGCATTGTTCGCTAACAGTCACTGACACATTAAAGGGGTGGCCAGCACCCATTGGCTCTGAGATTTTTCTACCAAAGCCTCAAGCACAGTACTTCATGAAATAAAATCCTAGTTTAAGTCAACGGGGATCTCATAAGGTATAAGTTATGATTTGTATTTGATTATGAAATTTTTTCATTCATTAAATTTATCTTCTATATTTTTATTCATTGTTCAATTATTATAATTAATAAAAAGATAAATTTATAAAAATAATATTTTTCTTTTTTTTTCATTGAAATTTAAAAACGCAAGAAAAAAAAAATTAATTTTCTATTCTTTTCTATTAAAAACTCAAAAACAATACAAAGAAAAATTTCAAATTTTATATTTTTTTTTTTCTGTTTTCTATTATTTTCTTTTCCGTCTAAAACTCAGCAACAGAGTGTTAGAGATGATGTAGTTAGTAATACAAATACATGAAAAGGATAGAAAGGGCATGCAATATTCTGTTCAATGATATCTGGGAATGGAACTTTCTCAATAATATTTTTAGAAACAATCACACCTGTAAAAATGAAATTTATTCTAACAATCACAATATACTTTATTAAAAAACGAAACAGGGAATAGAAAGAAAATTAAATATTGCCATTTCATATTGCCGAGTATGATGCAATATAGTAGCTAAATAGTGTATGGCAAGTAAAAAATCAAGCAGTTCCCTTGAGCTTCTTTGCAATGCCGGCAATGTACTTCCCCTGGTGAAAAGCCTGTTGCAGTTCAAGCTCAGAAGGCTGTCTTGAGCCATCTCCAGCATAAGTTCCAGCACCATAAGGGCTCCCGCCTTTGACATTCTCCATCTCAAACATGCCAGCTCCAAATGTGTAGCCAATTGGTACAAAAATCATACCATGGTGAACAAGCTGAGTAATTGCCGTCAAGCTGCAGATTTATCAAAATAAAAATTAGTCAGTTTGGTTATTCAATGTGTCAGAATTCTCTTTCAAAACTTGTATGTGAAAAAAATTCCAAAATTTCAAATATTACTCACGGTGTAGTTTCCTGTCCACCACCTTGAGACCCTGTGCTATAGAATATGCCTGCAGGCTTGCCTGCAAGCTGCTGAGTTCTCCATAAACCTCCAGTGGAATCGAAAAATGCTTTGAATTGAGCAGCCATCATTCCAAATCTAGTTGGAAAACCAAAGATAAATCCATCTGCTTCAGCAAGATCATTTGCGGTTATGACTGGAACATCACTCTTTGGTGCTGCACTCATTTTGCCAAGAACCTCTTCTGGCAGTGTTTCTGGCACCTGTTCCATTATGACATCATATCTGTCAAAATGTGGAAATTGGTTGTATTTTTCATGTCCCCACATTTTTCTATAATTCCCTTGTGGCAGAATTTCAAAGGTTAATGTGTGACAACAAGATCCCATTAGAAGCTTCTTTTTCAGAAAAAAATGGCCATTACAATTTACAATGTGTTGGTATAACCAATGTGAAGTACTTTTTGTTTCTTCCTTATTTGGAGGGAAGAGTGTGGGATCAGTTCAGGTATGGAAGTTAAAGAACAATGAATGTCTACACATCAATGTATTGTCCAATATAATACAACAATTCAAGTGACAACATTTTCATGCTTGACAAGCTTTGATGCTTAAAGTCATGTGAAAACACCAAGTTACAAGGAACAATGCCGATCCAAAATTGAACTTCATAGCAGATTGAATTGGCCTCCTCACGTAATAAGGCTAATCGTTACAAAGAAGACTAGTTGCATTTAGGGTCAAGCCGAAGAACACCGAAGACAAATTACGAATAAGTTAATTTTCCTAATGCACTTTATTGAAATGAGGGTTTAAACATTAAGATGATGTGCACTGTTAAAACTATCGAAGAAATTACTGCTACATTTTTGGATAAATACCATAAGTATAAATACCTTAGAAGGTTAAATCATTACAAAATCGAATGTCGTTATAATTCTGAAATAAGCATTTAACAAAACTAAACAATAGGAACACAGATTAAAGCATAGGCCTTGAGGATTAACCTCAAGGTCGTTCATTCCAACCCCCCATACTTGGACCCAAATTTACCTATCAAAAGAACAAAGATTAAGGTATACCTGCCATAGTTTTGCCTCCACTCCTTCAACAGATGAAGCTCCCTTCTTTATCTCTTCTGCAAGCTTCTCAACATGCCCATACATAGAGTAGTATCTGCACCAAGTTAAAATTCTTGATTAACCCTCGGACAAAAAGACTAGCTAGAGCAAAATGCAAAAAATCAATCTAAACATGTAAAATATCTATATCAAGTGTATTCGAGTTTTAATCTCAGAATATCCAGGTGCACATAATTTTAAGAGCAATCAGCATATGAACAATATAGCTCAAGCAGCCAAATATCAATGACTGTCGAATATATACTAATCAAACAGTCCAGTAAATTGTGGTGCCATTAAGTCCAGTCAACTTTCATCAATCAATAAAGATGTAATAAAAAACGAGAAACTTTTAGGATATTCTACCAAAAATTGATATGTAATGAAATTCATGAAAGGAACAAAACCTATCTCGTATATTAGGATCATTGACCATAACGGAAAAAAACTAAGATCCAGAAATCAGGATGAAGTACACATGATGAAACCAATCTACCTAATATTGATTTTAAAAAAATATATTTGGGAATAACTATGGATCTAAAAGGGGAAGTTATAAATCAGGGATAACTTCAAGAAAAAATAATTATATTTTTTTATGAAAATAGAAAAGTAACTAGATTCAATGTTCACGGGGGAAACTAGAATAATTGGGATTAACCCCTAATAAAATTAGTGCCAATCCAGATTTGTAGCTTAAAGAAAATAGAGATGATGGGTAATTAACTTTAGTGAAATGTAAATAATTTGGCAGAATTTCAAGAAATAAACCCATTAAACCAATAATATACAAAACATAATCAAAATTAATTACTGCCAAATCATATAAACAACAGAAAATTAATTCAAAACAACCCATAATCGATTCATGTAAGTTAGACATTTACAAAAAAACAAATCAAGAAAGCAAAGCAAAAATTGAAGCAGAAAACCCAGAACAATATCAAGAAACAAAACAGAAATAAAGCAGAGTGATATATTTAGAGAGAGAAAATGCATACACAATGTAGACTTTAGTAGCCATTTTTGAATGTCTTTTCTTTTTCTCTTGAAGGTGAGGAGTTGGTGAAATGAAAATGTTAAACAAAGGATAGCGAAAGATAAAAGGGAAGGCCAGTCGCTTATATAGTGGATTTCTAGTTGACCTGAATCGTATATACTTTACCTTTGTTATTTTTGAAATTATTATTTCCACAATATATCACAATATCTCTCTAACATAAATCTTAGTTTCATTTACTATTCAATTAAAATCTTACGCAAATATTAAATTTTAAAAAAAATTGAAAAAAATATTATTTCCATATTTTTTGTCTAGTATTATATTAGTTATTGAGCTCTGCTACATATGAATGACAAATTTATGTTGATCTAAAATGTTTGACATATGTGGATATATGGATAAAAAAAATTAATAAGAAAGATGACGAAATTTAATTGTAATTAACGTGAACCTCTAAGCGATTAGATGAAATAAATTAAAATAAGATTGCTCTTAATTTTTACGTATCATATCTATGCACATAAGTCATAATATAATATCAATATAAAATTTGTGATCATATATGGCAAAACTTCATATATTATTATTCTATTTTAATGCTTAGAGATTTGTTCGACATATATATTATTTTTCTTAATAATTTTAATTCGGAAATGGAAGAGGATAATTGCATCATAAGTGTGGTCAATTTGTAAATATTTTAAACGTGTTATTATGTTTAGCTCTAGTTGATAACCCGTGCAATGTATGAGTTAGTTTGAATAATAGTTTTAATAATTTGTCATGTTAAAAAAAATAATGCATAATTCAGTAATTATTTTTACCCGTAAGTGCCTAATAACACTAATCAAATAGTGATATTTTAGTTTAATTGTAATACTAATTCCTAATAATTTTTTGTGCTAAATTAAATTGATTATAATAATATTTTAGAAAGAAAACCTACACTATATATTTCAATTAATTAATTTAATAATGATATTTTCAAATTTTTAATTGGCTATATCTAAAAATTGAATATCTTAATAAAATTATAATAATTAAATTATCTTAAATAAAATTGGTCAAGATATATTATCTTAAACAATTTTTTAATAAAAAATATTATAATAAGTTTGGTAGAACGAAAAATAAAAAATATTTTAGACTTGCATTTTCTTGTTAGAGAATAAAAATAAAAAATTATTTATGTGTATCATCATTTATGTGCATTTATATATAAGAATAGAAGAATAGATGAGTTATCAAATTAAGTGAGTTAACTCACTTAATTAATTAAGAATGGACTTAACGATTTTTTCAATTGATTTGATTTGATGATGTCATCATTTAATAAATTTTTCTAATTGATTTGATTTGATGATGTCATCGTTTATGTGTATTTATATATAAGTATTGATTTGAATATATTCATCTCATTTGTATATATTCAATTTTAAATAGTTATATTTTTATACAATAATGTTTGAGTTACTAAAAAATAGTTACAAAAATAAGATAAATAAGTCTTAAATATAAATTACTACCGTAAACTATGGACCATATTCTACTTCGATGATCCACCTTTCAATTTTGTCAATTAGATGATTGAACTATTAATTTTTTTCACTTCCATTCAATTGGGTCTGTCACGTCAGAAATTGCTGTCGTGGCCGTTTGGGTGGGTCAGAGTTAAGCTGATATGTAACAAAAAAAAATATTTTAATTTTTTATTAAACATTTATTATACATTAAGGGGTACAATTGTCAAATCGCCTTATATTAAATATTAATACCAATTAAAAACAATAAAAGGCTAAATAAAACAAACAGCTACGGATCAAATCTCTCCTACCCCCCAACTTCGATCAAAACTATTCACTCACTCAAAGTCTAAAATCATCAGATCAAAAGAAATCGATCATCACTCACAGAAAATGCCTAACTTCAATCAAAAAAATCTGGCGAGACGATGTTTTCTTGATAAAATATTCACCAATACAAAAAGGAAATAATTTTAGGGTTCTGGGTTTTTTGGATTGGGAGGTGTCACTAGGCTCTGGATTCAGGAGGTAGTGGCAGGATTCATTGGGATTATCAGTTATCAGTCGCAGCAAGAAAACCAGAGTACTCAACTAGATTGGATTAAGTAGAGGCAAGTGTAAACTGTTAGTTAAAGAGGGACAGAGTACATAAATCAAATAAAGGGTGTAAATCTGGATCTGTTGAATCACCACCACCACCAAGAAAAACACCAAAATTACCCATCAATAGAAACAGAAAAAAACAGTTATCTTCTTGCAAACAACTCCCCTACAAATGAATTGAATATGCAAAATCTAGGTCAATAATGGGAATGAAGAGCAGCGGAGGAGGAGAGATAGTACAAGTTGAAGTAGGCCACATTATCCGGTCCACCGGTCAAAAAGACCGGCACAGCAAGGTCTACACTGCAAAAGGTTTGAGGGACCGGCGAGTCCGCCTCTCGGCCCACACTGCCATTCAATCCAACCGCCGGCGCCGATTTTTTCGTACCCCACCCACTGTATTCAAGGGAAATTTACATGGTGGGTTTCATTTTCCTCCATCACATTTATGTTTTTTCTTTTTCATTTTTTATTTTTTGGATCTGAGAATGCATGGTTGTGCCGGGATTCGGTAAAGATCGGGAGTTAGAGAAATGGCGCGGCAGATATTGAGTATAGTTTCTGGATTATTCTCTGATTTGAGAAGAGAGAGAGAGCAGCTCGAGACTTTCTTTTCTTTTCTCGAGAGTGGAGTGTCGGAATGTTTGATTCTCATAAATTCTTCGCTTCGGTTGAGCTAGGGTTTGTCGATCGATTTGGGGCTTTTGTCTTGATCGATCGATTGTAATGGAAGAGTACTGATATATAATGTTTGTTTTATTTTAATTTGAAATGTTAATTTTGGTTTTGACGATTTTGTCCCATATTTAATCAGATTTATTTATTTATTGATTAAAAAATTATATTTTTGCCACATCAGCTTCTTAAGGCTCCGCACAATTAACCACGTCAGCAATTTCTGATGAGGCATGTTCAATTTGTCGTAATTGGAAAAAATTGATAGTTTAATCATCTAATTGACAAAATTAAAAGGTGGATCACCGAAGTAGAATATGACTTATAGTTTAAGATACTAATTCATATTTAAGCCGATAAAAAATGATATGTATGGTTGTGATTGATTATAACATGTATATTAACTAGTTACAATTTGATACATTATTTTGTATCTAATTTTTGATAATTATTTTTTAGGATCAATTACATATTCTATTACATTTTTTAAAATAATTACAACAATAGTGCACTCATAAAATATTTGCACAATTAATACATTTTTCATATTTATTTACAATATTAATACAATTATGATTTCTTAATTTAGAGAATTAGTATGCAATTAAGATTCTTTAATTTAGAGGATTAGTATTAATTTACTTATTAAATTAAGTATTTAATAAGTAAACTATATAACACCTCCACCCCCACCTACACCTCATCCAGCACCTCCACCAAATCCTCCACCTTTCCCACCTCCAAGTCCGCTGCCTCCACCGCGTCCTGCTCCACCACCTAAGTCTCCACCCCCACCTACACTTCCTCCAGCACCTCCACCTCTCCCACCTCCAAGTCCGCCTCCACCCACACCACCAAGACCTCCACCACGGCCACCTCCACCACCAAAACCTTCACCATTCCCACCTCCAAATCCATCACGACCACCGCAGCCTTTGCGGCCACCGAAACGATAATCATCATCACGCTATCGAGTTTTATCGAGCTTGTCATCTCCAATAGCGACTGAAAATAACAAAACGACAATCATCATCACGCTCCGTCTCCCTCCGATGGTCGACCGAAAACATCAATCGCTTCTCCGACGTCTTCCTTACCCCCATCCACGACGAGAATATATTGATGCAGAATAACAATTAATGGAGAATATATTGATCCACCTCCACACCTTCAGTTTTTTCATATTGCAGTGGGTTTCCAAGGTAACTAATTCAATTTTATTAAGTTACCAATTATTTTAAATGTGATGCAGTTGCCAACCAAACCTTCGTGCAGTTGGTTGCCAAACTTTTAGACCAATATAACTAATTCATACTACAGGTGTGGAGGTAAATTGATTACCTTGGTATAAAGGTTTAATTACCTTTATACCAAGGTTTGGTTACCTTTTTAAGAATGTTTGGTTATCAACATTACATTATACATCATTCTTTTATCTCTCTCTTTCCTATGCAGTGTTCTTATTTTCTTTTGGACATGAAATTGGGTCTCACCGGCGAAGGTGAGGAGGAAGATGACCGGTGAAGGGGAGAGGAAGATGACATTGCCAAACTTTGATTATTTGAATTTGAATTATTAACTTTGAATTTATTTTTGTTGTTACATCCAAGATATTTGAATTTGAATTATTAATTATGGCAGTTATTTCTCCTTTATTTTAGGTTTCCTTATTATTATGAATTGAATCTTATACTAATTCCCTAAATTAAGGAATCATAATTGCACTAATATTGTAAATAAATATAAAAAAGTGTATTATTTTTGTAATTATTTTTTTATGCACTAATAGTGTAATTACTTACTAAATATTGTATATTATTGTAAATGACCCTTTTTTATCACCATAGCATTACTCGGCACCTGCAATTAAATCTACAATTATTTTGTTTTGCAGCCCAAATTAAAAACTCATTCGACTAAATAAATTATTTTGATACATTAGGTGTAAGACCCCAACTTATTAATGAATAAAATCAAATTTTCTCTAAATATTATTGTGAATAATAAGGGGTTAATTTGATATAATACTTTCGTTATGGGTGAAATGTGCAAATTTTGTAAAATAAGCAAGTGGTTATAAAATATTTATTTTTGGTCGGTGAATATTCGGTTGGTCGTGGAATATTCTTGCTGTCGGGGAATATTCGTACGACGACGCAGCCTTGTGTGGGCCCCATAACGGAAAGCGATTGGATGAAAAAAATGACAAGTATAAGTTGTTTATAAATAACGGCGTAGTTGTTACCGTTAATACTGTTGGAATACCCGGTTGTTAAAATACAGTAGCACACGGTATTACACCAATTATTGATTCTTACGTAAGAAGGCACTACTCAATAATTGTTACAGTAGTTATTATTCAATATTTTATTTTATTGATTCAATAATTGCTGCGTTGATATTTTATATTATTGTTGTTTCAATAATTGTTGCTGCACAGTATTTTCATTTATCAGATCAATAATTCATATTATTTGAATAATATTATTAGATAACATTATTGGCAATGTCTAGAAAGTTCTGTCTAAGGAGAGGTTTGGTCATCTAATTGCGCGCCAGTAAGGAGAAATCCTTATTGGAAAGCCCCCTCTTTCCTGGGAACGGCCTGGTTGTCATAAATGTGATTCTGTAATATTATTTGTGAATAATTAATTATTGATTCATATGATAAGGAAATATTTATTTTATGTGGATATAAATGAGGGATATATTTTTGTGGTTAAAAATGAAGGAGTTAATGTTGAGGTTTTTGTCAGTATTTTTGTCGGAATGGAGGTATTAAAAATCAGGGTTTTTGAGATAGTTTGCGGGGGTTATAATTTTTAATCCGACCGTTGGATCGTGGTAATTTTTGGATATGTTATACATATATAAGTTGAGTATATGTCCACAAATTTTGAACCGTTAAAAATGAACGTATGATTTATTATGAATTTTACGAGATGACTGGTTCAGAAATTGTTGAATTTTCGGAGTTTATCATTTTGATGGAAAATTCTAGAATTGGTGGGCCCCACTTGTGGTTGGTGAAGAAATGTGCTGAATTATATTTCAAATGTGGTGGGTGGGAATAGTAGCAGGTAAAGCCATCAGGTTGCAGGTCAAACCTACCAAAATTTTCCTATAAATAGAGGGCTAAGTTAGAATTGAAAATCACACCAGAAACAAGTTTTCTCTCTTTCTCTCTCTAGATTATTGAGTGTATTTTGTGAGTATTTAGATACTTTGAGAGTTTCTATTCATCAGAGCAAGTTTCTTTCAGCCTTATACCGGTATTCCGACCAGAAGTACTGATATTTTGAGGTAAGGGATATTATTTTCTTCTTAAATGATATTATTTTCTTCAATATCATTATGCTGAAATATTGATATGAGTTTTTATCAAATTTAGAACTTTTTGTGTCGGGGGTTACTATTCACGTATACGGCACTATTCACGTATACGGCACTATTCACGAATACGGCACTATTCACCGAAAAATAAAATTTTTCCTTTTTGTCCAAGATGTCTATTATGGTTACTATCTTTGATTGTATCCATGTTTTGATCTTTATTTTTGAATTCTGCTTCACAATTGATTATTATGAAGTATTATTGATCTTGGATAAACTGTTATACGAATCCCTACTATTTGTCCTTCTGTCTCATTGGATTCGTTCTCTTTAAGATATTTTTCATCATCCTCAGTCCTAAATGATGATATTAATGAATATCTTTGGCCTGTAGTGCAAAGATGTATGATTACTTGATGAATATCTTTGGCCTGTAGTGCAAAGATGAACAGGTGTTGAGATGAACATGACTGACAGGTGATACAAATGAATATCTTTGGCCTGTAGTGCAAAGATGAATATTTGGATAAAGATGATTATTAATTGATGTTACAGGGATAAAATATTGATGATGGACTTTTAAATCTTAGAAGATAGTAGAATTCTTTCTCTACTTGACTCTTCTAATGGTTTGCTGTTTCCGCTGCAGTTGTTGATCTAAAACTTGTTGTCGATTATATTTTATCAGATTTTTCCCTGTTGAAGACTAACGATAATTTGTTGTATATTATCTTAGTCATAATATTCTTTACTGGGCTAGTTGAGCTCACCCTTTTCCTTTTTGTTCCATTTTTCTTCTCAGGAGGTGAGAACATAGCAGGATCTAGTCGGGGTATGGAGTGATGGTTCTAGAAAGATGTATTAGCAGTCCTCACTATTTCTGTAAAATAGTGTTTGAATAATTGTAATGAGGATTTATTTGAGTGTGGATATTGTCTAGAAGACAATATTTGTATTTAAACTCACAGTATGTGTTGTCGTATTTTGCACGACAATTGTATTATTGAAGTTGTAGTTTGCTTTCTGTACCATGTATTTGGCGACTCAGAATGGGTGTTGTATACCTATTCTGGGGGCGTCACAGTTGGTATCAGAGCTTAGGGATATGATCCCTGGCTGAGATGTGAGACAAGAACTAGGAGGGGAGAGACGGAAAATTCCTTCGCTAGTATGACCTGACTAAGTTTATTTGGTGTTTATTTGGTCGGTCAGAGTATAGGGATAATATATGACATGACTATTAACCCTTGTTTTATGGCAGTATTTAAGAATGGCAGCTGAGAACGTTAATAATGGAGTAAATCAGACCGTGGAGACACCTTTGATCACTACCCAGGGGAACGTGCAACAGGAAGGCAATATTCCTCCTGTAAACAACGTTACCGAGCAAACGATGAATGATGGAATGTTTAGGAGCTTTTTGCAGTTCATGCAAAATCAGACGAGGGAGACTCGTGTGCAGAATACGGGTGGAAATGATAACAACGCGCGGTTTGTCACAGCTAAGCAGTTCAAAGAATTGGGACCACCAGAATTTAAGGGAAAGCCGGATCCGATCATGGCGGAAACGTGGGTCAAGCAAATTACCAAGATATTTGATGTCTTGGGATGCACGGAGGAACAGAAGGTTCCATTCGCCACATTTATGTTCCGCGGTGAGGCAGACTACTGGTGGGAGTCTGTGAAGCGTACCCAGCCTGACGCACTCAACATGTCCTGGGAAACATTTCAAAAACTGTTCAATGACAAGTACTTTCCTGAAAGTATTCGTCATATGAAGGAGGTTGAGTTTATTAGACTGGAACAAAACAACATGACGGTGTCCCAGTACGAGGCGAAGTTTGCAGAGTTATCCAGGTTTGCACCTCATTTGGTCGAAAATGAGGAACGAATGACAAGGATGTTTCTGAGAGGTCTAAAACCCGAGATTCGGCAATATCTTATCTCTCATAAATTTTCTTTATATTCAGATGTTGTAAACAGGGCTCAATTATTAGAGCGAGATAATGAGTATGTGCAACCGAGGGACCACAACCAGGGTCATACCGGTGGCGGCAGTCATCGAAGCAATGAAAACCAGCAGGGAGGAAAACATTCGGACAAAAGCGGTAACCACTCTGGTGGTAATCGTGGTCGTGATAATAGAAGGAGCGAGTCGGGAGGAGATTTCAAGAAGAGAAGGTACAACAATGATAACGTGAAGACGTCAGCACAAACATCAACTGTTTCTAGGGGAGGAGAACGACCACCGGTCGTATGTTACAAATGTGGGAAAGAGGGACATATCAGCCCAAACTGCCCACAACAATCCAAGGTATGTTATAACTGTGGAAAGGAAGGTCATATAGCTCGAGAGTGTTCTGTAGCAAAACCAAGTTCAGCGGGGATGGTGACTCCAAAAGTTATCCCGGATAAGTCGAAATCAGCGGTTCCTGGAAGGGCGTTTGTCGTGACTGGCCAAAACGCGAGAAACCCGAACGAGGTGATCACGGGTAAGCTAATCTTGAATTCTTGCGAAGTTTATACTTTACTAGATACCGGTTCTACCCATTCTTTTATCTCTCCTGCTTGTGCTCAACGTTTAAACTTGACTCCGGAGAAATTGGACTTTAACTTATCTGTTGAAACTCCGTTGGGTGAAACCTTCGTTACATCTACAGTTTATAAATCTTGCATGATCCAAGTTGGCACTATCACATTACCTGTTGATCTTATCTCTTTAAAGATACTTGCTTTTGATGTGATTTTAGGAATTGATTGGTTAACCACTCATCATGCTAAAATTGATTGTTTTCGTAAGGTTGTTAGTTTTCATATTCCTAACCAACCTGTCATACGAATTCAAACTACTAAACCACTAAAATCAGTCACTGTCATATCAAGCCACAAAGCTATTCGTTTATTGAAAAACGGATGTCAAGCTTTCTTAGCCCATGTTATGGATTTGAACAAAGACAAGTCAGATTTGAATAATATTTCTATTGTTAGAGAATTTCCCGATGTATTTCCTGAAGAACTTCCCGGTCTACCCCCGGAACGAGAAATTGAATTCTTTATTGACCTTGAACCCGGTACAAAGCCCATTTCTAAAACCCCATATCGAATGGCTCCTATTGAACTTCAGGAGTTAAAAGTCCAACTACAGGAGTTGTTGGACATCGGTTTTATTCGTCCTAGTACGTCTCCTTGGGGTGCTCCTGTTTTATTCGTAAAGAAGAAAGACGGGAGTATGCGACTTTGTATTGACTATCGAGAATTGAACCATGTCACCATCAAGAATAGGTATCCGCTACCTCGCATTGATGACCTGTTTGACCAGTTGCAAGGAGCACAATTCTTTTCAAAGATCGATCTTCGTTCTGGATATCATCAGCTGAAGATTAAAACTGAGGATATTCCAAAGACTGCCTTCAGAACTCGGTACGGGCATTATGAATTCTTAGTAATGTCTTTTGGATTGACTAATGCTCCTGCTGCCTTCATGGATATGATGAACCGTGTATTCAAAGAATATTTGGATCAGTTCGTTGTTGTCTTTATTGATGACATCCTCATCTATTCCAAAAGCCGTGAAGATCATGAGCGCCATTTGAAGCTGGTACTGCAAAGGCTTCGTGAAAACAAGCTATATGCCAAACTGAAGAAATGCGAGTTCTGGCTTGAGGAAGTAGCATTCCTTGGGCACGTGGTGTCAAAACATGGAGTATCTGTCGACCCGGCGAAGATTGAAGCCATACAAAGTTGGGAGCAACCGAAGTCGGTAACCGAAGTACGTAGCTTTCTGGGCTTAGCTGGTTATTATCGGAGATTTGTGGAAGGATTTTCTCGAATCGCTACTCCGTTAACTCAGCTGACTCGGAAAGATACAAAATTCGTATGGAGTGAGGAATGCGAGAAGAGTTTCCAAGAACTCAAGAGGAGACTCATTTCGGCACCTGTTTTGACAATACCATCTGGTTCGGATGGATTTGTTATCTACAGCGATGCTTCAGGCAAAGGGTTAGGATGTGTTCTCATGCAACATGGGAAAGTCATAGCCTATGCCTCACGACAACTCAAAGAATATGAGAGGAATTATCCTACTCATGATTTGGAGTTGGCAGCAGTCGTTTTTACGTTGAAGATCTGGAGACACTACCTGTATGGGGAGAAAGTGGAGATCTATACAGATCATAAAAGCCTCAAATATTTCTTCACCCAAAAGGAACTCAACATGCGGCAGCGACGTTGGCTCGAGCTGTTGAAAGATTACGATCATACCATCCAATATCATCCTGGAAAAGCAAACGTAGTAGCTGACGCATTGAGTAGAAGATCATATGCGGGTACGAGTGCAATGTTGTTAACACAAAGGCCCATTTTGTATGACTTGCAAAGGATGGAGATAGAGATGAAGGCTCCAAGTACCCACATGATGATATCAAATATACGAGTAGAACCGACTTTAATCGATAAAGTTAAAGCTGCTCAAGCTACGGATATAGAGCTGATGCGTATGAAGAAGAAAGTGCAAGAAGGTGCTATTCCAGAAGCAAGAATCGATGAAGAAGGAATACTTCGAGTCAACTCCAGACTTTGTGTTCCTAACGATTTTGACTTGAAGCATAGAATAATGATGGAGGCACACAACACACCGTTTGCAATCCATCCTGGGAGTACCAAAATGTATCACGATCTTCGACATACATTTTGGTGGAGCAATATGAAAAGAGAGATCGCGGAGTTTATCTCGAGATGTTTAACTTGTCAACGTGTAAAAGCGGAGCATCAAGTACCAAAGGGTCCATTGCAACCACTTGAGATTCCGAAATGGAAGTGGGAACACATTACTATGGATTTTGTTACAGGTCTTCCCAAGGTTTCTCAAGGCATAGATGCGATTTGGGTTATTGTTGATAGATTAACCAAGTCCGCTCATTTCTTGCCGATACGTGAGACTTATTCCCTTGAACGTCTTGCTAGTATGTACGTGAACGAGATTGTGAGATTGCATGGCATGCCAGTATCCATAGTTTCGGATCGTGACCCAAGATTCACTTCACGATTTTGGGTTAGCTTGCAGAAAGCTATGGGCACGGATTTACGATTCAGTTCAGCATACCATCCTCAAACGGACGGACAATCAGAGAGGACTATTCAAACTCTTGAAGATCTATTAAGACTTTGTGTCCTAGATCTCAAAGGGAGTTGGGATAAGTACCTACCATTGGTGGAATTCTCCTACAACAACAGTTATCAGGCGAGCATAGGTGTGGCTCCATTTGAGGCGTTGTATGGAAGAAAATGTCGTTCTCCAGTATGCTGGGACGAGGTGGGTGAAGCAACATTGTTGGGACCAGAATTGGTACGCATTACTACAGAGAAGATCCAAACGATTCGACAACGTATACAAACGGCACAGGATCGACAAAAGAGTTATGCGGATCTTCATCGGAAGGACGTGGAATTTAATATTGGGGATCATGTATTGTTACGTGTTGCACCATGGAAGGGAGTTACAAGATTTGGGAAGAGAGGAAAGCTCAATCCAAGATTTGTTGGTCCATTTGAGATTCTTGAGCGAATAGGAAATGTGGCATATAGACTCGCATTACCTCCAAGCATGTCTCGTGTTCATAATGTTTTTCACATATCTATGCTTCGTAAATATGTTAAAGACCCGAACCACATTATTGAGTTAGAACCAGACGAGATAGCTGAAGATTTAACGTACGAGGAGGTACCTGTTAAGATCTTGGATAGGAAAGAGCATGTCCTACGCACGAAGGTTATACCACAAGTTAAGGTTTTGTGGAGAAACCATGCTATTGAAGAAATGACCTGGGAGTTGGAATCAGAAATGAAAGCGAGGTATCCTCACCTTTTTGAAACATCAGGTACGTACGTCAATTTCGAGGACGAAATTTCATAAGGAGGGGAGGTTGTAAGACCCCAACTTATTAATGAATAAAATCAAATTTTCTCTAAATATTATTGTGAATAATAAGGGGTTAATTTGATATAATACTTTGGTTATGGGTGAAATGTGCAAATTTTGCAAAATAAGCAAGTGGTTATAAAATATTTATTTTTGGTCGGTGAATATTCGGTTGGTCGTGGAATATTCTTGCTGTCGGGGAATATTCGTACGACGACGCAGCCTTGTGTGGGCCCCATAACGGAAAGCGATTGGATGAAGAAAACGACAAGTATAAGTTGTTTATAAATAACGGCGTAGTTGTTACCGTTAATACTGTTGGAATACCCGGTGGTTAAAATACAGTAGCACACGGTATTGCACCAATTATTGATTCTTACGTAAGAAGGCACTACTCAATAATTGTTACAGTAGTTATTATTCAATATTTTATTTTATTGATTCAATAATTGCTGCGTTGATATTTTATATTATTGTTGTTTCAATAATTGTTGCTGCACAGTATTTTCATTTATCAGATCAATAATTCATATTATTTGAATAATATTATTAGATAACATTATTGGCAATGTCTAGAAAGTTCTGTCTAAGGAGAGGTTTGGTCATCTAATTGCGCGCCAGTAAGGAGAAATCCTTATTGGAAAGCCCCCTCTTTCCTGGGAACGGCCTGGTTGTCATAAATGTGATTCTGTAATATTATTTGTGAATAATTAATTATTGATTCATATGATAAGGAAATATTTATTTTATGTGGATATAAATGAGGGATATATTTTTGTGGTTAAAAATGAAGGAGTTAATGTTGAGGTTTTTATCAGTATTTTTGTCGGAATGGAGGTATTAAAAATCAGGGTTTTTGAGATAGTTTGCGGGGGTTATAATTTTTAATCCGACCGTTGGATCGTGGTAATTTTTGGATATGTTATACATATATAAGTTGAGTATATGTCCACAAATTTTGAACCGTTAAAAATGAACGTATGATTTATTATGAATTTTACGAGATGACTGGTTCAGAAATTGTTGAATTTTCGGAGTTTATCATTTTGATGGAAAATTCTAGAATTGGTGGGCCCCACTTGTGGTTGGTGAAGAAATGTGCTGAATTATATTTCAAATGTGGTGGGTGGGAATAGTAGCAGGTAAAGCCATCAGGTTGCAGGTCAAACCTACCAAAATTTTCCTATAAATAGAGGGCTAAGTTAGAATTGAAAATCACACCAGAAACAAGTTTTCTCTCTTTCTCTCTCTAGATTATTGAGTGTATTTTGTGAGTATTTAGATACTTTGAGAGTTTCTATTCATCAGAGCAAGTTTCTTTCAGCCTTATACCGGTATTCCGACCAGAAGTACTGATATTTTGAGGTAAGGGATATTATTTTCTTCTTAAATGATATTATTTTCTTCAATATCATTATGCTGAAATATTGATATGAGTTTTTATCAAATTTGGAACTTTTTGTGTCGGGGGTTACTATTCACGTATACGGCACTATTCACGTATACGGCACTATTCACGAATACGGCACTATTCACCGAAAAATAAAATTTTTCCTTTTTGTCCAAGATGTCTATTATGGTTACTATCTTTGATTGTATCCATGTTTTGATCTTTATTTTTGAATTCTGCTTCACAATTGATTATTATGAAGTATTATTGATCTTGGATAAACTGTTATACGAATCCCTACTATTTGTCCTTCTGTCTCATTGGATTCGTTCTCTTTAAGATATTTTTCATCATCCTCAGTCCTAAATGATGATATTAATGAATATCTTTGGCCTGTAGTGCAAAGATGTATGATTACTTGATGAATATCTTTGGCCTGTAGTGCAAAGATGAACAGGTGTTGAGATGAACATGACTGACAGGTGATACAAATGAATATCTTTGGCCTGTAGTGCAAAGATGAATATTTGGTTAAAGATGATTATTAATTGATGTTACAGGGATAAAATATTGATGATGGACTTTTAAATCTTAGAAGATAGTAGAATTCTTTCTCTACTTGACTCTTCTAATGGTTTGCTGTTTCCGCTGCAGTTGTTGATCTAAAACTTGTTGTCGATTATATTTTATCAGATTTTTCCCTGTTGAAGACTAACGATAATTTGTTGTATATTATCTTAGTCATAATATTCTTTACTGGGCTAGTTGAGCTCACCCTTTTCCTTTTTGTTCCATTTTTCTTCTCAGGAGGTGAGAACATAGCAGGATCTAGTCGGGGTATGGAGTGATGGTTCTAGAAAGATGTATTAGCAGTCCTCACTATTTCTGTAAAATAGTGTTTGAATAATTGTAATGAGGATTTATTTGAGTGTGGATATTGTCTAGAAGACAATATTTGTATTTAAACTCACAGTATGTGTTGTCGTATTTTGCACGACAATTGTATTATTGAAGTTGTAGTTTGCTTTCTGTACCATGTATTTGGCGACTCAGAATGGGTGTTGTATACCTATTCTGGGGGCGTCACATTAGGTATTTCTTTGCAAAATATAAGAAAATCTCATGATTTCTTTAGATTTTACTTTCTTTTATTTTGCAAAATTCTGCATAAAATGTGGCACAAATTTAACCATCCGATTATGTTGTAATTAGAATTAATTCTGAAAAAAGATTACACAAATTTAACCATTTTTCATTATATATTACTAGTCTGTGTGTGCAATTGAGGAAAAAAAAATTAAAATATATGAATAAAACTTGAAAAACATGCATGAATGAAAAAAAAAAAATATGAGAGAAAATAGGTCGTGTGTGGAATGAGTTTGTTATGAGTTAACCATTGTGAAGAGATAAATTAACTACTTTTAAATTTTTATCATAAAACAGACCAATATAATGTGGTAGATCAAATCCCCAATCCCATCCCGCTTTATAAATTAGATACGTAAAATAATAATTTCAATTATCTATTGTTTGGAAATTTTCCTATAGTTATAAAAATAAATTAACCAAATAATATGCAGTAGCACATATTATCATAATAAATTACATGAGTTTTGGATTTTTTTTTATTTTTTTAAAATCTCATTTTAATGAGTATAATATAATTTTATAATTAAATATCCAATAATTAGGCTAAAACCTCGACACATGAGTTTTGAATTCGAGTCAAAAACATGCATCACAGTCACACTATGAAATTTTATTAAATTATGTACAAAATATATTCCAATCCGAATTGGCTCTCAGTTGTTGCCCAGCAGCCAGCACACTACATACCACCCAGGGAATATGAGTGATTCTGGGCGACCCGGCTTGGCGACTGTACAAGCATATTTTTTACATGTATTCAAATGATATTTAAAATATTTTTTTTAATAAAAATACCAGTTCTAGTAAATTTTATAAATTATTTGAGAGACATTTAAAAAAAAAATAAAATTGGACCGGTCGCCAAGCCCGGTCGCCATACACGGTTCCCCTAGACTTTTTCAGGGAATATTTTTTTTAAATAAATAGGAGTTTTCCGGCCTTATAACTAAACTATATTTTCTTTCTCCCAATAAGGTTTTTAATAATAACATACTTACGTATGCGGTGCTATGGTATATGCTTACTTCAAGTGGAAGTCGAATTTAAGACCTTTGAATTTACGGCTGGGCTCAAGTTCTTCAAAAGAATCTTTTCTTTTTTATCCTATAAATTATAATTTAGTGATTCTAAAACGAATGTATATATAGTTAGAAGGTTAGATATATATACGCATTAAAGCTTGTCACCACCATACCACCATACAATGTAATTTTTTAATATTAAATATAAATTTACGTTATTGAACATAATATTTTAAATTTTATATATCTAATTGTCTATATAAACTTTTGTTTTATGCACATACTAGAAATATATATATATATATATATATATATATATATATATAATAAAATATAAAAATTAAAAGTCGGATAACTTGATACTGACAGAGTAAGACAGAATAGCTCGGTCAGTGCTTATGCCATGACTTCGTAAGCCTGGAGTTACTCGCATGTTGTTGATACGGCTGCAAACCTAATACTCAAATTTTCCGAAATTAAACACTGAAATTGATTTTTTTAAAGTTAATTTGAATTATTAATAAATATAAAATTGAAATAATTTGTTTAAGTTTTTAAAAAAAATAAATAAATCATGTATTTAGTAATCTCTTTGTTTAGGAATTTACAATTTATATAATCGTATTGCCTATCACTAAATAAATTTCAATCAACTTTGAATTCATAAGTATTTTAAATTAATTTGTATCAAACAGACTAACCCTCGATTGTGATAAAGATATAAAAAGATAACACCAAATCTGTAATACCTCAGTCCCACATCGAAAGATATGGAAAAAATTTGTCTGCATATAAGGAAATAAGTTACTACCAATAGTACCTTCAAGTCATGACCTTTTGGGAGCCTTTTGGGAGCCTGTGGTGGGCTAAGATGACCCAAGAAGATATTATTGGGCTAGTAGTTTGAGGCCTTATTTTGATAGGATTTGATTCGATTCGGACTTGGGATTTGACCCGAGATTTGTTCCGGACTCGGGATTTGACCCGGGTTGTTACATATGGTATCAGAGCCGACTCTCGAAAGCTCGGGTCGGGTCATCCGATCGGGTTGTCGGAGGTGGGGACACGAAGGCGGGTGGTATTATCCCACAATGGAGAGATGGAGGTCCGGAGGTGGGGACACGAAACCATCCGGTATTATCCCACAATGGCTAGAGAGGCAAAAATCTTTGGGCCGTGTGTGTGATCGGTTCTGACGGGGACGTCAGAAATTTAAGTGGGAGAGTTTGTAACACCTCAGTCATCTGCATATAAGGAAATAAGTTACTACCAATAGTACCTTCAAGTCATGACCTTTTGGGAGCCTGTGGTGGGCTAAGATGACCCAAGAAGATACTATTGGGCTAGTAGTTTGAGGCCTTTGAGGCCTTATTTTGATAGGATTTGATTCGATTCGGACTTGGGATTTGATCCTAGATTTGTTCCGGACTCGAGATTTGACCCGGGTTCACGAGATGGTCGAGCATATATAGATATTAGCTAGTGTTTGTCATACTTCATGAGAGGTTTGAGATTGGACGATGAGAGAAACAAGGGAGGGTGAGAGAGTACCAACAAGCGCCTCAAAATTAAGTTTGTCATGACAAAGACATGCATGTTTGGTATTCGATCGGGATTAACTGAGGTGACACCATTGGTGGCGATCTTGGTTATGGGAGTGGGAGTGAGATGGGATCCATCAATAAAAATTTCTGAAGGTCATAGCCAATGAAAATGACTTCCATTTGAATTTTCCAAGAGATATAATTGGTGGGAGTGAGTTTGATAGAGTTATGAATGATAATTACGGCGAGGGATTTTGTGGGTTATTGGGCATTAGGGATGATGATTTGCGTATTTTTGTTGGCTATGGAATAAGGAGAGATAATTGGGCACGCTTGCATGAGGTGGTTGTTGCCTGGATCGTCACGGTTTCTTTCTTTGTATACTTTTAAATTTTTGAAAAAGTTTGTTATACTTGCGGAATTTTATGACTTTTATTTGATTCGGTTGGGCTTGGTTTATTTTTGATTTCAAACTGACTTCCTTCGTATGCCTTTAAATTTTTGGAAAAGCTTGTTAGGCTTGCTGAATTTTGTGACTTTAATTTGAAGAAATGAAGAATTTGTTGGAATTCTATGACTTTGATACCATAGAGATATTTTAAGTCATAGAAGAATTGGAGAATTATGACATACATTCTCGTTGATATGAACAACCTATATATAAGTTATACAGGTTACAAGAGCAAAAGAAAAGAAAACAATTCAAATTAAGTAACTATCTAAAAATCAAAAAATATAATTACAGAATATACAAATGAATGTGAAAATAGCTTGAGTTTCTTAACTAGATTTGACGTTATCTTTTTATATCCTTATCAAGTGGTCCAATCTTATATTCTGAAACAAATGGAGTAATATTTACTCTTTTATTCAAATTCCACAAAACTAATTATATTTCAACTTGTTAATTTTAAATTGAATAAAGACAAACAAATAAATAAATAATATTAACAATAATTTGTAAAAGGAGGGCTGGGTAGTCTATTAACGAGTTCATGCATGATCTTCAGTGATCGAGATCATTGACCTTATAAAAAATGATGATCATATATTTGAATAAATCAAGTTTTAAATACTACACTCCTGTTTAAAACCAAAAGGGTGTTGCTTCTGACCCGGAATTTATTTTTTATAGTTTAAAAAGAAACCGAATCTCGATAATATATATATATATATATATATATATATATATATATATATATATATATATATTCTGTTCCAATTTTTCTTTTTGTGCATATCAAAAAAATGGCACAATATTCTATATTTATCGATATAATTTTAAACTTAGGTAACTATTACAATATTAATAATTTATAATAAACAAAGAACATACTAATTGAAGAACTCAAGCATGGTCCATAACGACATTGTGTAAAGAATTATGTCCATTTCAAATTAAAGCAAAATTCACATTTAATTTCCAATTCATAATTAAGCAATTTTCAGAAACCCTGATTTCTTATGGAGGGTCCCCGGTTGATCGGTTGATCGATTGATCAATGGACGGCCAATGTCCTAAAGAATAGAATTTGAAAAATTTATAAGGAAAAAAAAATGGAGGTACACAGTTGTGCAAATTTGAAATGTATACAGTCTACAATCGTAGAGTTAAATCACCTTACGATCGTAGAGTAATCATTGACTGATAGTAGGGTAGTCAATTTACTACAGTAGAAACGTACAGTGAATCCTCAGATCATAGGGTGACTTAACTCTATGATCGTAGACTGTATACATTTGGGAGTCTGCACAGCTGTGTAGCTTCATTAACCTCAATTTATAAAGATCAATTTTTTATTTCATATTTAACCTCTAAAAAGATGAGAAAATCTTGACATATTTCCAACTTACGCGGAGCAAGAACATTTTTAAAAGAGGGTCAAAATACATCAGTAAAAAAAATTATTTACTTACGCTTGGAGTGCTTCTATCAAATTCATTTTACTCAATTATAGTATTTCACAATAATTTTATTAATTTAAACATTTCATAATAATTTCATCAATTCAAACATTTCATCATAATTACAAGTTTAAGCAGAAGCTTATTATCCCAGACCACTAGGGTCATATGACCCTTGGGTCGCTAGGGTCATTTGACCCCCGACAACCCCACTCCTTCTGCTTCTATACAAACAAACTAAAAATTAGATATTTTATCATTAGTTTAGTAGTCGGGCATGATAATAAAATTATGATGAAAATTTTGAAGACATTGTGTCAAGTGTTAGGAAAAGTACGCCAAAAATAATCTCTATCCCAGGAATTACTTTTCCGTTTTTGAACAATTAAATATGAAATCAATAAAACCAATTATGAGAACAAAAATAACAAATAACCATCCACAAGCAAGGCACCAAATTTACGTGGAAAACCCTCTAAAACTAAGAGGTAAAAATCACAGGTTAAACTCTGAATCTCCACTATATCACTAATAATGAGCTTACAATAATTCTCTCAAGTTTAATGTCCTAAAACTTGAGGTTACACAATAAATTGAGACAGTGCAAATTTACCTTTAATTAGGTTGAGAAACCTAATTAACTTCACCACTCAAAAATACCCCAAACAATAAAGTCTTTAAGCTTTTAATTGAACAGAGATAGCAGCGGATACCCACGAACAACAAACTG
Organism: Panax notoginseng; assembly: GCA_016801055.1. Taxonomy (NCBI): domain Eukaryota; kingdom Viridiplantae; phylum Streptophyta; class Magnoliopsida; order Apiales; family Araliaceae; genus Panax; species Panax notoginseng. The sequence continues at coordinate 222,729,487 of CM029014.1, forward strand.
TAATACACTACAACAAAAAGGCTTATCAGCGACCGCACATCTACGACCGCATATAGTCGCAGATGAGTATCAGCGACCGGATGCAGTCGCTAATTGTAGTCGCAGAAAATCTTGTCGCTAAAATGACATCAGCGACCAAGAATAGCGACCGCAATCAGCGACCTCAGCTGTCGCTATTCTGACTCATGCTGAGTCATGTGTCAGACGTGATGTGGCACACGTGTCAGCGACCGGTAATAGCGACCGCAGGCGGTCGCTGAAGTAGAAGCACCTTACTCGGTCGCTAATACTGTATCAGCGACCGCGTGCGGTCGCTGACTTTGTTTTTTTTTTTTTTAAATATTTTTCCTGTTTTATTGATTTCCCAAAAATAACCTGCTTTGTACCTGCTTTTTATCCCAACACACAGCAGTATATATAAGCATCCATCCATCCATGATAACTACTATATGATAAACATCCATTCATACATACAGTCCAAAGAATGAATCTAAATCAACACAACACAATACAATCGTAAACATCCATATAATAGAATCGTAAACCAATACAGTCCAACGATAAGTAGTTTAAAAGATTACAAGGCTTTAAAATTCTAAAAAACAAGTCTAACAAGGCTTTACAAATCTAACATGCATGACTGGTCTAGCTCTTCATGGATTATTCAAATTAGTACCCTGTAATTAACAAAAGAATAAAACATATATGTTACATGTGTTGATACTGCTATGACTTGGGAAAAGCTAAATAATAGACAATGTACGTAATGAAACATTAAAAGTACCTGGTCGCCACCCTGATGCTGTGATGCTGATGCTTCCGCCACTGCCTTCGCCAAGTCATCAGGATTCAGAGAATGCAGATGCCCGCCCAGTATAAGAAGAAGATCACGATTTTGACAAATCGCTCTCACACAGTCAGTAGGAGTATGATAGGCTGGATGACCTGATGACTGTGTAGACTGGGTAGCAGAGCTGCCTGTGCCACTGATGGTCGGGCGTCGTCTTTGTCCTTGGCCTTTAACATAATTTTTCTTCACGACGGAAGCCCTCTCCCACAATTCTTGATCAATAGCCGGACGCGGGGTGCCTTCAAGATAGCGCTCGTTCATTAAGCCCTTATAAGTGTCATGTCAGAAGGTCAACAAATAAATAGTTAAAAATAAATACGAAATGCTAAAAAACATGACTATAATATGTTTAAAGTTAACTTATTACCGCTATTTGAATAGCATCAGGCAGACCATCACGGGTGGCCACATACACATCCAACCAATTGATAGGTTGACCTTGAGACTCAGACTCCTACAGTTCATGTTCTCATATTAATATGTAAACATATGATATTTTAGCTACAAAACATGACTGTAAACATAAAGACAAATAACTAAGCCAATAAGCTTGTTATACATACGTACCCAAGCAGCAATATGTTGCAGCTGAGATATACTGCCGCCCTTGTACTTGCCTTTTTCCTTTTCGCCTTCAGATACACCTGAGGATCTGTTCGAGGCGGCAGTCTTACGTCTCTTGACCCAGCTCTCAGCTCTCCACTGCTCACACATCTGCACCCATATGGGATGTGCGCACCACCAGGGGCAATGCTCATGCATATACTGCTCACCCTGTCCTGGATGGTCAATCTTAGCATTGTGCAGGGCTTTCTGTCATTCTTTGTTTAGATTATCTTTAGTCCGGACGGCGCACTTCTGCCAGAACAGTGCCTGAATAACTGATGCATGTGCGTCATCCCATCTATACCGCTTCTGCAAATAAAACAACAATAATAATATTAAAACTATTATATTACCATAATCCAACATTACTAAACTATTAGTTGATTAACTATGTATTATCTATCAGAGTGATTAAATAAATATACCTGAAATTCAGCCCAAACTGCATCCTTATGGGCGAGAGGTGTGCTCGCCCATGTAATCATTGGCGTAGGCCAGTTCTGTAAGCATAATTGTGAAATGCACTTCACAATTTTACTATCTTGAAAATCACTACAATATACAATAATTTACATTAAAATATATTTATAACAATGAAAATATTAAACCCTTATATATACACGATGTTTAACTTACGTGCTTTCTGGAGGAGGACAGATCTGTATAAGAATGCGATCATCCGGATTAGTCGGGGCCTTCGGCACATGATTAGGGCCCCGACCTAACCCGCGCTTTCGTGCAACAGGTTCAGAAGACATCTATAAATAAAAAAAATTAGGATGTTAGTATGAAATTATGAATGACAATTAATTGTATGAAATAGTTAACTACGATTACCATAAGTGAAAGGTACATAAACATGACTGCAAAATAGTTAACTACAACAACTACAAATGATATAGTTAAGGATATAGAGAACATTCCTATATAGAGAACATAAATGAAAGGTACATAATTATTGTGACGCCCCCAAAATTAGGTATACATCACCCATCTTGGGTCGTCAGATACATAGTACAGAATACAAATACAACTGATTAATACATCTGTCGTGTACAATACGACAAAACATAAACTGTGAGTTTGAATACAAATATTATCTTCTAGAGAGTATTCATACTCAAAAGGAGTCCTCATTACATTTATTAACACACCATTACATAGAATAGTGAGGACTACTAACTAATACTATCATTCGGACCATCACTCCGTACCCCGACTTGTCCCAGCTACGTTCTCATTTCCTGAAGAGAACAGTGAAAGAAAGGGTGAGCTCAACTAGCCCAGTAAGAAATATTATGACTAAGATAATGCAGAATAAATTATCATTAGCCTTCAACAATGTTAAACTGATAAAATATAATAGACATCAAGTTTAACTGTTGCGGAACAAGCAATCCATTAAAAGAGTCAAGTAGAAAATAAACTCTACTATCTTTTATGATTTAAAAAGTTTTTCAACACTGTGATCGCTGAGACTCAGCTTAATAAAATAATCCACATCATCGAATCACCCCTGCACTACGGCCAAGGATATTCGTGTATTTATTAATGGTCATGATCATGCCAACAACTGTCCATCAATGCACTACGGGCCAATGAGGACTTTTACCACATCATTTGTAACATTACGGTCATGATTATACCGAATAATCCCTGGTCATAATCATACCAAGTCCATCTATGCACTACAGGCCACAGATGACTTTCAATATTTTATAAACATGAGGATGATGACAATGATATAAGAATTCAATAAAACAAGTTCAAGAATTAATTTATCCAGGAATTAACAACGTCCAAATTGTCAACATGATACTGCATTGTGGAGTAAAATTCAAGAATGCTTAGAAGAATATTTTCTTGAAAAGATACTGGATGAAACGCAACTATCAAGGATATTCCACAAATTTCATGGAGTATAGAAGTCAAAACTTAACCAACTGAGTATAATAAAGAATGGAATAACAAAAGAAATCACCATGCATGCGATAGACCGCACAGACAGGTTATTCCAACAAAATAATAAATAATGGAACCAGGTCCGGCGTAAACGCACAGACAGGATATTCCGACAGAATAATAAATAATGGAACCAGGTCCGGTGTAAAACACACAGACAGGATGTTCCAACAGAATAATAATAAAAACGGAACCAGGTCCGGTGTAAAACACACAGACAAGATGTTCCAACAGAATAATAAACGGAACCAGGTCCGGTGTAAAACACACAGACAGGATGTTCCAACAGAATAATAGAAGAATGTCACCAAGTATAGGGTAGACCGCGTATACTGGTTATTCCAACAGAATAATAACGAATGAAATAACAGAAGTTCTCTTCATGAATATAAAAGAAATAATATTCCCTACCTTAAAAGAACTGGATATTGGAAAAGTGATGTAGCAGAATACTTTTATTCTCTCTCTCTTATTCTCTCTATACTTTCTCTCTCTATAGCTTGAATGAATTCGTGAAAAATAATGAAGCCCTAGGCCTCTATTTATAGAAAAACTGAGGGTGGCTCTTGGTCTTAACGAAGGGTCAAATGACTCTTGGTCTTAACGAAGGGTCAAATGACTCTTGGTAATATTGAAGGGACAACTACTATTGACGAAAGTAATTACTATTGACCAAGGTAAATACTATTGACGAAGGTAATTACTATTGACCAAGGTAAATACTATTGACCAAGGTAAATACTATTGACGAAGGTAATTACTATTGACCAAGGTAAATACTATTGACGACGGTAATTACTATTGACGACGGTAATTACTATTGACGAAGATAATTACTATTGACCAAGGTAAATACTATTGACGACGGTAATTACTATTGACGACGGTAATTACTATTGACGAAGAGACTCTTAGATGATGACATATGGCCCCCCATAAAATAACCAAACTTACCACAACGTCTCAATTATTGATTTAATAATATAACATATTATACAGACGATACTATGACAATAATTTAAGAGATATGATGCAGCAATTACTATAGCAATAATTGAGTATAGCTGAGTGACTTCTCACGTAAGCATCAATAATCAATACCGTGTGCTACTATGCAACCACGCGTATTACTGTACTTTTACTACCGAGTAGTTCAACAGTTTTAACGGTTTTAACGGTAACACTTCAGCCGTTATTTTTAATAAAATATTTTTGTCGTTTTCTCAATCCGACAATAATTCCGTTGTGGGGTCCACCAATGATTGTGCCGTCGTACGAATATTCCTCGACAAAAAGAATATTCTCCGACCAAACGAATATTTTATAACAACTTGCTTACTTTGCAAAATTTATAAATATTACCCACAACTATAACATTATATCAAATTAACTCCATAATATTCAAAAATGATATTTATAGAAAATTCATCTTTATTTATAAAAGTTGGGGTCTTACAACCTCCCCTTCTTATGAAATTTCGCCCTCGAAATTAGGGTACGTACCTGGTATGTCGAAGAGGTAAGGATACCTTGATTTTATTTCAGATTCTAACTCCCAAGTCATTTCCTCAACATCGTTGTTTCTCCACAAAACTTTGACTTGAGGTATAACCTTGGAGCGTAGAATATGTTCCTTCTTATCCAAGATTTGAACAGGAACTTCTTCATACGTCAAATCTTCCGCTATTTCGTCCAGTTCTAACTCAATAATGTGGTTCGGGTTTTCCACATATTTGCGTAACATGGATATGTGAAAAACGTTATGAACACGAGACATACTTGGCGGTAAAGCGAGTCTATAAGCCACAGTTCCTACTCGATCGAGGATTAAAAATGGACCGATGAATCGAGGATTTAGCTTTCCTCTCTTCCCAAATCTCGTAACACCTTTCCATGGAGCAACACGTAAGAACACATGATCTCCTACATCAAATTCCACGTCCTTTCGATGAAGATCAGCATAACTCTTTTGTCGATCTTGTGAGGTTTTTATACGTTGTCGGATCGTTTGAATCTTTTCTGTAGTCATACGTACCAACTCCGGTCCCAACAACGTTGCTTCACCCACCTCATCCCAGCATACTGGAGAACGACATTTTCTTCCATACAATGCTTCGAATGGAGCCATGCCAATACTTGCTTGATAACTGTTGTTGTAGGAAAACTCCACCAATGGTAAGAACTTGTCCCAACTTCCCTTGAAGTCAAAGACACAGAGTCTTAATAGATCTTCAAGAGTTTGAATAGTCCTCTCTGATTATCCGTCCGTCTGAGGATGATATGCTGAACTAAATCGTAACTCCGTGCCCATAGCTTTTTATAAACTAACCCAAAATCGTGAAGTGAATCTTGGGTCTCGATCAGAAACTATGGATACTGGCATACCATGCAGTCTTACAATCTCGTTTATGTACATACGAGCAAGACGTTCAAGTGTATAAGTTTCTCGTATCGGTAAGAAATGAGCAGACTTGGTCAATCTATCAACAATGACCCAAATCGCATCAATACCTTGAGAAACCCTAGGAAGACCGGTAACGAAATCCATGGTAATGTGCTCCCACTTCCATTCTAGAATTTCAAGTGGTTGCAATGGACCTTTTGGTACTTGATGCTCCGCTTTGACTCGTTGACAAGTTAGACACCTTGAGATAAACAACGCTATCTCTCTCTTCATATTGCTCCACCAAAATGTATGACGAAGATCATGATACATTTTGGTACTTCCAGAATGGATTACAAACGGTGTGTTGTGCGCCTCCATCATGATTTCATACTTTAAATCAGGGTTGTTAGGAACACAAAGTCTGGAGTTGACTCGAAGTATTCCTTCTTCATCGATTCTTTCTTCCGGTATAGCACCTTCTTGCACTTTCTTCTTCATACGCATCAGCTGCAGGTCTGTAGCTTGAGCAGCTTTAACTTTATCAATTAAAGTCGGTTCTACTCGTATATTCGCCATCATCACATGGGTCCCTGGAGTCTTCAACTCTATCTCCATCCTTTGCAAGTCACACAAAATGGGCCTTTGCGTTGTTAATATTGCACTTGTACCCGCATATGATCTTCTACTCAATGCGTCAGCTACCACGTTCGCTTTTCCAGGATGGTATTGAATGGTATGATCATAATCTTTCAATAGTTCAAGCCAACGTCGTTGTCGCATGTTGAGTTCCTTTTGAGTGAAGAAATATTTGAGGCTTTTATGATCCGTAAAGATCTCCACTTTCTCCCCATACAAGTAATGCCTCCAAATTTTAAGTGCAAAGACAACAGCTGCCAACTCTAGATCATGAGTAGGATAATTCCTCTCATATTCCTTGAGTTGTCTTGATGCATAGGCTATAACTTTTCCATGTTGCATGAGAACGCATCCCAACCCTTTGCTCGAAGCATCACTGTAGATGACAAATCCCTCCGAGCCAGATGGTATTGTTAGAACAGGTGCTGAAATGAGTCTCCTCTTGAGTTCTTGAAAACTCTGCTCACATTCTTCGCTCCAACCAAACTTTGTATCTTTCCGAGTCAGCTGAGTTAATGGAGTAGCGATTCGAGAAAATCCTTCCACGAATCTCCGATAATAACCAGCTAAACCAAGAAAGCTACGTACCTCGGTCACTGATTTAGGTTGCTCCCAGCTTTGAATAGCTTCAATCTTTGCCGGGTCAACAGATATTCCACGACTTGATACTACGTGTGTGACGCCCCCAAAATTAGGTATACATCACCCATCTTGGGTCGTCAGATACATAGTACAGAATACAAATACAACTTAATAATACAACTGTCGGGTACAATACGACAAAACATAAACTGTGAGTTTGAATACAAATATTATCTTCTAGAGAGTATTCATACTCAAAAAGAGTCCTCATTACATTTATTAACACACCATTACATAGAATAGTGAGGACTACTAACTAATACTATCATTCGGACCATCACTCCGTACCCCGACTTGTCCCAGCTACGTTCTCATTTCCTGAAGAGAACAGTGAAAGAAAGGGTGAGCTCAACTAGCCCAGTAAGAAATATTATGACTAAGATAATGCAGAATAAATTATCATTAGCCTTCAACAATGTTAAACTGATAAATTATAATAGACATCAAGTTTAACTGTAGCGGAATAAGCAATCCATTAAAAGAGTCAAGTAGAAAATAAACTCTACTATCTTTTATGATTTAAAAGATTTTCCAACACTTTGATCGCTGAGACTCAGCTTCATAAAATAATCCACATCATCGAATCACCCCTGCACTACGGCCAAGGATATTCGTATATTCATTAATGGTCATGATCATGCCAACAACTGTCCATCAATGCACTACGGGCCAATGAGGACTTTTACCACATCATTCGTAACATTACGGTCATGATTACACCGAATAATCCCTGGTCATAATCATACCAAGTCCATCTATGCACTACAGGCCACAGATGACTTTCAACAGAATATAAACATGAGGATGATGACAATGATATAAGAATTCAATAAAACAAGTTCAAGAATTAATTTATCCAAGAATTAACAACGTCCAAATTGTCAACATGATACTACTTTGTGGAGTAAAATTCAAGAATGATCAGGAGAATATTTTCATGAATAGATACTGGATGAAACGCAATTATCAAGGATATTTCACAAATTTCGTGGAGTATAGAAGTCAAAACTTAACCAACTGAGTACAATAAAGAATGGAATAACAAAAAAAATCACCATGCATGCGATAGACCGCACAAACAGGTTATTCCAACAGAATAATAAATAATGGAACCAGGTCCGGCATAAACGCACAGACAGGATATTCCGACAGAATAATAAATAATGGAACCAGGTCCGGCGTAAACGCACAGACAGGATATTCCGACAGAATAATAAAGAACAGTATAATAAATAATGGAACCAGGTCCGGTGTAAAACACACAGACAGGATATTCCGACAGAATAATAATAAAGACGGAACCAGGTCCGGTGTAAAACACACAGACAGGATGTTCCAACAGAATAATAATAAAAACGGAACCAGGTCCGGTGTAAAACACACAGACAGGATGTTCCAACAGAATAATAGAAGAATGTCACCAAGTATAGGGTAGACCGCATATACAGGTTATTCCAACAGAATAATAAGAAATGGAATAACAGTTCTCTTCATGAATAAGAAAGAATAACACCCCTTACCGTTTTAAAGAAGAGCTGAAGTAAGGAAGTAGTTAAGTAGCAGAATACTCTTCTTCTCTCTCTCTATAGTTTCTCTCTATAGTTTCTCTCTCTAGAGTTCAGTGAATTCGTAAGAAATAATGAAGGAATGAGCTGCTATTTATAGAAAAATAGAATGCATAGTAACTAATCCATGAACGGTCCAGATTGATTACTTTAATCTGACGGTCCATATTTAAAGAAAAATCTTTTAAATAAAATAAAATATATTCTATTTATAGAATAACTTTAATAAAGTATTTTGTTTTATATAAAAAGATGTTTCTGTTTTATTACGTTAATAATACGAATAAAACAAAACGTCATTATCGCTAAATAATTCATATTATTAACTGACAATAATAGAATCAAACTGAGTGACTTCTCACATAAGCATTAATAATCAATACCGTGTGCTACTATGCAACCACACGTATTACTGTACTTTTACTACCGAGTAGTTCAACAGTAACAATGGTAAAATTTCCGCCGTTATTTTTATAGAAAGATAATTCTGTCGTTTTCTCCATCCGACAATAATTCCGTTGTGGGGTCCACCAATGATTGTGCCGTCGTACGAATATTCCCCGACAAAAAGAATATTCTCCGACCAAACGAATATTTTATAACAACTTGCTTACTTTGCAAAATTTATAAATATTACCCACAACTATAACATTATATCAAATTAACTCCATAATATTCAAAAATGATATTTATAGAAAATTCATCTTTATTTATAAAAGTTGGGGTCTTACAACCTCCCCTTCTTATGAAATTTCGCCCTCGAAATTAGGGTACGTACCTGGTATGTCGAAGAGGTAAGGATACCTTGATTTCATTTCTGATTCTAACTCCCAAGTCATTTCCTCAACATCGTGGTTTCTCCACAAAACTTTGACTTGAGGTATAACCTTGGAGCGTAGAATATGTTCCTTCTTATCCAAGATTTGAACAGGAACTTCTTCATATGTCAAATCCTCCGCTATTTCGTCCGGTTCTAACTCAATAATGTGGTTCGGGTCTTCCACATATTTGCGTAACATTGATATGTGAAAAACGTTATGAACACGAGACATACTTGGCGGTAAAGCGAGTCTATAAGCCACAGTTCCTACTCGATCGAGGATTAAAAATGGACCGATGAATCGAGGATTTAGCTTTCCTCTCTTTCCAAATCTCGTAACACCTTTCCATGGAGCAACACGTAAGAACACATGATCTCCTACATCAAATTCCACGTCCTTTCGATGAAGATCAGCATAACTCTTTTGTCGATCTTGTGAGGTTTTTATACGTTGTCGGATCGTTTGAATCTTTTCTGTAGTCATACGTACCAACTCCGGTCCCAACAACGTTGCTTCGCCCACCTCATCCCAGCATACTGGAGAACGACATTTTCTTCCATACAATGCTTCGAATGGAGCCATGCCAATACTTGCTTGATAACTGTTGTTGTAGGAAAACTCCACCAATGGTAAGAACTTGTCCCAACTTCCCTTGAAGTCAAAGACACAGAGTCTTAATAGATCTTCAAGAGTTTGAATAGTCCTCTCTGATTGTCCGTCCGTCTGAGGATGATATGCTGAACTAAATCGTAACTCCGTGCCCATAGCTTTTTGTAAACTAACCCAAAATCGTGAAGTGAATCTTGGGTCTCGATCAGAAATTATGGATACTGGCATACCATGCAGTCTTACAATCTCGTTTATGTACATACGAGCAAGACGTTCAAGTGTATAAGTTTCTCGTATCGGTAAGAAATGAGCAGACTTGGTCAATCTATCAACAATGACCCAAATCGCATCAATACCTTGAGAAACCCTGGGAAGACCGGTAACGAAATCCATGGTAATGTGCTCCCACTTCCATTCTGGAATTTCAAGTGGTTGCAATGGACCTTTTGGTACTTGATGCTCCGCTTTGACTCGTTGACAAGTTAGACACCTTGAGATAAACAACGCTATCTCTCTCTTCATATTGCTCCACCAAAATGTATGACGAAGATCATGATACATTTTGGTACTTCCAGGATGGATTGCAAACGGTGTGTTGTGCGCCTCCATCATGATTTCATACTTTAAATCAGGGTTGTTAGGAACACAAAGTCTGGAGTTGACTCGAAGTATTCCTTCTTCATCGATTCTTGCTTCCGGCATAGAACCTTCTTGCACTTTCTTCCTCATATGCATCAGCTCCAGGTCTGTAGCTTGAGCAGCTTTAACTTTATCGATTAAATTCGGTTCTACTCGTATATTCGCCATCATCACATGGGTCCCTGGAGTCTTCAACTCTATCTCCATCCTTTGCAAGTCACGCAAAATGGGTCTTTGCGTTGTTAATATTGCACTTGTACCCGCATATGATCTTCTACTCAATGCGTCAGCTACCACGTTCGCTTTTCCAGGATGGTATTGAATGGTATGATCATAATCTTTCAACAGTTCAAGCCAACGTCGTTGTCGCATGTTGAGTTCCTTTTGAGTGAAGAAATATTTGAGGCTTTTATGATCCGTAAAGATCTCCACTTTCTCCCCATACAAGTAATGCCTCCAAATTTTAAGTGCAAAGACAACAGCTGCCAACTCTAGATCATGAGTAGGATAATTCCTCTCATATTCCTTGAGTTGTCTTGATGCATAGGCTATGACTTTTCCATGTTGCATGAGAACACATCCCAACCCTTTGCTCGAAGCATCACTGTAGATGACAAATCCCTCCGAGCCAGATGGTATTGTTAGAACAGGTGCTGAAATGAGTCTCCTCTTGAGTTCTTGAAAACTCTGCTCACATTCTTCGCTCCAACCAAACTTTGTATCTTTCCGAGTCAGCTGAGTTAATGGAGTAGCGATTCGAGAAAATCCTTCCACGAATCTCCGATAATAACCAGCTAAACCAAGAAAGCTACGTACCTCGGTCACTGATTTAGGTTGCTCCCAGCTTTGTATAGCTTCAATCTTTGCCGGGTCAACTGATATTCCACGACTTGATACTACGTGCCCAAGGAATGCTACCTCCTCCAGCCAGAACTCGCATTTCTTCAACTTGGCATAAAGCTTGTATTCACGAAGCTTTTGGAGTACCAGCCTCAAGTGTTGCTCATGATCTTCACGGCTTTTGGAATAAATAAGGATGTCATCAATAAAGACGACCACAAAGTGATCCAAATATTCCTTGAATACCCGGTTCATCATATCCATGAAGGCAGCAGGAGCATTAGTCAATCCAAAGGACATGACTAGGAATTCATAATGCCCGTACCGAGTTCTAAAAGCCGTCTTTGGAATATCCTCAGTTCTAACCTTCAGCTGATGATATCCAGAACGAAGATCGATCTTTGAAAAGAATTGTGCTCCTTGCAACTGGTCAAACAGGTCATCAATACGTGGCAATGGGTACCTGTTTTTGATGGTGACATGATTCAACTCCCGATAATCAATACAAAGTCGCATACTTCCATCTTTCTTCTTCACGAACAGAACAGGAGCACCCCAAGGAGAAGTACTAGGACGAATAAAACCAATGTCTAACAATTCCTGCAGTTGGGTCTTTAACTCCTGAAGTTCAATAGGAGCCATTCGATATGGAGCTTTGGAAATGGGTTTTGTACCGGGTTCAAGGTCGATACAAAATTCAATTTCACGCTCTGGGGGTAGGCCAGGAAGTTCTTCAGGGAATACGTCAGGGAATTTATTAACAATAGAAATATCATTCAAAACTGACGTATTTTTGTTTAGATCTGTGACATGAGCTAAGAAAGCTTGACATCCGTTTTTCAATAAACGAATAGCTTTGTGGCTTGAGATGACAGCGATTGATTTTAATGGTTTGGTTGCTTGAATTCGCATAATAGGTCGATTAGGAATATGAAAGCTAACAACCTTACGAAAACAATCAATTTTTGCATGATGAGTAGTTAACCAATCAATCCCTAGAATCACGTCAAATGCAAGTATTTTTAATGAAATAAGATCGACAGGTAATGTGTGGGTACCAACTTGAACCAAACAAGACTTATAAACCGTGGATGTAATGAAGGTTTCTCCCAATGGAGTTTCAACTGCTAAGTCAAAGTCTAATTTCTCCGGAATCAAATTTAATCGATGAGCGCAAGTAGGAGAAATAAAAGAATGGGTTGAACCGGTATCAAATAAAGTATAGACTTCGCTAGAGTTTATGATAAGCTTACCCGTGATGACCTCATTCGGGTTCCTTGCGTTCTGGGAGGTCACAACAAACGCTCTCCCTTGCACAACCGGTTTTGACTTTTCTGGGACGGCCTTTGGTGCCTCCATCCTAGCTGAATTTGTCTTCGGTAAACGACAAAATCGGGCTAAATGACCTTCTCTTCCACAATTATAACATGCTTTGGACGGCATCGCGCAGTTTGGACTGATGTGCCCCTCCCCTCCGCATTTGAAACATATGATAGGTGGTCGTTCTCCTTCCTTAACGACAGGTGCTGGTGCTGACATCTTTCCATCATTGTTGAATCTCCTCTTCTTAAAATGTCCATTCTTATTGTTTTGGCCCTGATTACCACCGAAGTGGTTACCATTTCTGGCCTGTTGATTCCCTCCACGCTTGTTGTCACCGCTTCGATGACTGCTCTCACTGGTATTATCATTTTGCCGGCTGCTCTCTTTTGGTTGCGTTATCTCGTTATCGCGCTCCACCAACTGAGCCCTATTTACAACATCTGAATACAAACACAGTTTATGAGAAACAAGATGTTGACGTATCTCCGGCTTCAAACCTCTTAAAAACATCCGCGTCATTCTTTCTTCATTATCCACCAGGTGGGACGCAAACCGGGATAACTCCGCAAATTTTGCCTCGTACTGCGACACGGTCATATTATTCTGCTCCAATTTGATGAACTCCACCTCCTTCATGTGACGAATACTCTCGGGAAAGTATTTGTCGTTAAACAGATCTTGAAACTTCTCCCAAGACATCTTCAGTGCGGCAGGTTGAGTACGCTTTATCGATTCCCACCAGTAATCTGCCTCTCCTCGCAACATAAAGGCGGCAAAGGGAACCTTTTGCTCCTCGGAGCAACCCAAGACATCAAATATCTTGGTGATCTGCTTTATCCATGTTTCAGCTACAAGTGGTTTGGGTTCTCCCTTAAACTCCGGTGGTCCCAGCTCCTTAAACTGTTTAGCGGTGACCGCCTGAGAGTTTCCAGTATTTCCACCTACGTTGTGGACAGGAGCCGCTTTCACCTGTTGTTGCATGAATTGCATAAAGCCTCTGAACATTTGATCATTCATCATTTGGTCAGTGTTGTTGTTTGCATGAGGATTGACACCTTCCTGATGCACATTATCCTGATTAGTGATATGTGGTGAATCATCAGTCGTCTGTGCTCCATTGCTATTCTCAACATTCTCGGATGCCATTTTCAGATACTGCCACAAAATAAAAATTAATTGATATGTCATATATTATCCTTATGTTATGACCGACCAATTAAATACAATGCAAATAAACTTAGGTAGGTCATACTAGCGAAGGAATTCCCCGTCTCTCCCCTCCTAGTTCTATTCTCACATCCTAGCCAGGGATCATATCCCTAAGCTCTGATACCAACTGTGACGCCCCCAAAATTAGGTATACATCACCCATCTTGGGTCGTCAGATACATAGTACAGAATACAAATACAACTTAATAATACAACTGTCGGGTACAATACGACAAAACATAAACTGTGAGTTTGAATACAAATATTATCTTCTAGAGAGTATTCATACTCAAAAAGAGTCCTCATTACATTTATTAACACACCATTACATAGAATAGTGAGGACTACTAACTAATACTATCATTCGGACCATCACTCCGTACCCCGACTTGTCCCAGCTACGTTCTCATTTCCTGAAGAGAACAGTGAAAGAAAGGGTGAGCTCAACTAGCCCAGTAAGAAATATTATGACTAAGATAATGCAGAATAAATTATCATTAGCCTTCAACAATGTTAAACTGATAAAATATAATAGACATCAAGTTTAACTGTAGCGGAATAAGCAATCCATTAAAAGAGTCAAGTAGAAAATAAACTCTACTATCTTTTATGATTTAAAAGATTTTCCAACACTTTGATCGCTGAGACTCAGCTTCATAAAATAATCCACATCATCGAATCACCCCTGCACTACGGCCAAGGATATTCGTATATTCATTAATGGTCATGATCATGCCAACAACTGTCCATCAATGCACTACGGGCCAATGAGGACTTTTACCACATCATTCGTAACATTACGGTCATGATTACACCGAATAATCCCTGGTCATAATCATACCAAGTCCATCTATGCACTACAGGCCACAGATGACTTTCAACAGAATATAAACATGAGGATGATGACAATGATATAAGAATTCAATAAAACAAGTTCAAGAATTAATTTATCCAAGAATTAACAACGTCCAAATTGTCAACATGATACTACTTTGTGGAGTAAAATTCAAGAATGATCAGGAGAATATTTTCATGAATAGATACTGGATGAAACGCAATTATCAAGGATATTTCACAAATTTCGTGGAGTATAGAAGTCAAAACTTAACCAACTGAGTACAATAAAGAATGGAATAACAAAAAAAATCACCATGCATGCGATAGACCGCACAAACAGGTTATTCCAACAGAATAATAAATAATGGAACCAGGTCCGGCATAAACGCACAGACAGGATATTCCGACAGAATAATAAATAATGGAACCAGGTCCGGCGTAAACGCACAGACAGGATATTCCGACAGAATAATAAAGAACAGTATAATAAATAATGGAACCAGGTCCGGTGTAAAACACACAGACAGGATATTCCAACAGAATAATAATAAAGACGGAACCAGGTCCGGTGTAAAACACACAGACAGGATGTTCCAACAGAATAATAATAAAAACGGAACCAGGTCCGGTGTAAAACACACAGACAGGATGTTCCAACAGAATAATAGAAGAATGTCACCAAGTATAGGGTAGACCGCATATACAGGTTATTCCAACAGAATAATAAGAAATGGAATAACAGTTCTCTTCATGAATAAGAAAGAATAACACCCCTTACCGTTTTAAAGAAGAGCTGAAGTAAGGAAGTAGTTAAGTAGCAGAATACTCTTCTTCTCTCTCTCTATAGTTTCTCTCTATAGTTTCTCTCTCTAGAGTTCAGTGAATTCGTAAGAAATAATGAAGGAATGAGCTGCTATTTATAGAAAAATAGAATGCATAGTAACTAATCCATGAACGGTCCAGATTGATTACTTTAATCTGACGGTCCATATTTAAAGAAAAATCTTTTAAATAAAAATAAATATATTCTATTTATAGAATAACTTTAATAAAGTATTTTGTTTTATATAAAAAGATGTTTCTGTTTTATTACGTTAATAATACGAATAAAACAAAACGTCATTATCGCTAAATAATTCATATTATTAACTGACAATAATAGAATCAAACTGAGTGACTTCTCACATAAGCATTAATAATCAATACCGTGTGCTACTATGCAACCACACGTATTACTGTACTTTTACTACCGAGTAGTTCAACAGTAACAATGGTAAAATTTCCGCCGTTATTTTTATAGAAAATAATTCTGTCGTTTTCTCCATCCGACAATAATTCCGTTGTGGGGTCCACCAATGATTGTGCCGTCGTACGAATATTCCCCGACAAAAAGAATATTCTCCGACCAAACGAATATTTTATAACAACTTGCTTACTTTGCAAAATTTATAAATATTACCCACAACTATAACATTATATCAAATTAACTCCATAATATTCAAAAATGATATTTATAGAAAATTCATCTTTATTTATAAAAGTTGGGGTCTTACAACGTGCCCAAGGAATGCTACCTCTTCCAGCCAGAACTCGCATTTCTTCAACTTGGCATAAAGTTTGTATTCACGAAGCTTTTGGAGTACCAGCCTCAAGTGTTGCTCATGATCGTCACGGCTTTTGGAATAAACAAGGATGTCATCGATAAAGACGACCACAAAGTGATCCAAATATTCCTTAAATACCCTGTTCATCATATCCATGAAGGCAGCAGGAGCATTAGTCAATCCAAAAGACATAACTAAGAATTCATAATGCCCGTACCGAGTTCTAAAAGCTGTCTTTGGAATATCCTCAGTTCTAACCTTCAGCTGATGATATCCAGAACGAAGATCGATCTTTGAAAAGAATTGTGCTCCTTGCAACTGGTCAAACAGGTCATCAATACGTGGCAATGGGTACCTATTTTTGATGGTGACATGATTCAACTCCCGATAATCAATACAAAGTCGCATACTCCCATCTTTCTTCTTCACGAACAGAACAGGAGCACCCCAAGGAGAAGTACTAGGACGAATAAAACCAATGTCTAACAATTCCTGCAGTTGGGTCTTTAACTCCTGAAGTTCAATAGGAGCCATTCGATATGGGGCTTTGGAAATGGGTTTTGTACCAGGTTCAAGGTCGATACAAAATTCAATTTCACGCTCTGGGGGTAGGCCAGGAAGTTCTTCGGGAAATACGTCAGGAAATTTATTAACAACAGAAATATCATTCAAAGCTGACGTATTTTTGTTTAGATCTGTGACATGAGCTAAGAAAGCTTGACATCCGTTTTTCAATAAACGAATAGCTTTATGGCTTGAGATGACAGCGATTGATTTTAATGGTTTGGTTGCTTGAATTCGCATAATAGGTTCGATTAGGAATATGAAAGCTAACAACCTTACGAAAACAATCAATTTTTGCATGATGAGTAGTTAACCAATCAATCCCTAGAATCACGTCAAATGCAAGTATTTTTAATGAAATAAGATCGACAGGTAATGTGTGGGTACCAACTTGAACCAAACAAGACTTATAAACCGTGGATGTAATGAAGGTTTCTCCCAATGGAGTTTCAACTGCTAAGTCAAAGTCTAATTTCTCCGGAATCAAATTTAATCGATGAGCGCAAGTAGGAGAAATAAAAGAATGGGTTGAACCGGTATCAAATAAAGTATAGACTTCGTTAGAGTTTATGATAAGCTTACCCGTGATGACCTCATTCGGGTTCCTTGCGTTCTGGGAGGTCACAACAAACGCTCTCCCTTGCACAACCGGTTTTGACTTTTCTGGGACGGCCTTTGGTGCCTCCATCCTAGCTGAATTTGTCTTCGGTAAACGACAAAATCGGGCTAAATGACCTTCTCTTCCACAATTATAACATGCTTTGGACGGCATCGCGCAGTTTGGACTGATGTGCCCCTCCCCTCCGCATTTGAAACATATGATAGGTGGTCGTTCTCCTTCCTTAACGACAGGTGCTGGTGCTGACGTCTTTCCATCATTGTTGAATCTCCTCTTCTTGAAATGTCCATTCTTATTGTTTTGGCCCTGATTACCACCGAAGTGGTTACCATTTCTAGCCTATTGATTCCCTCCACGCTTGTTGTCACCGCTTCGATGACTGCTCTCACTGGTATTATCATTTTGCCGGCTGCTCTCTTTTGGTTGCGTTATCTCGTTATCGCGCTCCACCAACTGAGCCCTATTTACAACATCTGAATACAAACACAGTTTATGAGAAACAAGATGTTGACGTATCTCCGGCTTCAAACCTCTTAAAAACATCCGCGTCATTCTTTCTTCATTATCCACCAGGTGGGACGCAAACCGGGATAACTCTGCAAATTTTGCCTCGTACTGCGACACGGTCATATTATTCTGCTCCAATTTGATGAACTCCACCTCCTTCATGTGACGAATACTCTCGGGAAAGTATTTGTCGTTAAACAGATCTTGAAACTTCTCCCAAGACATCTTCAGTGCGGCAGGTTGAGTACGCTTTATCGATTCCCACCAGTAATCTGCCTCTCCTCGCAACATAAAGGCGGCAAAGGGAACCTTTTGCTCCTCGGAGCAACCCAAGACATCAAATATCTTGGTGATCTGCTTTATCCATGTTTCAGCTACAAGTGGTTTGGGTTCTCCCTTAAACTCCGGTGGTCCCAGCTCCTTAAACTGTTTAGCGGTGACCGCCAGAGAGTTTCCAGTATTTCCACCTACGTTGTGGACAGGAGCCGCTTTCACCTGTTGTTGCATGAATTGCATAAAGCCTCTGAACATTTGATCATTCATCATTTGGTCAGTGTTGTTGTTTGCATGAGGATTGACACCTTCCTGATGCACATTATCATGATTATTGATGTGTGGTGAATCAACAGTCGTCTGTGCTCCATTGCTATTCTCAACATTCTCAGATGCCATTTTCAGATACTGCCACAAAATAAAAATTAATTGATATGTCATATATTATCCTTATATTATGACCGACCAATTAAATACCATGCAAATAAACTTAGGTATGTCATACTAGCGAAGGAATTCCCCGTCTCTCCCCTCCTAGTTCTATTCTCACATCTTAGCCAGGGATCATATCCCTAAGCTCTGATACCAACTGTGACGCCCCCAAAATTAGGTATACATCACCCATCTTGGGTCGTCAGATACATAGTACAGAATACAAATACAACTGATTAATACATCTGTCGTGTACAATACGACAAAACATAAACTGTGAGTTTGAATACAAATATTATCTTCTAGAGAGTATTCATACTCAAAAGGAGTCCTCATTACATTTATTAACACACCATTACATAGAATAGTGAGGACTACTAACTAATACTATCATTCGACCATCACTCCGTACCCCGACTTGTCCCAGCTACGTTCTCATTTCCTGAAGAGAACAGTGAAAGAAAGGGTGAGCTCAACTAGCCCAGTAAGAAATATTATGACTAAGATAATGCAGAATAAATTATCATTAGCCTTCAACAATGTTAAACTGATAAAATATAATAGACATCAAGTTTAACTGTTGCGGAACAAGCAATCCATTAAAAGAGTCAAGTAGAAAATAAACTCTACTATCTTTTATGATTTAAAAAGTTTTTCAACACTGTGATCGCTGAGACTCAGCTTAATAAAATAATCCACATCATCGAATCACCCCTGCACTACGGCCAAGGATATTCGTGTATTCATTAATGGTCATGATCATGCCAACAACTGTCCATCAATGCACTACGGGCCAATGAGGACTTTTACCACATCATTTGTAACATTACGGTCATGATTATACCGAATAATCCCTGGTCATAATCATACCAAGTCCATCTATGCACTACAGGCCACAGATGACTTTCAACATTTTATAAACATGAGGATGATGACAATGATATAAGAATTCAATAAAACAAGTTCAAGAATTAATTTATCCAGGAATTAACAACGTCCAAATTGTCAACATGATACTGCATTGTGGAGTAAAATTCAAGAATGCTTAGAAGAATATTTTCTTGAAAAGATACTGATGAAACGCAACTATCAAGGATATTCCACAAATTTCATGGAGTATAGAAGTCAAAACTTAACCAACTGAGTAAATAAAGAATGGAATAACAAAAGAAATCACCATGCATGCGATAGACCGCACAGACAGGTTATTCCAACAAAATAATAAATAATGGAACCAGGTCCGGCGTAAACGCACAGACAGGATATTCCGACAGAATAATAAATAATGGAACCAGGTCCGGTGTAAAACACACAGACAGGATGTTCCAACAGAATAATAATAAAAACGGAACCAGGTCCGGTGTAAAACACACAGACAGGATGTTCCAACAGAATAATAAACGGAACCAGGTCCGGTGTAAAACACATAGACAGGATGTTCCAACAGAATAATAGAAGAATGTCACCAAGTATAGGGTAGACCGCGTATACTGGTTATTCCAACAGAATAATAACGAATGAAATAACATAAGTTCTCTTCATGAATATAAAAGAAATAATATTCCCTACCTTTAAAAGAACTGGATATTGGAAAAGTGATGTAGCAGAATACTTTTATTCTCTCTCTCTTATTCTCTCTATACTTTCTCTCTCTATAGCTTGAATGAATTCGTGAAAAATAATGAAGCCCTAGGCCTCTATTTATAGAAAAACTGAGGGTGGCTCTTGGTCTTAACGAAGGGTCAAATGACTCTTGGTCTTAACGAAGGGTCAAATGACTCTTGGTAATATTGAAGGGACAACTACTATTGACGAAAGTAATTACTATTGACCAAGGTAAATACTATTGACGAAGGTAATTACTATTGACCAAGGTAAATACTATTGACCAAGGTAAATACTATTGACGAAGGTAATTACTATTGACCAAGGTAAATACTATTGACGACGGTAATTACTATTGACGACGGTAATTACTATTGACGAAGATAATTACTATTGACCAAGGTAAATACTATTGACGACGGTAATTACTATTGACGACGGTAATTACTATTGACGAAGAGACTCTTAGATGATGACATATGGCCCCCCATAAAATAACCAAACTTACCACAACGTCTCAATTATTGATTTAATAATATAACATATTATACAGACGATACTATGACAATAATTTAAGAGATATGATGCAGCAATTACTATAGCAATAATTGAGTATAGCTGAGTGACTTCTCACGTAAGCATCAATAATCAATACCGTGTGCTACTATGCAACCACGCGTATTACTGTACTTTACTACTACGAGTAGTTCAACAGTTTTAACGGTTTTAACGGTAACACTTCAGCCGTTATTTTTAATAAAATATTTTTGTCGTTTTCTCAATCCGACAATAATTCCGTTGTGGGGTCCACCAATGATTGTGTCGTCGTACGAATATTCCTCGACAAAAAGAATATTCTCCGACCAAACGAATATTTATAACAACTTGCTTACTTTGCAAAATTTATAAATATTACCCACAACTATAACATTATATCAAATTAACTCCATAATATTCAAAAATGATATTTATAGAAAATTCATCTTTATTTATAAAAGTTGGGGTCTTACAATTATGAACTAAACATGAACATGAACAAAAAACATACATTTTGTACAATTAAAACTAAACATACATTTTAATGAAAATCGTTGTCTGATGAGTCAGAATCATTTTGTACAAGTATCAGAGATTCATAATCATCTTCTTCAGATTCTGTGTCAGTGTCAGTCAATAACTCTTTCTCAATATCATTGTCATCTTGCACAATAACTGTCTCGGGATCCAATTCATCAGGTTCATCTCCACCCTCTAACTGGATTACATCATTGTTGTCCTCTATATTTATTATAGGAGGTCTCTGAAGCATTTCCTCTTGGTAGAAATCTCCGTCTATTACTTGGACACGACTACGCGTGTAAGACCCCGAATTTTATGAAATAAAAGTATTCAATTTTTCTTATAATTACTATTCAGTAAATGGTTAAATTGATAAAAGTTTAAAGTTATGAGTGAAATATGATTTTTTTCAAAATACACAAGTGGTTATAAAATATTCATTGTTGTCGGGAAATATTCGTTTGGTCGTGGAATATTCTTTCTGTCGGAGAATATTCGTACGATAGCGCAGACATTTGTGGGCCCCATAACAGAATAACTGTCGGGTGAAGAAAACGACAAATTTAAGTTTTTACAAATAACGGCGTAGTTGTTACCGTTAACACTGTTGGAATACCCGGTGGTTAAAATACAGTAATACGCGTTATTGCACAGTAGCACACGGTATTGCATAGTATTTTTGAAATTATTGATTCTTACGTAAGAAGGCACTACTCAATATTTGTTACAGTAATTACTGTTCAATATTTTATTTTATTGATTCAATAATTGCTACGTTGAAATTTTGTATTATTGTTGTTCAATAATTGTTGCTGCACAGTATTTTCCCATTATCAGATCAATAATTCATATTATTTGAATAGTATTATTAGATAGCATTATTGGCAATGTCTAGAAAGTTCTGTCTAAGGAGAGGTTTGGTCATCTAATTGTGCGCCAGTAAGGAGAAATTCTTATTGGAAAGCCCCCTCTTTCCTGGGAACGGCCTGGTTGTCGTAAATGTGATTCTGTAATATTATTTGTGAATAATTAATTATTGATTCATATGATAAGGAAATATTTATTTTATGTGGATATAAATGAGGGATATATTTTTGTGGTTAAAAAAATGAAGGAGTTAATGTTGAGATATTTATCCGTATTTTTGTCGGAATGGAGGTATTAAAAATCAGGGTTTTTGAGATATTTTGCGGGGGTTATAATTTTTAATCCGACCGTTGGATCGTGGTAATTTTTGGATATGTTATACATATATAAGTTGAGTATATGTCCACAAATTTTGAACCGTTAAAAATGAACGTATGATTTGTTATGAGTTTTAAGAGGTGGCTGATTCAGAAATCAGGTTATAAATCATTTTTGGTGGAAAATTCTAGAATTGGTGGGCCCCACTTGTGGTTGGTGAAGAAATGTGCTGAATTATATTTCAAATGTGGTGGGTGGAATAGTAGCAGGTAAAGCCATCAGGTTGCAGGTCAAACCCACCAAAATTTTCCTATAAATAGAGGGCTAAGTTAGAATTGAAAATCACACCCAGAAACAAGTTTTCTCTCTTTCTCTCTCTAGATTATTGAGTGTATTTTGTGAGTATTTAGATACTTTGAGAGTTTTCTATTCATCAGAGCAAGTTTCTTTCAGCCTTATACCGGTATTCGACCAGAAGTACTGATATTTTGAGGTAAGGGATATTATTTTCTTCTTAATGATATTATTTTCTTCAATATCATTATGCTGAAATATTGATATGAGTTTTTTATCAAATTTGGAACTTTTTATGTCGGGGGTTACTATTCACGTATACGGCACTATTCACGTATACGGCACTATTCACCGAAAAATAAAATTTTCCCTTTTTGTCCAAGATGTCTATTATGGTTACTATCTTTGATTGTATCCATGTTTTGATCTTTATTTTTGAATTCTGCTTCACAATTGATTATTATGAAGTATTATTGATCTTGGATAACTGTTATACGAATCCCTACTATTTGTCCTTCTGTCTCATTGGATTCGTTCTCTTTAAGATATTTTTCATCATCCTCAGTCCTAAATGATGATATTACTGAATATCTTTGGCCTGTAGTGCAAAGATGTATAATTACTTGATGAATATCTTGGCCTGTAGTGCAAAGATGAACAGGTGTTGAGATAAACATGACCGACTGATGATACAAATGAATATCTTTGGCCTGTAGTGCAAAGATGAATATTTGGTTAAAGATGATTATTAATTGATGTTACAGGGATAAAATATTGATGATGGACTTTTAAATCTTAGAAGATAGTAGAATTCTTTCTCTACTTGACTCTTCTAATGGTTTGCTGTTTCCGCTGCAGTTGTTGATCTAAAACTTGTTGTCGATTATATTTTATCAGATTTTTCCCTGTTGAAGACTAACGATAATTTGTTGTATATTATCTTAGTCATAATATTCTTTACTGGGCTAGTTGAGCTCACCCTTTTCCTTTTTGTTCCATTTTTCTTCTCAGGAGGTGAGAACATAGCAGGATCTAGTCGGGGTATGGAGTGATGGTTCTAGAAAGATTATTAGCAGTCCTAACTATTTCTGTAAAATAGTGTTTGAATAATTGTAATGAGGATTTATTTGAGTGTGGATATTGTCTAGAAGACAATATTTGTATTTAAACTCACAGTATGTGTTGTCGTATTTTGCACGACAATTGTATTATTGAAGTTGTAGTTTGCTTTCTGTACCATGTATTTGGCGACTCAGAATAGGTTGGATGGATGGACCTATTTTGGGGTTGTCACAACGCGCGGGAGTATGAATTACAACTTGCCAATCTGTAGGAGGTCTATCCCTTTTCCTAACTGGACTAGGAGTGTAGTATACTTGTATTGTTTGAGTTGGTAATACAAACGGTTCGTTGGAGTACGCAGACCTATGGAGGTCAATATCGACGATTCCATGTCTGTCAACACGTATCCCTTTTTCTGAATCAAACCAATGGCACTTGAACAAGTGAATATGACCCCCGTACGTGCCCTTGTACGACAACTCTACGATTTCCTCCAACTCCCCATAAAAGGCACGACCAAGCTCATTGTAACAATCTCCTTGGACACACACTCTAGAGTTCGTTGTTCTTTTAAACCGTGCCCATATGCCTTTGTGTGAAATTCACAACCATTTATTTTGTAACCATTGCGGGTGACTTGGTCCTGTCTGGTCCCATAGCTAGGACTTGTACATTAGCCGGAATCGTTGATCCCTTAGTCGAAGCCTACAAAAACTCCATCTTATTAAATGAAGTCATAGTTAACATGGAGTATATATATATATATATATATATATATATATATATATATATATATATATATATTACGTGCTTAAAAAATTGAACTTACTTTGTCCTTTAGCCAAAGTGCAAAGTTTTTATCCCGATTGATTTGAATATCTTTATCAGTTATGCCGGGATGCTTCACTTTTAACTCATCATCGTACAATCTATACCATGTGCAAATGCTCCATGGAGTCAAAAAAAACCAGGTGAGAATATTTTTTCCAGTTTACACGTGATCTCTATGATGTTCTTCTCAAGTACAGACATGTCCTTCTCATTTAATGATTTTGAATATAAGTCTTTGAAGAAACGACTAAGATCCGTCAAAGCATCCCATATTGGTTTATCAAGCAGATCCCGAAATGCTATAGGCATGAGCCTCTCCATGAACACATGACAGTCATGACTCTTCATCCCTTGTAATTTCCCACCCGTAACACACCTTGCAATGTTTGATGCATATCCATCTGGTAGTTTCAGAGACTTAACCCATGCGCACACATCTTCAACTTACTTTTTGGACAATGTGTACCGTGCATGCAGTTTGACAATCTTACCATTAGGAGATTCGTAAAGTTCTAATCCGGGACGCTTACAAATATCTTTCATGTCCAAACGTGCCTTATCGTTATCTTTTGTCTTCCCCGTAACATTCATCACAATGTTAAACACATTGTCAAACACATTCTTCTCAATATGCATCACATCTAGATTATGACGAATCAAATTTGTAGACCAATAAGGCAGTTCCCAAAAGATGCTTCTCCGAACCCAGTTATGAGATTCGCCAAACCCATTGATTATATTTGTGGCATCAACCTTACAAATGGGATAACCGGCAATCTCATCACACGATCTCGCATCTCCGTTCCCGAAAATCGTGGTGCAGGCATATCATTGTCTACTTTCCCTTTCCTGAAGTGTTCTCTATTTCTTCGAAATGGGTGATCTACCAGTAAGAACCGACGATGACAGTCAAACCAACAAGGCTTTCGACCTTTTGATAGATTAAACGACTTTGTATGCTCCATACAATACGGACAAGCCAACTTCCCATGTGTACTCTATCCAGCTAACATACCATAAGCTGGGAAGTCACTTATAGTCCACATAACCGCTGCCCTAAGGTTGAAATTTGTTTTCGTTGCAACATCCCAAGTCTGTACTCCATCCTCCCACAATACCTTCAACTCGTCTATAAGAGGTCTCAAGTAAAAATCTAAGTTTCTTTCCAGGACTCTTAGGACCAGGAACCACGAGTGAAAGAAACAAGTATGGCTGTTTCATACACATCCAAGGAGGCAAGTTGTACGGAGTAACAATCACAGGCCAACATGAGTACGGAACAGCTGAGTGGCCAAACGGATTGAAACCATCGGTGGACAATCCAAGCCTCACATTTCTAGGTTCCAATGCAAATTCAGGATGTGCTAAGTTGAAATCTTTCCAAGCCTTCCCATCTGCGGGATGATTTAGTTCTCCATCTTTAGCTGGAGATTTCGCATGCCAACTCATATGTTCAGCTGTTCTTGAAGACATGTACAATCTTTTAGCCGATGTGTTATTAGAAAATACCTTAGAATCTTAAACGGTATACTTGATTTTTTTGTAGTCACACCCTCTTTATTAGGCCTAAACCGATCATGACTGCAAAACGTGCACCTTGTCATCTGTTCATTTTCCTTATAAAATAACATGCAATCGTTGGGACATGCATCGATCTTTTGGTATCCAAGACCCAACTTCTTCACCATTTTCTTACAAAAGTAATAGTTACCAGGTAATTTCTCACCGTCAGGCAACATACTCTTAATGGCCTTCAAGAGCGACTCAAAACACTCATGGCTCATGTTGTGATCAGCCTTGATGTTAAATAATGTCGCCACTGCAGAAAATGTAGTGTGTTTGGTGCAACCATGCCACAATGGCTCGCTACCCTCGTTTAACAACTTAAAGAAGTCTTTGGCATCAGAATTCATAGGTTGTTCTCTACCTTGCTCCCAATCAAAATCTGGCCCTGCAATATCATGAACCATTTTCATTCATACGATGAGTACTACTTGCCAGAATTGTGTACTTGTGTGATGTCACCATCTCTTCTCTGCCCATGTGCCCACCAGCATTCTTCGTAATTTCTCATGAACCCAGAAACAAGTAAATGATAGTTTATCATATCTCTATCCATATAATTTACATTCTTACACTTCAAATATGGACATCGTATCTGCGACTTACCATTCATACATTCCGGGTGACTATACGCATACTCCAAAAACACTTGGCAACCAGCTCTATATTCAGCTGTAGCACCTATCTGGGCACTTGACTTTCGTCGTGCCATCCAACTACGGTCTAAATAGAGGTCCATGATTGCACGGTACCTATGTTGACATGATTTTATTGTATTCCCTTGTTAGAGATTTACAATTCAGCTCAATCCCATTTATGATGCTTATAAATACATATAGATGTATATATACATATATAACATGAGTGTGCATCATATATGATATTCGGGAATTGAACAAGGATACATGCCAAAACAAATTTACATGACCGCTTGAGATCGACTACCCAAAGGCATGTATATTGTTATGGATCTTAAATTAGAGTATGGTCTTATGTCATCCACATATTTTAACTGACACCAACCTAAAGCCAATAGATTCATAGGGGTAGAATAATGAATCATTACATCATGTATGGTCTGCATATGCTGCGTATATCAAGATTGCAGAAGAAGGCATACTATTAGTCCCTTAATGTGGGATTATTAGTCCTATTAGTCCCTATGTGGGATATATCTTGTTTAAGTACGGTTCTAACGTATGTTTCAGTTTCCAAGTGAATGAGATGTTGGACCACCACTGTGAGTTATTTAAATAAAAAAGTTTTCAAGCGCTGCGTGTACATTTCTCATAATTGAAGATGGCTCTAGTAAGGTTTATATTCTTGAATAATTGCTTGTGATGGATGGGTTGACTGATACGTCTGTCATCTACAATTTTTATGGTTTTTTCAATATATCTGATCTCCTATAATTGCAAGAAATATAGTAGAAGTTGCATAATAGTGGTCAATGCACTTGCAATACAAGTAATCAACCATGAAGGTGTTTTGCCAAAGAAAAGTGGCCCTTTTGTCAACAAGTATTTTCTCCTCATTGTTTTCTTTTTTGTTATTCAATCCAACCCTTTTGCCACTTCAAATTCCATTGCACCCGACGAACATAGTTCCTTTAAGGAGGAGTTGAATTCCTCTTATGCCTTACTAAATTTATACTCTCTCTTTGCCTCAAAATGATAATCCACCATCAAAAGTCAAATATTTAGAAAGTTAATGTTTTCAAATTAACATAACCAATTGTCAACATCATAATCAAACAATGATGAATGAAGCACATTAATTTTAACAGTAGCCTCATTTTTGGACATCATAAAGGAGAAATTGAAGTCCAATTTTCAGACAGAGAAAGTATAACTTCTGTTCATCTTTCAATTTAATCAGTAACTAGTATGCAATTATTTCCACCCACAAGCAATGATTTTTAATACGGTAATATTACACAGGAAACATCAATTTTAAGAAAGAATAGTAATTTAGAAGCCTTAAAATGAAACATTAAGCTCACACAAACTATCAATTAGGGGTTCAAATCCAATCATTTTTATTTACAGTTAATACTTCAACCTCATAGACTCTTACCATTCAATCAGCATTAACAAACAGTTTAATTTAGGGATTAATTGGGGGGTTACCGGTGGTGGTGCAGCGGTGGTGCGGCAGTGGTGCAGCGGTGGTGCGACAGTGGTGCAACAGTGGCGCGGGTGGTGGTCGGCAGTGGTCAGCAATGGTCGGCAGTCTCCCCCCCTCTTCTCTTCTCCCTTACTCTCCCTCTTCTCCCTCGTCTGTATTCCCTCTTTTCTTTATTTTCTGTACTGATCGAGCGAACCTGAATCTGATTAAGTTTATTAGCATCAGCGACCGCCATCCGCGACCACATGCGGTCGCTACTTTTTAATGATGTGGACATATCAGCGACCGCATGTGGTCACTGATACAGATTGGTCGCCGCGCCAAAGTTTCGCACCAAATTTTAGGAGGGAAATTATTCTCAGCGACCGATCAGCGACGGCATGCGGTCGCTGCTATATACTAGCGACGAGAATCCTTATCGTCGCAGATATCGGTCGCTAGTACTATTATCAGCGACCAGATAGTGCGGTCGCTGATATCATTGGTCGTAGATGGCCATTTTTCTTGTAGTGATATTTCTCTCTCAATTTATTCTTTTGGTTTCTTTCTTGCTACCAAGCTTCTCTCATGTATCAAATAAGACTCCCTCATAGCCTAATATAGTATTCTTCCTAATCCATTCTATTTATGGATTAAAAATAATTTATTCTCCTAATCAAATTAGGGATCACATCTCTTTGTCTTGGTCACCAACCAATCTAACAAGTAAATCCTTTTTTAACTTGGATTCTTTTCATGGAATCTCCAATTCCAATATTGCTTCCACTAACCCAATTTCTAATTGGATTAATATCAAGTAAACTCACTTACTTCCTCACAAAGAAATTAATTCTTTTCTATCTAAGATTCTATCTCATGGTGAGGACCCACACCCAACAATCTCCCCTCTGAACCCATGAGAAGAGGGATCACCAACCACAACTCCTTACTCGGAGTTAATTCCAATGAAGTCTTGGCTTAACTCAAGCTTCTTGGAATTTTCAAATATCTTCATGTCCGGCTTTATCTCATCGGTATGGTTTCTTCTCAATGGGAGGATCTAACTCAAACTGACAGATTTTTTGATTGTCAAATTCATTCACAACCGCTTTGTACACTGGTTGCGAGCTATCACTTTCCTTCTTCACTTTGGTACCCATTTAAAGCGAAGAGCTTTTTCTCTCGTGGTTCTCATGCAAGGCTTTTCTCCCATCTCGTAGGGCTTTGTACCACACCTTTTTCTGCCTAACTCCCCCATCTTCAACTCTCTCCACATGCGCGCCCGCATCGTATAAAGAGTGTTTACCTTCTTACCTCTAGTCACCACTAGAGACCCTTTGATGACTTCCACTGACCTTCACCAAAGTTAACTTTTATAACCATTCTCATCAAGCTTACCAGCAGAGAACAAATTAAAAAGAATATCTAGAACATGTCTGACTTCTCTCAGCATCATCAACCTGCAACCACTGTTAGTTTTTAAACAAAAATCTCCAATGCCAATAATCTTAGATGCACTTCCGTTTCCCCATCCGTACATGGCCAAAATCACCACTATTGTAGGATGTGAAGATTTCACCACGCAAAGTAGCATGGAACGAAGCACCCGAATCAATAATCCAATCATTAACATGGCACTTGGGTTTATCATCACAAACAATAGCTACATCAACGTCGGACAGATACACAATCGAATCTTTATCCTCATCTTTTTCCTTAGACTGCTCCTTCTTTAAAAATCTGCACTCTCGTCTTATGTGACCCGACTTCTGGCAGTGAAAGCAATTACTTCTTTTCTATCTCTTGACCTTCCCCTGGATTTGTCATCTTCAGGAGAGTTTCTCCCTTTGTTTTGGCTCCTACTCTGTGCGACAAAAACTTATGACTCAGCGCTAATCACCACAGTATCTCTTCGCCTCTGTTCCTCATTAAACAAACTATCCTTAACTGCATCCATAGTCAGCTTGCCATTAGGAGCGGAGTTACTCAACGATACAACCAGCATCTCCCAGCTATCAGCAAAGAGCTCAACAACAACAAAGCCTGCATCTCATCATCAATTACCATCTTCATCGTACTCAACTGATTTATCAAACTATGAAAAAACTCAAGTGTTCTGCAACGGAGTTTCCATCCTTAAATTTAGATTTCACAAGTTTTCTAATCAAAAAAGCTTTATTTTGGCGTCGTCTTCCTTTCATACATGGACTCAAATTTCTGCCAGAGAGCATAGGCTTTAGTTTTCGTGGCAATATGATGAAACACACTTTGATCAATCCACGATCTGATCAGACTAATAGTCTTCCTGCTCATCTTGTTCTACTCTGCGTGTCACTCTTGTTTGCGGGCTTAACTCAATCGTTCTCCAAGTGGCTCGTACAAATCCTTGTAGTAAAAACAAATCCTCCATTATGGCTTCCAAATTGCATAATTTGTAGCCTTGAGATTAATCATGCAACCTGCTGTCTAATCCTCCATTTAATTAGCACAAGAAAACCCACAAAAAAACCTGGCTTTGATACCACTATTGGGAAAAGTACGTCAAAAATAATTTTTATCCCAGGGATATTACTTTTTCCGTCTTTGAGCAATTAAATATGAAATCAACAAAACAATTATGAGAACAAAAATAACAAATAACCATCCACAAGCAAGACACCAAATTTACGTGGAAAACCTTCTAAAACTAAGAGGTAAAAACCACAGGTCAAACTCTGAATCTCCACTATATCACTAATAATGAGCTTACAATAATTACTCAAGTTTATGCCCTAAAACTTGAGGTTACACAATAAATTGAGATAATACAAATTTACCTTTAATTAGATTGAGAAACTTAATTAACTTCACCACCCAAAAATACCCCAAACAATAAAATCATTAAGCTTTCAATTGAACGGAGATGGCGGCGGATACCCCACAACAACAAACTGTAATATTTCTCTCAATTTTATTCTTTTGGTATCTCTTGCTACCAAGCTTCTCTCATGTACAAATAAGACTCCCTCATAACCTTATTTATAGTACTCTTCCTAATCCATTCCTATTATAAATTAGAAACAATTTATTCTCCTAATCAAATTAGAGATCGCATCTCCTTGTCTTGGTCACCAACCAATCTAACAAGTAAATCATTTTTCAACTTGGATTCTTATTTTATGGAATCTCCAATTCCAATATTGCTTCCATTAACCCCAATTTCTAATTAAATTAATATCAAGTAAACCCACTTACTTTCTCACAAAGAAAATCAATTTTTTTTTATCTTGAATTCTATCTCATGGGTGAAGACCCCCCCCCACATCAAGTTATGCAACTATTAATTAAAAAAAAAATTATGGAACGGAGAGATTCCGATATATAGTTGTAACACTAAAGATCAAGGACGTATTTGTCTTGAAGCGTATAGTATATGCTTCCATATTGGCATCCCATTTACGCATACGCATATGATTAATTATAATCTCTGGCATAAATATTACCCATTATTATGTTTAGAGTATCTATTTTCTTAAGTTTACATGACTATTTCCTTTGATGCATTCTTCTTCCATGTGGTCTTTAATAATGATAATTTGTGTTGACACTTCCACTATATTTGGTTTTGTGTTATGATACGATTCTACACAAAGAGAATCCAATTAAGAATAAATATTTCGTTTTAAACTTACAAACAACAAGTATATCGCTTGTTAGAAAAGAGATAAACGGCTCTAAATTTTATCGGTTGTGCTTCTTTGTAGAATAAAATTTGCCTAAATTTTAACCTTTCGATCCTAACACTATGTTTCTGAGTTTTGAACAGAAAAGAAAAGAATAAAAAACTTAAATTAGAACAGAAAAGAAAAGAATAGAAAATTTGAAGTTTTCCTTTGTGTTGTTTCTGAGTTTTTAATAGAAAAAGATAGAAAATTTAAAATTGAGACATGAGTTGTAATTTAAAATTATTATATTAAAAGTTGAGAATAATATGAGAATTAAAAAATATTACTTATTCTAATTTCTTTTCCGTCCAAATCAGGCCAATTTTGGACGAAAACTTTGGCAGGAAAAGTGGCCAAATTTTCTATCCATTTCTTTTATTTTCCGTTTATTAAAAAACTCAGAAACATAAGAATAGGAAAGAAAACTTAAATTTTCCGTCCATTTTTTTCTTTTTTCTGTCCATTTTAAAAACTCAAAAACAGAGTATAAACGTTAAAATTAGAGCGTAATTATCTTTTTGTAAGGTGATAATAAGAAAATGTTAACATTCATAGTCAAATAGTTCCACAATTGCTTTTGACAGGAAAAGGACTAAAAAAAAAATTAGAAATTTAAATTTTTTTCTTCCTCTTTCTCAATCCAAAATCTGACATGCAATATTTGATGTTATTTCAAATATACGGATTTAAAGGGAAGAGCAGATCTCTTTCTTTTTCTCATTCTGTCACACACACAAATGAAGAAGCTTCAGCTGGCTTAAACTTCTCCCTTAAAATGATTGCTTTTGTTCTCTTTTATTGGTGGCTGCTGCTTTTGAAGAGAGAGAATTATGAGAGCTCTTCCTGTTAGTTCCTGTTGGTCCTCACTATTCTGCTTAACCATGCCCACGATAATTATATTTTCTGGGACCCATCTTTCTTTCCTTTCAAAAAAAATAAACACAGTACCAAATTCTTGGTCCACCAATTTCTGGCCAGTCAAAGGGTTGAGTTTGGGGTCTACAGTTTATTACTATTATTGTTATTAATTTACTTTTCTTAATTTTCTTTTCCCTAATCATCACCAATTCACCATACTTATATTGGAGCCTTAATGTACAAAACAAGAATCCAGCAGGCCATCACATGAATCATGCATAAACTTAGAGGGACGAATAAGTGTAAATATTAAAAGTGATCTACAATAGTTAATTTTTAAGTTTTTCTGCTACAGTTATAATCGAGCATGTTAACTCTGTCTGTTTTAGTATATATGTTATTCGTCAATTATAATTGGACAGCTAATTCCTGTCGGTTTTAGTATATATTTTTCGTCAGTTATAATTAGACAGCTAATCCCTGTCCGTTTTAGTGTATCTTCAAGCACGAACTAAAACTAAATTTGCAGAAAACAAATGTGGATCAAAGTAAAGAGCATAACAGAAATCACACCAAAATTTTTACGTGGTTCAGCCCCCAACATCTAGTATAGTAGCCTAATCTATGTTCAATACCAACTAGTATTGCAGACACTTTTTTATTAAAACTAAATACTCAAAAATTACAGAAAACTCCATTCACAACGATGATCGACTCTGACTTGGACATCTCTGCCCCCTTGTACCTCTGCAAACTTCTCTCACCTCTGAGACCTTGATGCTTCTGTTGTACAGACTGAATATTACACGATTAACTCAAGCCACCTAGACTTATATTTGGTTTACAAAAGATATGATTTTTGAAGTACAATGACTTTTCAATTAAATGAGAATTCAAGAAGACACAAATAATTGGAATTAGACTCAAATATCTTTCAGGATGAACACAATAATGATTTTCAACTTCAAGTCTTGTTCTTCTTCTGCCCAGTAGGTTGAATATATATATAGAATGAAACAACGGTTAGTTGAATACTGTTAGAATGAAATCCTCAAATTGATTTTGAAACTTCAACGACTTGATATACTGTCTAATCTGGATTTGGTTGCTCTATAATGTTGATTGGGTTACTGATATTTTTTTATATTGATAGTTACTTACTATATATATTAGTTACCTTCATCCAATTTTTTGATTTTTAATTGGACACAAAGTCAATATACTGAGTGTTTTAATTGTAAAATTTCATGGAAAAAATGTGTTTATGTTATGGTTACTAACTATATATATATTGGATACTGTCTAATATTAATTTGGTTACTGTATAATATTTGATTTGGTTGCTTTATATATTAATTTTTTTTATACTCGATGATTTTTATATTGATGGTTACTTATTACATATATTGGTTACCTTCATGCAATTTTTTTATCTTTAATTGGTCACAAGTCATTATAAGAGTGTTTTGATTGTAAGTTGCATAACAAATGTATTTTTATGTTCTAGTTACTAAGTATATACATATTGGTTGCTGTATAATTTTGATTCGGTAACCTTCAATATAAAACACATCGATATTAAAACATACTGTTAGTCTTTAATTGGTAAAAAACTCATTACACTGAGTGATTTGATTGTAAAATGCATTGGAAATTGTGTTTTATGTTCTGGTTACTAAGTACATATATGTTGGTTACTGACTAAAACCTTGATATGGTTACTGTACAATGTTGATTCAGTTTTCAGACAATGGACATGATTTCAATTATACTTTATTTCAACGGAATGTGGACTGACAGTAACCAATACAACAAATTTGAAGTTACTGGTCTACTAGTTCCATCAACTACTTCGTTTAGAGAAATGCACAACTTGGTATGCAGTGCAATAAGGCTAGACACAAACACAACAACCTTGTCAATCAAATTTTAGATTAGAAGTGACAATTCCACTGATCACTATATCAGATGAATCAACCTTTAAATTCTTTATGGAAGTCAGTAGAAAATCTGATGAGCAAGGCAAGTTCCCACTAATTATAGAGAATGTATACAGCAGGCGATGCATAACAATATTGTAGAACTTGATAAATGTAGAAGAAAATAGGATTCATGATGTAACGCCAATCAGATCAACACAATGGAATTCAGAACTTGTACCACTAACAACACAAGATTGTCAAATAAGAACGCAGTATGCTGATCAGCTTGCCATGGAAGTTATTGAACAACAACAAGACAGACTAATGACAGATCATACACAGAAGAACGATCTGATGAATGTAATAACAGATCCGAATGAACGTGAAGTAAAATTACATCAAACTTACAAAGATAAAAAAATCCTATCACAAGCAATAAGGTTGCATTCATCAGGAAAAATAGACAACACCAAAGTTGAACGAACAAGTTGTAGAGACTTTGTGTTAGTGTGCATAGATAATGAAAATCACAGATGGAAATTGAGAGCATCA
>CM029014.1:222765251-222810623 GCA_016801055.1 Panax notoginseng
GTATATTCGTAAACTCATGAATAGTAACTCCGACAAAAGATAGAAATTCTACAATAAAATTATACCAATATTTCGGTATAATGATATTGAAAGAATAAATTTCTTAAATTTATAAACAATTTATTTTAATTGTTTACACTTTACTAATTAATGCATTTAATCATCATAAAATGTCAACTCTTACAATTTCATCATCAATAACCAAAACCCTCATCAAAAATCTGCATATACCTCATATAGGATTCTCAAGCCATAAAATCTATTTTCCAATTTTCTTTCTTCACAAAACATATTTAATTCATTTACTCATAACTAGACCATTTTCATGAAAAATACCAAATCAGTTCAAAAATATTTTTTTCTGGGATTTAGCATAATATAGTCCCATAGTGAACATAATTTTTCTCAGAATTTTTAAAAGTCATTTACTATTTTTCATATGGCCAAAAACAGTCGAATATTTAGACATTTATCAAAAATTGTACTTTTGTCTAAAAATTCTGAAAATTTACAGAGTATACTTCCTATCATATACATGTCTCCCAATAAAAATTTCATCAATTTTGGAGTTAACCACAAGGAATTATAAGCTGTTACTTTTAAAATAGTCTTTTTCATAAAATTCATAACTCTCAATCTATACATCCAAAAATCACCATTTTTGGACACAATCAATAAAACTCATCAAAATATCATTTCAAATTTTTCCGAATTTTTGAAGATCAGAAAAATTACGAAACTGAAAATCATAACAACCCTTAAAACAATATCCCTTATCCCTTACAATCCCTTACCTCAAAAGAGCAGTACTTCTGATCGGTATAAGGCTGAGGAGGAAACTTGCACTGATGAATAGCAACTCACCAAGTATCTAAATACTCACAAAATACATTCAATAATCTAGAGAGAGAAAGAGAGAAAGCTTATGTTTCTGGTGTGATTTTCAATTCTAACTTAGCCCTCTATTTATAGGAAAATTTTGGTAGGTTTGACCTGCAAACTGATGGCTTTACCTGCTACTATTCCACCCACCACATTTGAAATATAATTCAGCACATTTCTTCACAACCACAAGTGGGGCCCACCAATTCTAGAATTTTCCACAAAATGATAAACTCCGAAAATTCAACAATTTCTGAACCAGTCATCTCGTAAAATTCATAACAAATCATACGTTCATTTTTAACGGTTCAAAATTTGTGGACATATACTCAACTTATATATGTATAACATATCCAAATATTTACTACGATCCAACGGTCGGATTAAAAATTATAACCCCGCAAAATATCTCAAAAACCCTGATTTTTAATACCTCCATTCCGACAAAAATACTGATAAAAACCTCAACATTAACTCCTTCATTTTTAACCACAAAAATATATCCCTCATTTATATCCACATAAAA
Source organism: Panax notoginseng (assembly GCA_016801055.1). NCBI lineage: Eukaryota > Viridiplantae > Streptophyta > Magnoliopsida > Apiales > Araliaceae > Panax > Panax notoginseng. Next base: position 222,766,660 of record CM029014.1, read on the forward strand.
TAAATATTTCCTTATCATATAAATCAATAATTAATTATTCACAAAATAATATTACAGAATCACATTTATGACAACCAGGCCGTTCCCAAGGAAAGAGGGGGCATTCCAATAAGGATTTCTCCTTACTGCGCGCAATTAGATGACCAAACCTCTCCTTAGACAGAACTTTCTAGACATTGCCAATAATGTTATCTAATAATTATTCAAATAATATGAATTTATTGATCTGATAATGGAAAATACTGCAGCAAACAATTATTGAACAACAATAATATAAAATTTCAACGTAGCAATTATTGAATCAATAAAAAATAAAATATTGAACAGTAATTACTGTAACAATTATTGAGTAGTGCCTTCTTACGTAAGAACAATAATTTCAAAAATACTGTGCAATACCGTGTGCTACTGTGCAATAACGCGTATTACTGTATTTTAACCACCGGGTATTCAACAGTATTAACGATAACAACTACGCCGTTATTTGTAAAAACTCAAATTTGTCGTTTTTCTTCACCCGACAGTTATTCGTTATGGGGCCCACAAATAGCTGCGCCGTCGTACGAATATTCTCCGACAGAAAGAATATTCCACGACCAAACGAATATTCCCGACAACAATGATTATTTTATAACCACTTGCTTATTTTGAAAAAAAAATTCATATTTCACCCATAATTTAAACTTTTATCAATTTAACCATTTACTGAATAGTAATTATAAGAAAAATTGAATACTTTTATTTCATAAAATTCGGGGTCTTACAATCTCCCCTCCTTATGAAATTTCGTCCCCGAAATTTACGTACCTGGTATTTCGAAGAGTTGAGAATACCTTGCTTCCATTTCAGATTCTATCTCTCAGATCATCATGATTTCTCCATTGCTCATCTCCCATGATAACTTCATTTGGGTTCCTCATTTGTTGGGAAGTCATGACAACCGCCATCCCTCGAACTACTCGGCTTTGACTTGTCTGGAGCAGCATTTGGCGTCATCATTACCGTTGGAATATACCTTTCTATAGGACATATTCCTCCCTCAACTGCCTCTTCGTACCCTCATTCATGATCTGAATCATCAATCTTCGATCCATATCGGATTCAGTTGACCGCTATGTACAGGGTAATTCAAAACTCGATGTTGGGTTCTCCCAATTGCTTTCCAAAAAGAGAAATTTCATATCATCTATTTTAGCCTTCTTAGATCGAACATCTCTTTCCACAATATCCACGTGTCGTGCGGCTTTTGCCCATGCATCACTTATTCTCACTCGTTCAATTTTTTCTTCTTTCAGCTCAGATTCCATTTTTATCATCTTATACTCTGCCAAAGAATGCTTCTGTTCAAGCATCACATATCGGGTAACACAAGCTTGAATTGTTGCATCCTTTTGTTCCACGACCGCCTGTCGTTCTTCTGCCTGCTCTTCTAACTCATGAATACGATTTGAAATTCTACATTTTGATCATATAATACCTCTAATAAACTCTCCTCTGGTACTTCTTCTTCCTCTTCTTCCTCAGTCTCAGCTGTTACCTCTGCGACTATCTCGGGTGCAACTATCAATTCTTCACTCACCATAGATATCTCTTAATTCTTCTTCGTCTGACATCACATTATCATGGTTAGTGATTAGAGGTATCCCCACAGTCTCATTCACTCCATTGTTAGCATTCTCAGCTGCCATTCTCAAATACTGCCATAAAATAAGGGTTAATTAAACAAATTAACATATCACATAATATCCCAATATTATGACTAACCAACAAATAAGCTTAGGTAGGACACACTAGCGAAGGATTTACGCATCTTCCCCTCCTAGTTATATTCCCCGATCTCCACCAGAGATCATATCCCTAAGCTCTGATACCAACTGTAACAACCCCAAAATAGGTCCATTCCACCCAAACCATTTGAGTCGTCAAATACATGGTACAGAAAATAACTACAACTTTATTACAACAATTGTCGTGCAAAATACAACAACACATATGCTGTGAGTTTGGATACAAATATATACCAAATGTGACTCATGTTCCAACCGTGGACATCACCTCACAATAACACCTTACATAAAGGTATAGTCAAAAACTGTTTTAGAAACTAGAATCTTTGGGAAGTGCTCAAGGAAACCTTCGTACATGGGAGGCCATGCGTCTAGGTTATGATAGATATCATATGGCCACAGAATTATCCTTGGTTGACCCAATAGACCCCAAAGAAAAACGAGAAGATTACTATCATATTCTTCCCAATGGTGAGTCTTCTCTTGACTTTCATTATCTCACTGTCTCTAATTGAGAATTATACTTTCAAACAAACACCAAGATTATATAGGTAGTGCTCGTATATATACTCAGCAAGTGGATGAGCACATCCCTGTCTTATGATGACACGAGGTTGTATGTCGTTAGACATCTTGTATGATAGTGGCAAACCACCCTTCCAACGTTGGGTACACCTTACCCTATTTGGATTCACCAAATATAACTACTAAATGAACTTTTCTATACTGCTTCGGGAGAACATCCACAGCTAGAGACCACCGTTCTATTTTCCCGTTACCCTCGCTCGACCCAGCTACACTCTTATTACCTGAAAGGAATTGTGAAGCAAAAGGGTGAGCACAACTAGCTCAGTAAAGAATATCATGACTAAAGATAATTAAATTATCAATAGCCTTCATCAATAATAAATCAGAGATTTAGAACATATGGTAAATGATAAAAATTTCAACCATAGTTGCAGCGGAACGAGCAATCCATTAGAAGAGTCAAATAGACTATAAAGTCTATTATCTTCTCCATGTTAAAAATCATCAACAATGTTTTATCCCTGTAACATCAATAACAGTTCCTTTCCACAATCATATGAATAACTCATAATCATAATTGTGATTATAAATTTTCTCTTCGCACCCAGGACGAAGAATATTTTCATCACATGTCTTTACCTGAAACATCAAAGATCATGGTTATACCAAATCACAGTTCATGTTATAATCATACTAATAATCCATCTTTGCACTACGACCAAAGATATTCAACAACAGTTCATCTTTGCACTACAGGGCCAAAGATATTCATCAACGACCATCTTTGCACTACAGGCCAAAGATATTCAACAACAGTTCATCTTTGCACTACAGGCCAAAGATATTCATCAACAATTCATCTTTGCACTACAGGCCAAATATATTCATCAACAATTCATATTTGCACTACAGGCCAAATATATTCATATCTCAAAGAAATATATAATCATTTCAGAATTTATATAAACAATAATTATAACCATGTTGATCAATTCACCTTTGCACTTAAGCTAAAGATATTCAATTATAAATTCAATGGTCATGATCATACCAGTCACAATTCAACTTTGCACTACAGGCCAAAGAGAACCATAGTCATGATCATACCAATAATCTACCCATCTTTACACTCAAGCGAAAGAGAATTTCAACATCAGGGTTATAAAAATATTATATATATGATGATAAAAATAATATGATCAACATATTAGTTTTAATCTCAAGAAGTAATATTGTCGTAACGAATGAATAGTAACTCCGACACAAAAGATAGAAATTCTACAATAAAATTCATACCAATATTTCGGTATAATGATATTGAAAGAATAACATTACTTAAATTTATAAACAATTTATTTTAATTGTTTACACTTTACTAATTAATGCATTTAATCATCATAAAATGCCAACTCTTACAATTTCATCATCAATAACCAAAACCTCATCAAAAATCTGCATATACCTCATATAGGATTCTCAAGCCATAAAATCCTATTTTTCAATTTTCTTTCTTCACAAAACATATTTAATTCATTTACTCATAACTAGACCATTTTCATGAAAAATACCAAATCAGTTCCAAAAATATTTCTTTTCTGGATTTAGCATAATATAGTCCCATAGTGAACATATATTTTTCTCAGAATTTTTAAAGTCATTTACTATTTTTCATATGGCCAAAACAGCCGAATATTTAGACATTTATCAAAAATTGTACTTTTGTCTAAAAATTCTTCTGAAATTTACAGAGTATACTTCTATCATATACATGTACTCCCAATAAAAATTTCATCAATTTTGGAGTTAACCACAAGGAATTATAAGCGGTTACTTTTTAAAATAGTCTTTTCCATAAAAATTCATAACTCTCAATCTATACATCCAAAAATCACATTTTTGGACACAATCAATAAAACTCATCAAAATCATTTCATTTCATTTCAATTTTTCCAGAATTTTATGAAGATCAGAAAATACGAAACTGAAAATCATAACAACCCTTAAAATCCCCTAATATCCTTATCCTTACAATCCCTTACCTCAAAAGAGCAGTACTTCTGATCGGTATAAGGCTGAAGGAAACTTGCACTGATGAATAGCAAACTCACCAAGTATCTAAATACTCACAAAATACATTCTCAATAATCTAGAGAGAGAAAGAGAGAAAGCTTATGTTTCTGGTGTGATTTTCAATTCTAACTTAGCCCTCTATTTATAGGAAAATTTTGGTAGGTTTGACCTGCAACCTGATGGCTTTACCTGCTACTATTCCCACCCACCACATTTGAAATATAATTCAGCACATTTCTTCACCAACCACAAGTGGGGCCCACCAATTCTAGAATTTTCCACCAAAATGATAAACTCCGAAAATTCAACAATTTCTGACCCAGTCATCTCGTAAAATTCATAACAAATCATACATCATTTTTAACGGTTCAAAATTTGTGGACATATACTCAACTTATATATGTATAACATATCCAAATATTACTACGATCCAACGGTCGGATTAAAAATTATAACCCCCGCAAAATATCTCAAAAACCCTGATTTTTAATACCTCCATTCCGACAAAATACTGATAAAAACCTCAACATTAACTCCTTCATTTTTAACCACAAAAATATATTCCTCATTTATATCCACATAAATAAATATTTTCTTATCATATAAATCAATAATTAATTATTCACAAATAATATTACAGAATCACATTTATGACAACCAGGCCGTTCCCCAGAAAGAGGGGGCTTTCCAATAAGGATTTCTCCTTACTGGCGCGCAATTAGATGACCAAACCTCTCCTTAGACAGAACTTTCTAGACATTGCCAATAATGCTATCTAATAATACTATTCAAATAATATGAATTATTGATCTGATAATGGAAAATACTGTGCAGCAACAATTATTGAACAACAATAATATAAAATTTCAACGATAGCAATTATTGAATCAATAAAATAAAATATTGAACAGTAATTACTGTAACAATTATTGAGTAGTGCCTTCTTACGTAAGAATCAATAATTTCAAAAATACTGTGCAATACCGTGTGCTACTGTGCAATAACGCGTATTACTGTATTTTAACCACCGGGTATTTCAACAGTATTAACGATAACAACTACGCCGTTATTTGTAAAAACTCAAATTTGTCGTTTTTCTTCACCCGACAGTTATTCGTTATGGGGCCCACAAATAGCTGCGCCGTCGTACGAATATTCTCCGACAGAAAGAATATTCCACGACCAAACGAATATTCCCCGACAACAATGATTATTTTATAACCACTTGCTTTTTTGAAAAAAAAATTCATATTTCACTCATAACTTTAAACTTTTATCAATTTAACCATTACTGAATAGTAATTATAAGAAAAATTGAATACTTTTATTTCATAAAATTCGGGGTCTTACAACATAGAAAAATATCGTAATATATCTGATAAGAGCACTACGTGATCAGATAAGGTTATAGTAGTGAGAATGATCAAGCGAATGATTTGAAAAGTTTATGGCGAGAATGTGTGTCAGTTGTACTATGAATGGTACAGATCAGGAAAGGTTATGAATACGATTAAATAAATTCGTATTGAGAAAGGGAGTTAGGATTAAGTAGGGATTTCAATTGAGACTCATGGTCAGCAACTGAGTTTGGTGTAATAACCACTTAGTTCTTACATGATAATTATTGAAAATCTATGTCACGCTACTTGCTATATACTGTTGAGAAGGTGATTCTTTTCTTAGGTACATAATAGATAGGTAGGGTGATATGTTAGAGAATATAAGGTTAAGTATCGAGTTCTAAAAACCTATACTTATGGTACGTTCGTGACTCATGATTATATGAATGTTTTTTTGAACCCCTCAGTGAAAGGACGCCAAAGGTCTGACTAGGACAAGTTCTTAAACTCATATGATTGTGGCAAGTTCCTGAACTCATAAGTGTGGTAAGTTTGACGAATTGGGTAGAACTAAGTGTGAACGGAATATTGAGGATAATAGGAACAGATAGTTTGATTAAGCAAGTGATTATTAGTGGAGACATAAGTTTTCCAAACTCATAGCTATGCTAGACTTCAAAATTTTTTTCATCAAGTTAAATATGCAATATGTGCTTTTGAAAAATAAATTTTTATTCTTCACTCGAGTGACCATTGTGTTAGAGTGGACTTCGGGCCACCGACACAATCGTTACCTGTTGAGGTAATAAAACTAATTTGAAATGAATTTTTGAACGGTTTAAAAAAAATAGTCTATGCTACTTATTTCAGCTAGACGATAATGATTTGAAATATCAAAATGAATTTTATTTATCACTTATGTACCATGTAACCTGGTGCAGATATGATAAAAAAGTTGGTGGAGTTGTAAATGTAGGAATACTTAGTGCTGAATTTGATCTAAAATCGTTTTCCACTATTGTATGATGTGTTATGACAAAGTCATCTCGATGATGGCATCCTCAGACGGACTGTTAATACAGTACGACATCATGACGTCATTCTCAAAAATATCTTCAAAAATTTTAATTTGCCAACTGCGTTTGGCTACACACATTCGTAATTCGATTGAAGTTAATTATTGATATGAGTCTATGCTATTTAATTCGCGGCTAGACCAACGTTTATAAAATTCTAAGTGTTCTTTGAAAATTTTCCCAAACCGAATTATTTTGGTGCGGAATCCTATAAGACTGAGGTAAGAAAATATTTGTGCGCCTAAGGGATAAGAGGAACAGGAAAATGGTTCCGACCAACAGTACTTGATCAGTACAGGTCATACCGGGTTAATCCCCCTATATGTCCTTATTATGACAGTATTTGCAGTTGGCGAATGAATTTCCATATGACCTTATCGAAAATGAAAGTTCGTAGTCTATATGACTTCTTAGCACGATTTGAATAATTTAACACACTTATGAGTAATGTTTGGGTAGCATGTGGTGATGACTATGAAGGGCGTAAGGTGTAAGGTAAATTTCGGGACGAAATTCTTAGAAGAAAGGGCGGCGAATGCAATAACCCGAGAATTTAGATATTTATTAAATCTTTAAAAGATTAAATAAGCTTTAATATTAAACCTAGACAGAAATTAAGGGAATGATTTGACATTTTAGGAAGGAATTTTGTGAATTTAAAAACTTTTGGTGAAGGTTTAAAGTGTTAAGTGTATATATTATGTGTATATGGTCATTTTGTGTGTACAATATGTGGTTGAGAGTCAAGGGTTAACCAGATAAATTATATCAGTCATAAACCCTAATAATATATTAAGAACCTCGAACGTTCAGTTAGAAAACCTTAACGATTGTTAAGAAAACCTTAGCACCGGTTCTGAAAAACCCTGGTTTCAGTTTCGGGAATTCGAAACCCTAATTCAGATATATTAAAACCTAATTGAGAGGTTGAAAATAAATATAAGGTTTTTATGTTATTGATTTTATATTTAATTAGGGATAGCCATAATTGATATTAGAAAACCCTAATTGTTCTACTGAAATTCCTAATGTACAATTATGGAACCTAAATGCTATATTAGTTTTTTAATTAAGGAAATATTAATCTTAATTAGCAAGCTTGAATATAATTAGAAAACCCTAATTATAATTTTAAAATCTTAATTTTCTATTTTTAGAACTTAATTAGAAAAGCCTAAGAAATTAATTTGTGTAACCTTAGGGTTAAACCCTAAGGGTCAAACCCTAAGGGTTGTGACAAGTTACTTTTGCCATTAAACTTTACAAGCCAAATGTCAAAAGATCCTTTTTAATATTTTAATGAGATGGAGTGTAGATCTTGCCCTAGTAAGTGGTTGATGACCAACCTTGTAAGACCCCGAATTTTATGAAATAAAAGTATTCAATTTTTCTTATAATTACTATTCAGTAAATGGTTAAATTGATAAAAGTTTAAAGTTATGGGTGAAATATGAATTTTTTTTTTCAAAATAAGCAAGTGGTTATAAAATAATCATTGTTGTCGGGGAATATTCGTTTGGTCGTGGAATATTCTTTCTGTCGGGGAATATTCGTACGACGGCGCAGCTATTTGTGGGCCCCATAACAGAATAACTGTCGGGTGAAGAAAATGACAAATTTGAGTTTTTACAAATAACGGCGTAGTTGTTACCGTTAACACTGTTGAAATACCCGGTGGTTAAAATACAGTAATACGCGTTATTGCACAGTAGCACACGGTATTGCATAGTATTTTTGAAATTATTGATTCTTACGTAAGAAGGCACTACTCAATAATTGTTACAGTAATTACTGTTCAATATTTTATTTTATTGATTCAATAATTGCTACGTTGAAATTTTATATTATTGTTGTTCAATAATTGTCACTGCACAGTATTTCCCATTATCAGATCAATAATTCATATTATTTGAATAATATTATTAGATAACATTATTGGCAATGTCTAGAAAGTTCTGTCTAAGGAGAGGTTTGGTCATCTAATTGCGCGCCAGTAAGGAAAAATCCTTATTGGAAAGCCCCCTCTTTCCTGGGAACGGCCTGGTTGTCATAAATGTGATTCTGTAATATTATTTGTGAATAATTAATTATTGATTCATATGATAAGAAAATATTTATTTTATGTGGATATAAATGAGGGATATATTTTTGTGGTTAAAAAATGAAGGAGTTAATGTTGAGATTTTTATCCGTATTTTTGTCGGAATGGAGGTATTAAAAATCAGGGTTTTTGAGATATTTTGCGGGGGTTATAATTTTTAATCCGACCGTTGGATCGTGGTAATTTTTGGATATGTTATACATATATAAGTTGAGTATATGTCCACAAATTTTGAACCGTTAAAAATGAACGTATGATTTATTATGAATTTTACGAGATGACTGGTTCAGAAATTGTTGAATTTTCGGAGTTTATCATTTTGGTGGAAAATTCTAGAATTGGTGGGCCCCACTTGTGGTTGGTGAAGAAATGTGCTGAATTATATTTCAAATGTGGTGGGTGGGAATAGTAGCAGGTAAAGCCATCAGGTTGCAGGTCAAACCTACCAAAATTTTCCTATAAATAGAGGGCTAAGTTAGAATTGAAAATCACACCAGAAACATAAGCTTTCTCTCTTTCTCTCTCTAGATTATTGAGTGTATTTTGTGAGTATTTAGATACTTGGTGAGTTGCTATTCATCAGTGCAAGTTTCCTTCAGCCTTATACCGATCAGAAGTACTGCTCTTTTGAGGTAAGGGATAGTAAGGGATAGTAAGGGATATTAAGGGATTTTAAGGGTTGTTATGATTTTCAGTTTCGTAATTTTTCTGATCTTCAAAAATTCTGGAAAAATTTGAAATGATATTTTGATGAGTTTTATTGATTGTGTCCAAAAATGGTGATTTTTGGATGTATAGATTGAGAGTTATGAATTTTATGAGAAAAGACTATTTTAAAAGTAACCGCTTATAATTCCTTGTGGTTAACTCCAAAATTGATGAAATTTTTATTGGGAGTACATGTATATGATAGAAGTATACTCTGTAAATTTCAGAATTTTTAGACAAAAGTACAATTTTTGATAAATGTCTAAATATTCGGCTATTTTGGCCATATGAAAAATAGTAAATGACTTTTAAAAATTCTGAGAAAAATATATGTTCACTATGGGACTATATTATGCTAAATCTCAGAAAAGAAATATTTTTGGAACTGATTTGGTATTTTTCATGAAAATGGTCTAGTTATGAGTAAATGAATTAAATATGTTTTGTGAAGAAAGAAAATTGGAAAATAGGATTTTATGGCTTGAGAATCCTATATGAGGTATATGCAGATTTTTGATGAGGGTTTTGGTTATTGATGATGAAATCTTATGAGTTTGGTATTTTTGATGATTAAATGCATTAATTAGTAAAGTGTAAACAATTTAAATAAATTGTTTATAAATTTAAGAAATGTTATTCTTTCAATATCATTATACCGAAATATTGGTATGGATTTTATTGTGGAATTTCTACCTTTTTGTGTCGGGGTTACTATTCATGAGTTACTATTCACGAATTACTATTCACGAGTTACTATTCACGTACTATTGACAAAATTGGTTTCTTTTTCTAACTAAATTATAGTTGATTTATGAATATTACTCTTGAGATTAAATCTATGTTTTGATTATATTGATTTTCTATTATATATAACATTTTTATAACCTTGATGTTGAAATTCTCTTTCACTGGAGTGTAAAGATGGGTAGATTATTGGTATGATCATGACTAGGGTTCTCTTTGGCCTGTAGTGCAAAGTTGAATTGTGACTGGTATGATCATGACCATTGAATTTATAATTGAATATCTTAAGCTTAAGTGCAAAGGTGAATTGATCAACATGGTTATAATTATTGTTTATATAAATTCTGAAATGATTATATATTTCTTTGAGATATGAATATATTTGGCCTGTAGTGCAAATATGAATTGTTGATGAATATCTTTGGCATGTAGTGCAAAGATGGCCTGTTGATGAATATCTTTGGCCTGTAGTGCAAAGATGAACTGTTGTTGAATATCTTTGGCCCGTAGTGCAAAGATGGTTTGTTGATGAATATCTTTGGCCCGTAGTGCAAAGATGGTTTGTTGATGAATATCTTTGGCCCGTAGTGCAAAGATGGATTTGTTAGTATGATTATAAACAGGAATTGTGATTTGGTATAACCATGATCTTTGATGTTTCAGGTAAAGACAGGTGATGAAAATATTCTTCGTCCTGGGTGCGAAGAAAAATTTATAGTCACAATTATGATTATGAGTTATTCATATGATTGTGGAAAGGAACTGTTGAGTGATGTTACATGGATAAAATATTGTTGGTGGATTTTTAACATGGAGAAGATAATAGACTTTATAGTCTATTTGACTCTTCTAATGGATTGCTCGTTCCGCTGCAACTATGGTTGAAATTTTTATCATTTACCATATGTTCTAAATCTCTGATTTATTGTTGATGAAGGCTATTGATAATTTAATTATCTTTAGTCATGATATTCTTTACTGAGCTAGTTGTGCTCACCCTTTTGCTTCACAATTCCTTTCAGGTAATAAGAGTGTAGCTGGGTCGAGCGGGGGGGGGGTAACAAGGAATAGAACGGTGGTCATCATTTAGTAGTTATATTTGGTGAAGAAAATAGGGTGAGGCGAACCCAACGTTGGAAGGGTGTTTTGTCACTATCATACAAGATGTCTAATGACATACAACCTCGTGTCATCATAAGACAGGGTTGTGCTCATCCACTTGCTGAGTATATCTATGGGCACTACCTATATAATCTTGGTGTTTGTTTGAAGTATAATTCTCAATTAGAGACAGTGGAGATAATGATAAGTCAAGAGAAGACTCACCATTGGGAAGAATATGATAGTAATCTTCTCGTTTTTTTTGGGGTCTATTGGGTCAACCAAGGATAATTCTGTGGCCATATGATATCTATCATAACCTAGACGCGTGGCCTCCCATGTACGAAGGTTTCCTTAAGCACTTCCCAAAGATTCTAATTTCCAAAACAGTTTTTGACTATACCTTTATGTAAGGTGTCATTGTGAGGTGATGTCCACGATTGGAACATTGAGTCACATTTGGTATATATTTGTATCCAAACTCACAGCATATGTGTTGTTGTATTTTGCACGACAATTGTTGTAATAAAGTTGTAGTTATTTTTTGTACCATGTATTTGGCGACTCAGAATAGGTTGGATGGAATGGACCTGTTTTGGGGTCGTTACATTTGGTATCAGAGCTATAAGTAAAGAGCCCCTCTCGCTGGTGACTTCCTGTTGATGGGGGATGCACCGAAGCCAGACTCTCCGTAGGGGACGCCGTTCTGCGGTGGCAAACTGATAGGTATCAGTGTAAGGTGCTGACATAGGTTGGTGTCCTGAGTTACATTTGGTATCAGAGCTTAGGGACATGATCTCTGGCGGAGATCGGGGAATACAACTAGGAGGGGAGAGATGAGTAAATCCTTCGCTAGTGTGTCCTACCTAAGCTTATTTGTTGGTCAGTCATAATATCGGGATATTATGTGATATGTTAATTTGTTCAATTAACCCTTGTTTTGAAGCTGTATTCTAGAATGATATCTGAAATACAGGAGATGAGCAATGGAGAAATCATGATGACAGGGAAGATGGAATCTGAAATGAAAGCAAGGTATTCTCAACTCTTTGAAATACCAGGTACGTAAATTTCGGGGACGAAATTTCATAAGGAGGGGAGATTGTAAGACCCCGAATTTTATGAAATAAAAGTATTCAATTTTTCTTATAATTACTATTCAGTAAATGGTTAAATTGATAAAAGTTTAAAGTTATAGGTGAAATATGAATTTTTTTTTCAAAATAAGCAAGTGGTTATAAAATAATCATTGTTGTCGGGGAATATTCGTTTGGTCGTGGAATATTCTTTCTGTCGGGGAATATTCGTACGACGGCGCAGCTATTTGTGGGCCCCATAACAGAATAACTGTCGGGTGAAGAAAATGACAAATTTGAGTTTTTACAAATAACGGCGTAGTTGTTACCGTTAACACTGTTGAAATACCCGGTGGTTAAAATACAGTAATACGCGTTATTGCACAGTAGCACACGGTATTGCATAGTATTTTTGAAATTATTGATTCTTACGTAAGAAGGCACTACTCAATAATTGTTACAGTAATTACTGTTCAATATTTTATTTTATTGATTCAATAATTGCTACGTTGAAATTTTATATTATTGTTGTTCAATAATTGTTGCTGCACAGTATTTCCCATTATCAGATCAATAATTCATATTATTTGAATAATATTATTAGATAACATTATTGGCAATGTCTAGAAAGTTCTGTCTAAGGAGAGGTTTGGTCATCTAATTGCGCGCCAGTAAGGAGAAATCCTTATTGGAAAGCCCCCTCTTTCCTGGGAACGGCCTGGTTGTCATAAATGTGATTCTGTAATATTATTTGTGAATAATTAATTATTGATTCATATGATAAGAAAATATTTATTTTATGTGGATATAAATGAGGGATATATTTTTGTGGTTAAAAAATGAAGGAGTTAATGTTGAGATTTTTATCCGTATTTTTGTCGGAATGGAGGTATTAAAAATCAGGGTTTTTGAGATATTTTGCGGGGGTTATAATTTTTAATCCGACCGTTGGATCGTGGTAATTTTTGGATATGTTATACATATATAAGTTGAGTATATGTCCACAAATTTTGAACCGTTAAAAATGAACGTATGATTTATTATGAATTTTACGAGATGACTGGTTCAGAAATTGTTGAATTTTCGGAGTTTATCATTTTGGTGGAAAATTCTAGAATTGGTGGGCCCCACTTGTGGTTGGTGAAGAAATGTGCTGAATTATATTTCAAATGTGGTGGGTGGGAATAGTAGCAGGTAAAGCCATCAGGTTGCAGGTCAAACCTACCAAAATTTTCCTATAAATAGAGGGCTAAGTTAGAATTGAAAATCACACCAGAAACATAAGCTTTCTCTCTTTCTCTCTCTATATTATGAGTGTATTTTGTGAGTATTTAGATACTTGGTGAGTTGCTATTCATCAGTGCAAGTTTCCTTCAGCCTTATACCGATCAGAAGTACTGCTCTTTTGAGGTAAGGGATAGTAAGGGATAGTAAGGGATATTAAGGGATTTTAAGGGTTGTTATGATTTTCAGTTTCGTAATTTTTCTGATCTTCAAAAATTCTGGAAAAATTTGAAATGATATTTTGATGAGTTTTATTGATTGTGTCCAAAAATGGTGATTTTTGGATGTATAGATTGAGAGTTATGAATTTTATGAGAAAAGACTATTTTAAAAGTAACCGCTTATAATTCCTTGTGGTTAACTCCAAAATTGATGAAATTTTTATTGGGAGTACATGTATATGATAGAAGTATACTCTGTAAATTTCAGAATTTTTAGACAAAAGTACAATTTTTGATAAATGTCTAAATATTCGGCTATTTTGGCCATATGAAAAATAGTAAATGACTTTTAAAAATTCTGAGAAAAATATATGTTCACTATGGGACTATATTATGCTAAATCTCAGAAAAGAAATATTTTTGGAACTGATTTGGTATTTTTCATGAAAATGGTCTAGTTATGAGTAAATGAATTAAATATGTTTTGTGAAGAAAGAAAATTGGAAAATAGGATTTTATGGCTTGAGAATCCTATATGAGGTATATGCAGATTTTTGATGAGGGTTTTGGTTATTGATGATGAAATCTTATGAGTTTGGCATTTTTGATGATTAAATGCATTATTTAGTAAAGTGTAAACAATTTAAATAAATTGTTTATAAGCTTAAGAAATATTATTCTTTCAATATCATTATACCGAAATATTGGTATGGATTTTATTGTGGAATTTCTACCTTTTTGTGTCGGGATTACTATTCATGAGTTACTATTCACGAATTACTATTCACGAGTTACTATTCACGGGTACTATTCAAGACAAAATTGGTTTCTTTTTCTAACTAAATTATAGTTGATTTATGAATATTACTCTTGAGATTAAATCTAGATGTTTTGATTATATTATTTTACATCATATATAACATTTTTATAACCTTGATGTTGAAATTCTCTTTCACTGGAGTGTAAAGATGGGTAGATTATTGGTATGATCATGACTAGGGTTCTCTTTGGCCTGTAGTGCAAAGTTGAATTGTGACTGGTATGATCATGACCATTGAATTTATAATTGAATATCTTAAGCTTAAGTGCAAAGGTGAATTGATCAACATGGTTATAATTATTGTTTATATAAATTCTGAAATGATTATATATTTCTTTGAGATATGAATATATTTGGCCTGTAGTGCAAATATGAATTGTTGATGAATATCTTTGGCATGTAGTGCAAAGATGGCCTGTTGATGAATATCTTTGGCCTGTAGTGCAAAGATGAACTGTTGTTGAATATCTTTGGCCCGTAGTGCAAAGATGGTTTGTTGATGAATATCTTTGGCCCGTAGTGCAAAGATGGTTTGTTGATGAATATCTTTGGCCCGTAGTGCAAAGATGGATTTGTTAGTATGATTATAAACAGGAATTGTGATTTGGTATAACCATGATCTTTGATGTTTCAGGTAAAGACAGGTGATGAAAATATTCTTCGTCCTGGGTGCGAAGAAAAATTTATAGTCACAATTATGATTATGAGTTATTCATATGATTGTGGAAAGGAACTGTTGAGTGATGTTACATGGATAAAATATTGTTGGTGGATTTTTAACATGGAGAAGATAATAGACTTTATAGTCTATTTGACTCTTCTAATGGATTGCTCGTTCCGCTGCAACTATGGTTGAAATTTTTATCATTTACCATATGTTCTAAATCTCTGATTTATTGTTGATGAAGGCTATTGATAATTGAATTATCTTTAGTCATGATATTCTTTACTGAGCTAGTTGTGCTCACCCTTTTGCTTCACAATTCCTTTCAGGTAATAAGAGTGTAGCTGGGTCGAGCGGGGGTAACAAGGGAATAGAACGGTGGTCATCATTTAGTAGTTATATTTGGTGAAGAAAATAGGGTGAGGCGAACCCAACGTTGGAAGGGTGTTTTGTCACTATCATACAAGATGTCTAATGACATACAACCTCGTGTCATCATAAGACAGGGTTGTGCTCATCCACTTGCTGAGTATATCTATGGGCACTACCTATATAATCTTGGTGTTTGTTTGAAGTATAATTCTCAATTAGAGACAGTGGAGATAATGATAAGTCAAGAGAAGACTCACCATTGGGAAGAATATGATAGTAATCTTCTCGTTTTTTTTGGGGTCTATTGGGTCAACCAAGGATAATTCTGTGGCCATATGATATCTATCATAACCTAGACGCGTGGCCTCCCATGTACGAAGGTTTCCTTAAGCACTTCCCAAAGATTCTAATTTCCAAAACAGTTTTTGACTATACCTTTATGTAAGGTGTCATTGTGAGGTGATGTCCACGATTGGAACATGAGTCACATTTGGTATATATTTGTATCCAAACTCACAGCATATGTGTTGTTGTATTTTGCACGACAATTGTTGTAATAAAGTTGTAGTTATTTTTTGTACCATGTATTTGGCGACTCAGAATAGGTTGGATGGAATGGACCTGTTTTGGGGTCGTTACAAGCCCTAGCTAGCCATGTGCCTATATCTCACAAATATCAGCCAACTTGCTAGACTAAATACATTGCATCATGGAATTAAGTCATACAAGTCTAGAAAAGTTACACACTTTATTTTTCAACTTAGCCAAGTCTTCTCTCTCTCTCCCATCCGAAATTTTAGAGTGAGAGTGAGTGATAAGTTAAGCCAAGATTATGTGTTAGCTTGCCAAGATCAAACATCAAAGTCAGAATCAAGATCAAGCTCAAAAAGAAGGTATAAACCCTAAATCTAGAAATCCTTTGATTTGATGTTGAATGTTGTTGTTTATGGTTAAAGTTATGTTAAAGGATGTCATTTGATGATCTGGGTTGCCAAAACTTAGATCCATATCATGTAGATGTACAAAATCAAATTTTTAGTGACTGTTCTTGAACCTTCATGTGATGTCTAACAAGCAAATGTCAGACGCTTTAGATCCTTCTATGTTCTCAGTTTGTTGTGTTTTACGTTATGGATCTATTCTGTGTTGTGTAGGCTTTGATTTGAAACTGAAAATAGTGTCAAATCATGTTTAGATCGTAAGATATGATCAGTCAAACATCGTTGACCGTTCACGGAGACTGAGTTTCTGGGCAACCCAGAAATCTAGATCTCGTCTGACAACATATTCTGAGCTTCAGATCTTGATGTATGTTAATGTTTAGATCCTGTTGTTAGTTAGATCTTGTAGACTGGTATATGGACTGTCTATAAATGCCTCTAGACACCTCAGATCATACACAGAATGGAAATTAGTGGTGGTCAAAGTATGGTTGACCATCATACCGGATGAAGATTTCTGGGAACCCAGATTTTCAAGAACCGTTTCCTGACCCCTACTTTGACCAGACTTGATCTTCTTGGTGTGATGATGATAGGATGATATGTTGTTATAGAATTCTTCCCTAACACCACGACTACAAGACTGAACCTTAGTATTACTGTGACATCCCCAAAATAGGTCCATTCCACCCAACCCATTCTGAGTCGCCAAATACATGGTACAGAAAACAACTATAACTTTATTACAACAATTGTCGTGCAAAATACAACAACACATATGCTGTGAGTTTGGATACAAATATATACCAAATATGACTCATGTTCCAACCGTGGACATCACCTCACAATGACACCTTACATAAAGGTATAGTCAAAAATTGTTTTAGAAATTAGAATCTTTGGGAAGTGCTCAAGAAAACCTTCGTACATGGGAGGCCACGCGTCTAGGTTATGATAGATATCATATGGCCACAGAATTATCCTTGGTTGACCCAATAGACCCCAAAGAAAAACGAAAAGATTACTATCATATTCTTCCCAATGGTGAGTCTTCTCTTGACTTATCATTATCTCTACTGTCTCTAATTGAGAATTATACTTCAAACAAACACCAAGATTATATAGGTAGTGCTCGTATATATACTCAGCAAGTGGATGAGCACATCCCTGTCTTATGATGACACGAGGTTGTGTGTCGTTAGACATCTTGTATGATAGTGGCAAACCACCCTTCCAACGTTGGGTACACCTTACCCTATTGGATTCACCAAATATAACTACTAAATGAACTTTTCTATACTGCTTCGGGAGAACATCCACAGCTAGAGACCACCGTTCTATTTCCCGTTACCCTCGCTCGACCCAGCTACACTCTTATTACCTGAAAGGAATTGTGAAGCAAAAGGGTGAGCACAACTAGCTCAGTAAAGAATATCATGACTAAAGATAATTCAATTATCAATAGCCTTCATCAACAATAAATCAGAGATTTAGAACATATGGTAAATGATAAAAATTTCAACCATAGTTGCAGCGGAACGAGCAATCCATTAGAAGAGTCAAATAGACTATAAAGTCTATTATCTTCTCCATGTTAAAAATCCACCAACAATGTTTTATCCCTGTAACATCAATCAACAATTCTGGTCCACAATCATATGAATAACTCATAATCATAACTGTAGTTCTAAATTCCTCTTCTCATCTAGGACGAAGATAATTTTCATCACCTGAAACATCAAACATCATGGTTATACCAAATAACAGTTCATGTTCATAATCATACTAATAACTTCATCTTTGCACTACGGGGCAAAGATATTCATCAACAAGTCATCTTTGCACTATAGGCCAAAGATATTCGTCAACAGTTCATCTTTGCATTACTGGCCAAAGATATTCATCAACAGTTCATCTTTGCATTACTGGCCAAAGATATTCATCAACAGACCATCTTTGCACTACAGGCCAAAGATATTCATCTACAATTCATCTTTGCACTACAGGCCAAAATATTCCTCAACAATTCATATTTGCACTACATGCCAAATATATTAATACCTCAAACAATATATAATCATTTAAGAATTTATATAAACAATAATTATAACCATGTTGATCATTTCACCTTTGCACTTAAGCTAAAGATATTCAATTATAAATTCAATGGTCATGATCATACCAGTCAACAATTCAACTTTGCACTACTGGCCAAAGAGAACCCTAGTCATGATCATACCAATAATCTACCCATCTTTACACTCCAGTGAAAGAGAATTTTAACATCAGGGTTATAAAAATGTTATATATGATGATAAAAATAATATGATCAACATATAGTTTTAATCTCAAGAGTAATATTCGTAACTCATAAATAGTAACCCCGACACAAAAGATAGAAATTCTACAATAAAATTCATACCAATATTTCGGTATAATGATATTGAAAGAATAACATTTTATAAACAATTTATTTTAATTGTTTACACTTTACTAATTAATGCATTTAATCATCATAAAATGCCAACTCTTATAATTTCATCATCAATAACCAAAACCCTCATCAAAAATCTGCATATACCTCATATAGGATTCTCAAGCCATAAAATCCTATTTTCCAATTTTCTTTCTTCACAAAACATATTTAATTCATTTACTCATAACTAGACCATTTTCATGAAAAATACCAAATCAGTTCCAAAAATATTTCTTTTCTGGGATTTAGTATAATATAGTCCCATAGTGAACATATATTTTTCTCAGAATTTTTAAAAGTCATTTACTATTTTTCATATGGCCAAAATAGCCGAATATTTAGACATTTATCAAAAATTGTACTTTTGTCTAAAAATTCTGAAATTTACAGAGTATACTTCTATCATACACATGTACTCCCAATAAAAATTTTATCAATTTTGGAGTTAACCACAAGGAATTATAAGCGGTTACTTTTAAAATAGTCTTTTCTCATAAAATTCTTAACTCTCAATCTATACATCCAAAAATCACCATTTTTGGACACAATCAAGAAAACTCATCAAAATATCATTTTGAATTTTTCCAGAATTTTTGAAGATCAGAAAAATTACGAAACTGAAAATCATAACAACCCTTAAAATCCATTACTATCCCTTACTATCCCTTACTATCCCTTACCTCAAAAGAGCAGTACTTCTGATCGGTATAAGGCTGAAGAAAACTTGCACTGATGAATAGCAACTCACCAAGTATCTAAATACTCACAAAATATGCTTCATAATATAGAGAGAGAAAGATAGAAAGCTTATGTTTCTGGTGTGATTTTCAATTCTAACTTAGCCATCTATTTATAGGAAAATTTTGGTAGGTTTGACCTGCAACCTGATGGCTTTACCTGCTACTATTCCCACCCACCACATTTGAAATATAATTCAGCACATTTCTTCACCAACCACAAGTGGAGCCCACCAATTCAAGAATTTTCCACCAAAATGATAAACTCTGAAAATTCAACAATTTCTGAACCAGTCATCTCGTAAAATTCATGATAAATCATACGTTCATTTTTAACGGTTCAAAATTTGTGGACATATACTCAACTTATATATGTATAACATATCCAAAAATTACCACGATCCAACGGTCGGATTAAAAATTATAACACCCGCAATATTTCTCAAAAACCCTGATTTGATTTTTAATACCTCCATTCCGATAAAAATACTGATAAAACACCTCAACATTAACTCCTTCATTTTTAACCACAAAAATATATCCCTCATTTATATCCACGTAAAATAAATATTTCCTTATCATATGAATCAATAATTAATTATTCATAAATAATATTACAGAATCACATTTATGACAACCAGGCCGTTCCCAGGAAAGAGGGGGCTTTCCAATAAGGATTTCTCCTTACTGGCGCGCAATTAGATGACCAAACCTCTCCTTAGACAGAACTTTCTAGACATTGCCAATAATGCTATCTAATAATACTATTCAAATAATATGAATTATTGATCTGATAATAGAAAATACTGTGCAGCAACAATTGTTGAACAACAATAATACAAAATTTCAACGTAGCAATTATTGAATCAATAAAATAAAATATTGAACAGTAATTACTGTAACAATTATTGAGTAGTGCCTTCTTACGTAAGAATCAATAATTTCAAAAATATTATGCAATACCGTGTGCTACTGTGCAATAACGCGTATTACTGTATTTTAACCACCGGGTATTCTAACAGTGTTAACGGTAACAACTACGCCGTTATTTGTAAAAACTCAAATTTGTCGTTTTCTTCACCCGACAGTTATTCTGTTATGGGGCCCACAAATAGCTGCGCCGTCGTACGAATATTCTCCGACAGAAAGAATATTCCACGACCAAACGAATATTCCCCGACAACAATGATTATTTTATAACCACTTGCTTATTTTGAAAAAAAATTCATATTTCACCCATAACTTTAAACTTTTATCAATTTAACCATTTACTGAATAGTAATTATAAGAAAAATTACATACTTTTATTTCATAAAATTCGGGGTCTTACAATTACAATAATTAAACCTGGAAGGCCTAGATCCGGAGGCTCAAAGTAATAACTAACAACTGTTCTTCATTTCTGGAAAATTCAGAAATGAAAAACAGCTCTGACAAGACATTCTGGACCTTAGATCTCTCGATTTGGTTATGTTATGGCCATGAAGGTTGCATTAGGTGGTAGTATTACATTTATACTACAACAATAAAATTTTATCTGGCCAGAAAACCTAAGCATCAACAATCTAGAATCGGTCAAGTTAGGGACCTTGTAAATAGACATGTTTTTCTAGGTTTGGGCCAAGAACACGAAGAACACCTATAGCGACAGTTTTGTCGCTATAGGTAGCCTTTAGCGACAGTTTCAATATAAATTTATTATTTTAATTAATAAAGTAGAAAAAAATAATTTTTAATTATTAAAAATACAAAATAAATTCCTAAAAATTATTTTGAAATCTGAAAATTAGTTTTTAACTATTTTGAGTATATTTTATAAATATTTAATATTTTTGAAGTATAAATGGTATTTAATTTATTTAATTATAATATTAAATAAATCATTTAAAAATGGTTTTAATACATAAAAAATCATAAAAAATTATATTATGGTATAAGAAAATATTTTAAGTTCTTTTTAATGACGTTTAATATTTTGTGATGAATTTCATTAATTAATCAATATTAATGATAGTTAATTTATTTAATAAATATATTAAATAAATTATGAAAAAAATAGAATAATTGATTTAAAAATCATATAAAAATTATTTAAGCGTTATAAAAATATTTTAAGTTATAAAATATAACTTTTGATATCTTGTCATGAAAAAAATTAATATTTAATATTAATAAAAATTATCGGATAATGGATTTAAAGGTTTAAAAATCATATAAATATAATTTTAAGGTATTAAAAATACTTTGATATATTATAAATATGTTATACTATTATGTTATGATTTTAATTAATGTTTGATATTAAATAAATATTAATGATAATGGAATTAAGTTGTATTTAATTCATTTAAATATGATTTTAATGATTTAAAATTAATGATAAATGATAATAATTATTTAACAATTATTATGAGACTTGGAAAATTATCTTGACTGATATTAAAATTACCTGAGATAATTGTTAAGTGTTTAGACATAGTTTAATTGAACTTAAACTTGACGATTATCCGATTAATGTGATAATGTGATTAGGTTATTTTAAATACTGTGATGATATTATTCTAATGTGTAGATCAATATTATTTATATTAGGGTCAGACAAAACTTATTAAATTGCATAGCGGTAATCAACGGTTCAGACAAGTTTTTCTTAACTCTACTTTGAGTTGTTGTATTCAAATGTACTTGTGGTTAATCATTGCTGATTGTCATGTCTAAGAATTGTAGAATTGTACTCTGTACATATTGCGTGTATAAGTCAGGTATGAAAGGCTGATCACCTTCATTACCTTTCGGTCCAGATATATTTGTTCATGTTCAATACTTGTTCAGTCAAAAGTTTGTTCATGCTAATTCACAACTATATTGTTGAATTATAGCCAGCTTATTATTCAAACTCTTCCAATCATGATATATCCTCAAATAAATTATACTTGCTGGGCAAACTTATACTCACCCTTGCTATATCATGAAAAATATTACAGATCAGGACGAATGCGTCGGATACAAGAAAAAGTCAAAGCCAAGTTCAGCTTGGGTCTATGTATACAGCTAGATTTGTAACAGTATTGTATTATAATAACATTGTATGTTAGGTAGGATTTTGATTAAGGTTTTATATAAGGTTCTCGACCTTGGGGATAATGTGTAATGTTTAATGTATAAATAATTTATGTTTATATCTTTCGCAATAGTTAGAACTAGTGTACCAGATTCGTGGTGATTTAAGACCAGAATTTGGGGGGTGCTACAAGCGGTTCTTAAGGTTTTTGATGTCATTCATGGGCTCGAGAAGTCGTTATGCTTCGTGTTGGTGGTGATGTCTTGCAAATGATGGTAAAGGCAGTCCCTGTTAATGATAGTTAATATTGGTGTTGAATTGATTTGGAGATAATGATAGGGTTTGGGTTTAGGATTGGGGTTATTGATGGAGAAGATGCAGTGATTTGGAGATTGGGGTATATTTTAATTTTTTTTTTATTTTTTAAACATGTTTTATCGAAATTACCCTTTCAAAATTTGGATTACAGGCACAATCGGTCATTTTTGACCGGTTAAATGTACGGAGGGTGCATTTTGTTTAACAAAAAAGAAATTTAGAGTGTACTTAAATACGTTTTTAATATTATGATGCAAACCTCAATAATGCTATAAATTTTAGGGTATAAATTGTCTTTTAGTCTAATATCTATAGGATGCATGAGATGAATTGCCGTTATACTTTTGGTGGGTTAGAAAGTCTTGAATGCCCCTGAATGAAATGACTCTAAAGTCCTTTAGGACAGTATACGTGTCGTCTTTTAGTTGGTCATTTTTTGATATCGTTACAATATAAATACGTTATTATTTTCAAGTTAACCAACACAATTTCATGGGTAAATATGAAAGGGAGAAATTAAGAATTCCTTAAAATTTATACTCACTCCGTCCTTTAATATAGGTCGTTTTAGACATGTACATAAGAATTAAGGAAATAATTGAAAAGCATTAACTATACTATCTATTGTCTATAATACCCTTCACTTTACTTATCTCATAATAAAAGAGTTTTATTGGGAGAAGGAGAGAAAGATTTAAGAATAGAGAAATAGTATAGAATAATAATAAATATGAATCAAAAAATTAGGTGAAATAAGAAAGGACAATTTGAAAAAAATAATTATTAATTCTCCTAAATAACTATAAATGATAAATAATTAAAAATAATAAAAAAAATCTAAAACGATCGACGTATAAGAACGGAGAGAGTAAATTCTTAAAATAGAAGAGTATTAATACAAGTTGCAAATATGTTCGTACCATTCCTGAATTATTATCAGTTTGACCACGAGTAGAAGTTTCATAAATGCAGCCAAAAAAATTACCTTTCCACAGGATATAAGAGAATTTAAAAAATTCCTCACCAAGAATATTGAGTATGCATGTCTTCTAGTATAACTTAGTCTTCTGTTCATACTCATTCTACTTGTTCAAATATTGAATATTTTGTCTCCTACTACGTTTTGTATAGCATTATCAATAAATCACCTATATGATAATGCTTACTCCCTCCCTTATTTAATATAAATCATTTTAGAGAATTATTTTTATTTTTTAATATAAATTATTTAAAAATTTTAAATAAATATTAATTATTTAGTTTTTAATATTATCCTAAATAATAAATATAATTTTGGTTCTCTCACTATTTTTTACACAATAAATAACACTCTTTTTCCAATATAAGGATAATATAAACAATTGATATTATATTTAATATTATACAATCATTTATTTAATACTTGTGCACAACTCTAAAACGACTTATATTAAAGAACGGAGAGAGTAGTATATATGCAAATATTGAGAGCTAATTAAAAATATTAGTAGTTAATATTTCCTCTGTTTCAAAATTAAATGTATAATTTAACTTTTGAAATCAAATGACGACATATTAAACCTTAAATTGATGTGAATATATTTAATTTTAATTGATATAATTATTATAATTATATAGTATATATAAAAGCTATAAATCAAAAATATTATTTAATTCTAAATTTTTATAAATTATATTAATTTTAAAATTTAATATGTAATGGTTTGATCTCAAAAATTAATTGAGAGAGTAGTGTATACTCTTATTACTAAATGGCGTGGCCCCATCCAAAATTGAAAATACTCATTAAACACTCCCAATGAAAGAACCGGTACGGTGGATTGATGTGAACCTGTGATCTAGAGAATTGTACTAGTCATGTCCGTATGCAATTAAATGAAAATATAAATATAAATATTTTGTTATTTTATATTTTTTTTAATATGCGTAAAAAAATAATTAGAATTTTTATCTTAGAACAGATATAATTACGGTTGCTTTATAGCCTGAAATGTAATTGTATAATATCACAGTAATTTTCTGTTTCACTTAATCCCTCTTTCATGATCATATGTTTTTTCTGCTAAAAAATGAGAAATCTTTCTCCTGTTCTATGAATTTAATTTTCATTTCATCCGATTCGGTATAATCCCTCCTGTGACACCCCAACCGCCCCTTAAACTAATTATTTCTAAAGAAGTCATGAAGGGTATAAAGAATATACCCTGTCTTTAAAAATATATATAAAAGAAAAAAAAAGGAGAGAATAATTCAAACCTACATGGCATAATACGTTAAAGTTATGAATAACTTAACAGAAACTTAGAAGAAATATACCTGTTGTCTATATTTGAAGTATAATTATTTGTACTCCCTTCATCTCTGGATAAAATTTTAGTTGATTTTTTAAGTATATTAAGAAAGAGGATAAAATGATAAAATTATTCATATTTAAATTTTCATTTAATTGTATAATTTTTTATACATTATTAGTGATGCTCCATAAATATACATAGAGAATAAAAATATAATAATTAATAATAAGGATATTATATGTAAATTATTGTAAAAAATAAAGCATTTAAGATAAATAGACATTTAACTTGAGACTATTTAAAATAGTAATAAAGATTTTTATTCTGAGACGGAGGGAGTATAATATTTCTTTGTAATCATCTGTTGTTAATCTTCCAATTTTTTTCTCCTCTACTTTTCCGTGTATTCCGACTTCCGAGACTCCGACCGGGGGAGTTTTAGCTCAAGTAGGGGATGAGGTTGAAAGACTGTTGGATATGGAAAGTATATTCCAATTTAAAATGGATTATTTTTATGTAAAAATTATTTTAAAAATTGCTACATGTCTCAATTTTGTCAAGGGTCATTAGAAATATACATGCATGTACTATTAGTAGTCTTCGGCACGGCACTGGATCGCAGTTTTATTTAAATAATCACCAGCCACCAACAAGAACATGAAACCGCAAAACAAAAATATGACTAGCAAAATGTGCCTTGAAAAAGGCTTGCTAACTTCTTTGCTTATATTTCTTCTACTCAAATTTTGCATTTCCATCGACACCATCACCCTTGACAAACCTCTCAAAGACGGCGACGATTTAATTTCCGAAGGAGAAAGCTTTGCGCTTGGATTCTTTAGCACCGGCAATTCTAGCAGCCGATATGTCGGTATTTGGTACAATAAAGTTTCAGAACAAACTGTTATTTGGGTTGCCAACCGAAATAATCCAATAACTGATAAATCCGGAGTTTTATCGGTTAACCAAACTGGAATTCTTTCTTTATATGGCCAAAACGAAGAAATTCCGTTTTGGTCGACTAAAGTTTCAGGCGAAGTCAACGGTAGCAGCTACTCAGCTCAGCTTTTGGATACGGGAAATCTTGTTTTGTTTCATAGCAATAATAGTAATAGGAATATTGCATGGCAAAGCTTTGATTATCCAACAAATAATTTAATTTCCAACATGAAAATTGGGGTGGACCGGAGGACGGGCCTGAAATGGCACCTGACATCATGGAAGTCACCTAACGATCCAGCAACTGGTGAGTACTCTTATGAAATTGATATTAATGGGACAGTTCCGCAGTTGTTCTTGTACAAGAATTCGGGTCCGTTATGGAGGGGCGGGCCATGGAACGGGGTTAGATGGAGCGGTATAGCTACGGCCGGAACCGGAAAGCTCCTACCGCCTGATTTCCTCTTTAATTCCACTTACATCGACAATGATAATGAATGTTCTGTGATGTATATACAAAATGCCTCAGTTCTAGCAAGACTCGTTCTGAACGAGACATCCGGGGTGATCGAACGGCTCTTGTGGAGTGAGGAGGAACAAAGATGGGTCGGGTATTGGTCCGCCCCAAAGGATCAGTGTGACAATTATGCACATTGTGGGGCTTTCGGTAATTGTAACCCATACAATGCGGGTGAGTTTGGGTGCAAGTGTTTGCCGGGCTTTGAGCCCAAGTCCGAGCATGATTGGTACTTGAGGGACGGGTCTGATGGATGTGTGAGGCAGCGGGACGGGCAAGTGTGTGGGGCCGGTGATGGGTTCTTGATGGTTCCGGGTTTGAAGGTGCCAGATGCTACGAGTGCACGTGTGAACATGAGTTTGGGGATTAAAGACTGCGAGAAAATGTGCTTGACGAATTGCTCGTGCACGGCGTATGCGAGTGCGGATGTGAGTAGAGGAGGAAACGGGTGCATTATATGGTATGGGGATTTGGTGGATATTAGGGAGTTGCCAAATGGTGGTCAAGATGTTTTTGTACGTGTGGATGCTGGTACATTATGTATGTCTTATTTGATTCTTTTATATGTTTATATTTTACATTGAACTTGGTCTTTATTTATTTATTAAGATATACAAGATTAAATTTTGATTAAATTTATTGTTTTACATTAGGTATGTCTTAATTATTTGATTCTCCTTATGGGTACATTTCACATGGATTGGAATTTTGACAGTTATGATATACATATGGTTTATTTTTTTCAGCTGAATATTCAAAGAAGTCTAAAAGATTTAATGGCCATGTCAAGGTCGTGATTGTCATACTATCCATTGCTGCAGTGTCGGGCATACTTCTTTTGGCATATTGGTTGGTGGTAAGAAAAAGGAGAGGTAAATTAAAATTTAATATAAATCCCCATTAGTATTTATTAACTGCATGCGCTAGCCAAAATGGTAATTATTGGCCTCAATTGTAAATTTTCTTTTTTGGGAAAGTAAGATTTATATATATAATTGCATAGCAAATTAGGTTTACCACCTTAGAAATTGACAAGCTAGGTACGAATGATATGGACCAGGACCCCCTTCGTTACACATTTCACCAAATATCTCTCAGATACACATTTAGCGACACACAAATAAATTGCTTAGTTACTTGTTTATATATATATATATATATATATATATATATATATATATATATATATATATATATATATTGAGGCTCGGTCATTCATATCTTTTTTCAAGGACAGTTAGGAAAAGTATCGAAAGACATCATAAACTGCAAATTAGTCCTGAAAATAGTGGTACTACATCTTTGGGAGGCTCTCCAAGACGAGTGGAGATGAATGAGAATGGGACAAGTGCAGATGTGCAATTCTTTTCCTTAAGCACCATTATTGCAGCCACAGGCGATTTTGCTTTTGCCAACAAACTCGGAGAAGGTGGTTTTGGCACCGTATATAAGGTAGCGTTAAAGTTTATATCGATGAGACATATTAGTTCAATTGAAAAAAATGAAAATTAAATTAATATATAATCAAGTGTTATTTTTAGGGTCAACTGCTTGATGGGAAAGAAATTGCGGTGAAAAGATTATCAAATAGTTCAAAACAAGGGATAGAAGAATTTAGAAATGAAGTTACATTGATAGCAAAACTTCAGCACAGGAATCTTGTGAGACTTTTGGGATACTGCATTGAAAAAAAGGAGAAAATGCTAATCTATGAGTACTTGCCAAACAAAGGATTGGACTGCTTCATTTTTGGTACGCCATATATATTTCCTTCAACTTCCAATTAATCAGTCTTCTTCTTTTTTCTCCATTCATATATATGAAGAATAGTACAAATTAATAACAAGAGAAAATGCAACTCTATGAGACCTCAAGTAATTAATTTTATATGTTTTGTGTGGAGTCATGGAGAATATATTTGTTACTCACGCACGTTTGATTTTATGGAACTCTTAAATTGTGATATACAGGAAAAGCAAAAGGATCAATGGTAGATTGGAGAAAACGTTTTGATATCATTTTGGGAATTGCTCGAGGGATGTTGTATCTTCACCAAGACTCGAGATTAAGGATCATTCATAGGGATTTAAAAGCCAGCAATATTTTACTAGATGCCTCCATGAACCCTAAAATATCAGACTTTGGTATGGCTAGAATATTTGGGACTGATCAAATGGAAGAAACTACAAAAAGAGTAGTTGGAACATAGTAAGTTTTTTGCTTCCACTTATTATACACATACAGATTGAGGGCAAAACATTAATCTTACTTTGTGTGTATATATGATTTGCAGTGGTTATATGTCTCCAGAGTATGCAATGGAAGGCATTTTCTCAATAAAATCTGATGTTTTCAGTTTTGGAGTTTTACATTTAGAAATCATCAGTGGCAGGAGGAACATGACTTGCTATCAGGAAAATTCAGTGAACTTAATTGGGCATGTAAGTAAACTAATACATGAATATGTTACCCTTTCAAATGTATTAATTATTCCTTGAAATCACATTTTTGATGTCATGCAAGCATGGTGATACTTTTCAAGAGAAAACAAAAAGGGAAGAAAAATTTTCATTCATTTACTACCTCAGATGTACGTCTTTCTTGACCTATTTGGGTTAATCCAAAGGCTACTCGGAATCTACTCCTCATTTACCGTAAATTCAGATGTTATCATACTTATTTTTCTTTCAGGTTTGGGATCTTTGGACAGAAGGTAAATCATTGGAAATAGTTGATCCAACATTGTGTGAATCATATGATGTCCGCGAAGCTTTGAGATGCATTCATATCGGGCTGTTGTGTGTGCAAGAATCTGCGGATATTCGACCAACCATGTCTGAAGTAGTCTTTATGCTATGTAATGAAACAACTCTTCCCTCTCCAAGCCAACCTGCTTTTATTAACAGAAGACCGGATACACACTTGAGTTTCGTCAGTCTTGGAGCCGACTCTAATAATGAGATGACAATTAGTATGATTCAGGGCCGTTAAGCTAAATAAATTAACACCCTCTCTAGAGAAGAAACTAGAAATTTATTTGTAATTAGCAAGAACGTGTACATTTTATTTGAGACAAAAAAAAGGTATTAGCTTTTGTTTGTCCAAACATTTATCTTGCATATGTATAGTGCTCAGAGTAATTTTTAAATTCTTAAATATATTATTATTTTGCTAATTACAAAAGATAAAACAGAAAATAAAAACAATTACGTTTTATAATTTGTTTTGGCTTAAACACTGAAATTAAAGTATCTCCACTTTTATTATGTGGCATTTCAGACGTCCAACTGTCCAAGAATTACAAAGAAAAATAAAAATAAACAAAAAAGAAGAAGATAAAACCTGCCCCAAATTTAAGTGTATTCAACTCGCTATACTGGGAATAGAGTATTGTGTAATAATTAGCTGGCTTTGATACGTGTATAGCAAATGTAAGTTGGATTATAATTAATATCCAGATTGGATGAAGCTGAGATTTTAGGAAGTTTAATATAGAAAAAGTTTGTATATGAATACCCATGGCAACATTTAATACGGATTATTATCAAAGTTGCATGCAATTCTTTGCTATATATATATATATATATATATATATATATATATATATATATATATATGCAATTTATATATTTTTACGTTGAACTTTTCAAAATTATCAACTTCACTCAATATATATATATAGAGAGAGAGAGAGAGAGGCATTCCATCCATAGGTGTATATATATATATATATATATATATATATATATATATATATATATATATATATGAATAAAAGGCATATGAGATTGATCTCATATAAGTCAAGGAGCTTATATCATATTACTCCTTCAAAATCGTAATTTTGCTTAAAGTATTAAAAAAAAAAAAAAAAAGACAAGGAATAGTATAATAGATTACAAATTCATCATACGTAAAATTTTGACAACCCTAATTTACTCTCCTTGTCCTTTCCATGTTTAAGTTAGGTTTGTTTAGTTTGCTCTCTCCTTCTCTTCTCCTTATCGAAGAACTCTTTTAAAAAATTCATTTGAAGATTAACAAGTCTCTTGATATTATAGATTTGACTAATTTTTTTGATGTTTTATCTAAACCATTTTATATTCAAGTTCAACAACACATTAAGATATAATTTAAGTCTTGTAATGTTCATCCGAATAAAATTGCATCTTGTGCATGTTTAAGGTATATCATTTTTTATTGTGAATATACTCATTAGTCAATTATCTATTAATTCGTATTAGTTTAAGATTATGTCATTATGTTCACTCACAACATAAGTTAATACTCTTTCCGTTCTAAATTATAAAACCACTATTAATTGTTGGTTTATAATTTTAATGATGACAATATTATTGAATTTTATTATTTGGGTTGATTTAATTTTTAAGTTAATTTCTTTGTTAGTTCAAATTTGATTAATAGTCCATTAGTTGATAAAAAGATATTATTGCTAAATATTCCCTCCGTCCCAAATTAATTGCTCAGTTTTGACTTTTTTAAGTCAAATTGACTATTTTTAGAATTAATAATTAAGTATATATAAATATATTTCTAAAATTATAAAAATTGGGATTAGTAATAAATTATATATACTTTCTTTTGGTTATAATCTCTTCACCTATATTTTAGCAAAAATAATAAAAATATTAGTTTTAAAAATGGTCAATTTGACTTTAAAAAGTCAAAACTGAGCAATTAATTTGGGACGGAGGGAGTATTTCCTTAATATTTATCCTATTTTGAATCATAGTTAGATAAGTTATTTGATAAGGAGTCTTTTTAAATGAGTTAACTAAACAATCCTGTTAGACTATGTCTCCTTTATTTTAGATATAATCTGATATATGATTTGGATATTATATCTTTATTAATTGATATCTTATATCTTTTGGACTCTTTAATTGCAAAAATCTTGTGATATACCAACTGATTGAGTTTTTCATGCTAACTTATTCATATTATATCCGTTGGTCAACTGCATGGGTTAAAGAGATTTATCAGCTATGTAATCTTTGCTAACAAATTCAATAGCCGTTAGTTCCTTCTATATATATATATATATATATATATATATATATATATATATATATATATATTCTACTTATTAGCTATATCAGGGACAGAGACTTGAGGATACATCAGTTCAGTAAAATCAAAGCAAGCATCTGTCTTATACAAAGATATTTTAATAGAGAGCTATCAAAGTTTATTTCCAGCAAGTCTTGTTATTTAATTAATTCTTTGTTGGCTGGAAATATGAGTTCTTTGTAATCATATATTTCTTGTAACGAAATTTGAGTTCAAGTCCTGTTGGGCTTGGTCTATCTAGCAGTAGATAGGGTCTGTTCATAGAGAGCTTTCAAGGTTGCAGAGGTGCAAAGATCTCAGTGGTGAGAAAGGTTGCAGTGGTGCAAAGGGGGCAGATGTGACGCCCCCAAAATAGATATACATCACCCATTCTGAGCTGCCAAATAAATGGTACCGAATTTAAATACAAACTTCTTTTAAACAATACGACAAAAGTGTAGCTGAGAGTTTTTACACGAATATTATCTTCTAGACAGTATCCAAACTCAACTGGAGTCCTTATTACATTTATTATCATACTATTTCATAAAATAATGAGGACTACTATAGCCACCATCTCGGACCATCACTTCGTTCCTCGACTAGTCCCGACTACGTTCTCATTTCCTGAAGAGAACAATTAAATCAAAAGGGTGAGCTCAACTAGCCAGTAAAAAATATTATGACTAAGATAATGCAGAATAAATTATCGTTAGCCTTCAACAGTGTTAAACTGGTAATAAAGAACAAGTTTAACTGCAGCGGA
The DNA here is from genome assembly GCA_016801055.1 of Panax notoginseng. Classification (NCBI taxonomy): domain Eukaryota; kingdom Viridiplantae; phylum Streptophyta; class Magnoliopsida; order Apiales; family Araliaceae; genus Panax; species Panax notoginseng. The sequence goes on from CM029014.1 coordinate 222,799,611, forward strand.
ATAAGCAATCCATTAGAAGAGTCAAGTAGAGCATGATATCTACTATCTTCTATGATTTAAAAAGTTTATCATCAACTTTATCGCTGAGACTCAACTCAATAAATAATTCACATCAAGGAATTATCCATGCACTACGGGCCAAGGATATTTATTAGTATCACGTCCACGAATTATCCATGTACTACAGGTCAAGGATATTCGTGTAATCACCAATGGTCATGATCATACCAATAACTTATCCATCAATGCACTACGGACCAATAATGACTTTACCACATCATTTGTAACATTACAGGTTATGATTACACCGAATAATCTCTGGTCATAATCATACCAATCAACAGTCCATCTATGCACGTAAGCCAAAGATGACTTTCATCCCAATATAAGCATGAGGATGATGACAATGATATAAGAATTCAATTAAAAGAAAGGAAAGGATAAATTTTTAAAGATTAATAATTTAATTTATCCAGAATTTAATAATGTCAAAATTGTCAACATGATACTGCTTTGTGGAGTAAAATTTGAGAATAATATTGTATCAAAAATGATTTGGACAGAAAAAAATTAATTTTTGTCATGAATAGTACCCCGAGTGAATTAATCTGATAAATGAGCAATTAATTGCGATAATACTTGCAGGACTAAATTAAAAATAGAGGTATAGATGAATGTACTATACTGTAATAATTTGAGCCCCTAAACGTGCAATTATCGAAACTACGTTTTCCTATGAATAGAAACTCATTCTTCATTCATTCTTACCAATTCACTAAGACTCATAAGAGCAATTATAGAGAGAGAAGTTATAGAGATGAAGAAGAAGAGTATTCTGCTACTTCACTATTCCAGTATCCAGTCTTCTTCTAAGGTAAGTGATATTATTTTTGTTCAGTATTCTTAAGAAATAATATTTTCTTCCATACTCTGTAGTATGCGAGTAATATTTTTGTCTCGTATTCCTGATTATACCCTAATTTTGTTAAAGTATTGCTTCTATACTCCGTGAAATTAATAGAATATCCTTGAAATTTGCGCTTCATCTAGTATCATTTCATAAGGATATTTTTCTGCATATTCTTGTTAAATTTTAAGCTTTTCATACCGGAGTACTGTTCATGGGTACTATTCATTTATACGGTACTATTCATAAAGTACTATTCATGGGTACTATTTACAAAGTACTATTCACAGGGTACTATTTCCGAAGTACTATTTATGCGGTACTATTCACTCAGGTACTATTCACCCGGAGTACTATTCATGACAAAAATTGATTTTTTTTCGGTCCAAATCATTTTTGATACAATATTATTCTTGAATTTTACTCCACAAAGCAGTATCGTGTTGACAATTTGGACATTATTAAATTCTGGATAAATTAAATTATAAAATCTTTAAAATTTATCCTTTGCTTTCATTTAATTGAATTCTTATATCATTGTCATCATCCTCATGCTTATATCGTGATGAAAGTCATCTTTGGCCGTTGTGCATAGATGTACTGTTGATTGGTATGATTATGATCAGGGAACATTCGGTATAATCATGACCCGTAATATTACAAATGATGTGGTAAAAGTCATCTTTGACCCGTAGTGCATAGATGGATTGTTGATTGGTATGATTATGACTAGGGATTATTCGGTATAATCATGACCATTGGTGAAAACACGAATATCCTTGGCCCGTAGTGCATGAATAATTCGTGGTTGTGATACTAATGAATATCTTTGGCCCGTTGTGCATGGATAATTCAGTGATGTGGATTTTTTATTAAGCTGAGTCTCAACTATAAAGATTATGATAAACTTTTAAATCATAGAAGATAGTAGATATCATGCTCTACTTGACTCTTCTAATGGATTGCTTATTCCGCTACAGTTGTTGATCTAAAACTTGTTGTCTATTGTATTCTATCAGTTGTTATGCTGTTGAATGCTAAGGATAATTTGTTCTACATTATCTTAGTCATAATATGTGACACCCCCAAATCCGGTACTTAAATTTTCACATGATTTGGTGTTCACTATTCAAATATCATATATCTATCTACCCATAATAAATGAAAACATTAATAGATAAAAGTCAATCATCTCCTTAAGGAGTTACATCATCTGAATTAAATACATCAATCGTAGGTTATACTAACCTTAAATCTTAACTGCGGAAACATAAACAATTTATAGTCTTACACAACATCAACATAAGTCTTAACACATAAATTTAACATCACATAAAACAACAAGTCTTCATTTACATCACTTGTTAATCTTTCCCTTGCCCTTGCTAGTAGAAGGCTCGTCGGATCTTTCGTTCTTAACTGCAATGTTATTATTACGCAAGAGTGAGCACGATTGCCCACAAGTATAACAATGAAATAACAATATAATAACATGCGAGTGAATTAAAGACTTCTGAAATAAAACTTAACTTTTGAATCAAGAATGGATAACAAGAATCAAAAGAATTGTGAGGGTCACAAGACCTTGAACTATGTCTTAGGTATCAAGGGTTATACTTGAAACCTTTAACAGTCATAAGACTATGGACTTTTCTTCTCGTACTTAGGGGGATCAACCCTTAGTACCATACTATGCACAATATCTTAACGCTAACACATAAGTAATCCCTATACAGGGTTGTTCATCTCAGTTTGACATTAGAGTCCGCACCAAAGGAAGTTTGGTTTGGATAAATCAATAAGGGTTCTGAAATTTAGAACATTCGTCAACTATGGACTAGTTGAATCAATAAGGATTCGCTAATCTAACAAGGTTCAACAATAAATGATATTTAAATTGAATAACAATCTCAAGAGGTATACAATAAAACAATTATTGTATAACAGAATCATACTTTGAAAAGATAAATAATCTTTAACATAACAAATTGAACTTGATTAATAATAAAGAGAATTTACTCGACGAAATTTATAAACTTGAATAATGATAACAAGTAAGGTTAGGAAACTTGCCTCGTGCGTAGATTACATGTTAATTATACACGTTCTTCGATAAAATCCTACATATCATTTCCATTCACAACTCTAGTTAATTATAATGTAACTAGTCATCATAAGTTCATTCTTTTTGTCTAACTCGGATTATGACCATACTTAATCAATTTATCGTACTTATTGTCACACAATTTACACTTCACAAATAATAAGCTAATTATACATTCAATAATTCAATCCACATGTAATTATGTTATTGACGTGATAAGAATCTAATTTAACATCTCATTATACTTCTAACATACTTTTATGTTCATTAGATTAGGTTAATAACTCATTCATAGGCTTGAACACTTAAAGTTGTTCATTTATGGATAATCTGCTAAGTGGCGTTGCGGCACCACCATCAAGCTTAATCTTGGCGATGCGGCTTAGGACTTTGGCGCTGCAGCGCGGGACATAAGGCAGGAGTTGGCGTCGCGGCGCGAAACTCTAGTACCAGTTCTGCAATTCACGAAAATTGCAAAACATGGCCAAAACCTCCAATTAATTTTTTTTTGACACGAATTTAGACATACCCAAACATAGTAATACTCATATAATCATTACTTAACCCTTCTAGCATGATTTTAACAAGTTAAAATATATAATTTGCAGAATCAACACATGTAATTTATTGTTCTTGGTGTTCTTGAAGGTTTCTAATACAAAACATGAAAATCAACACTACGGGTTCGTTATAACACCGAATCCTTTCATTTAAAGTTTGGTCTCTTAGTTTTAATATATATAATTATATACGAGTGTGAATTTTACAAAACAATATATGTTTGACATATTAAATTTACGTATAAGGGTCATATGGCCATATTTCTATACTCTATAAATTTTGAAGCAATAATATACGTCATAATATTGTGAAACTGATGATATGGAACCATACAATATATGGTAAAACACATTATAACAACATCTTATCACATATATACACCTAATTATTACTCTTTCCAATTACATGAATTTAACAGAAACTTGAAAGCTAAAAACTTAAACCACGTAAGTTTGAGATTTGGGGAAGAAGAGATTACCCTATTACGAATGAATAAGACTAACGTTCCTTCTCAGATTCTTCTTGACTCTCGCAATTTCTCTTAACAATCCTCTGAATTTCTCTCTGCAATTTGGTTTTTCTTATTTCTAGACTTAGAGAATAAAGAAGGAAAAAGACGTATATATGAATTAAGAACTGACGCGTTGTGGAGGTCAGTTACCCATCATGGGTAACTGCTACTAACTCCCCAAAAGGCTACGTTTGGTTAACCTTAAATGGCTCAAAACTATTTAATTTAATAAATCCTTTATACCATATATTAATAACGTCGCACCCAATTATAAAATAAATCAAATATCTTATTTAATTTAATTTAAATAAAATATGATAATTTCTCATTAATTCACATGGTCATATAATTAATTTTCTCATAAATTATAAAATAATATTAGGCTTATTAAATATTTCTTTTAATTCAATAAACTCACATAATTACATACTTTGAACAATAAAATTCTCCACATTAATTTAATAAATAACACATATAATTAAATTAATCTATCACAATTGCATCAATTAATTATTTAATCTAATAATTAAATCATCGAAAATATTTATTTAATTCAATAAATATTAAAATTAAATTATAAAATCTCATTTGTCACATAATATTTCTTACTGGGCTAGTTGAGCTCACCCTTTTCTTTCACTGTTCTCTTTAGGAAATGAGAATATAGTTGGGACTAGTCGGAGAATGGAGTGACGGTCCGTGATGGTGGCTATAGTAGTCCTCACTATTTTTATAAAATAGTGTGATAATAATTGTAATGAAAACTCCATTGAGTGTGGATATTGTCTAGGAGATAATATTCTTGTTTAAACTCTCAGCATGTTTTGTCGTATTTTACATGATAGTTATATAATTAAGTTTGTATTTGTATTTGTATTCAGTACCATGTATTTGGCGACTTAAGATGGGTGATATATACCTATTTTGGGGACGACATAGTTGGTATCAAAGCTTAGAGATATGATCCCTAGCTGAGATGTGAGACTAGAACTAGGAGGGGAGAGACAGGTAATTCCTTCGCTAGTATGACCTACCTAAGTTATTTGTTATTTAATTGGTCGGTCAGAGGGATAATATATGGCATGTCAATTAACCCTTATTTTGTGACAGTGTTTGAGAATGACATCTAAAAATTTTGAGATAAGCAATAAAGCATATGAGACCGTTGAGTCATCGATGATCAATAACCAGGATAATGTGCATCAGGAAGGTAATAATCCTCAGGTAAACAACAACGCCGACCAAATGATGAATGATGGTACGTTTAGAAGCTTTTTAGAATTCATGCAACACCAAACGAGAGAGACTCCTGCTTAAAATACTGGTGAAAACACTGACAACTCTCGGATGGTCACTACTAAAAAATTCAAGGAGCTGGGACCACTAGAGTTTTTGAAAAAACCAGAGCCACTTAAGGCAGAGACGTGGATTAAGTAGATCACCAAGATATTTGATATCTTGGAATGCTCAGAGGAGCAAAAGGTTCCTTTCGCCACCTTTATGTCGCGTAAAGAAGAAGATTACTGGTGAGAATCTGTAACACGTACTCAACCTGCCGCACTAAAGATATCTTGGGAGAAGTTCCAAGAATTGTTCAACGACAAGTACTTTCTCGAAAGTATTCGTCACATGAAGGAGGTGGAATTCATCAAGTTGGAGCAAAATTGTGACGCCCCCAAAATAGGTATACAATACCCATTCTGAGTCGTCAAATACATGGTACAAAAAGCAAACTATAACTTTAATAATACAATTACCGTGTAAAATACGACAATACATACTGTGAGTTTAAATACAAATATTGTCTTCTAGACAATATCAACACTCAAATAAGTCCTCATTACAATTATTCAAACATTATTTTATAAAAATAGTGAGGACTACTAAAACATCTTTCTAGAACCATCACTCCATACCCCGACTAGATCCTGCTATGTTCTCACCTCCTGAGAAGAAAAATGGAACAAAAAAGAAAAGAGTGAGCTCAACTAGCCCAGTAAAGAATATTATGACTAAGATAATATACAACAAATTATCATTAGTATTCAACAGGGAAAAATCTGATAGAATATAATCGACAACAAATTTTAGATCAACAACTGCAGCGGAAACAGCAAACCATTAGAAGAGTCAAGTAGAGAAAGAATTCTACTATTTTCTAATATTTAAAAGTCCATCATCAATATTTTATCCCTGTAACATCAATCAATATACATCTTGAATCAAATATTCATCTTTGCACAACAGGCCAAAGATATTCATTTGTAACACCAGTCGATCATGTTCATCTCAACACCTGTTCATCTTTGCACTACAGGCCAAAGATATTCATTAGGTAATCATACATCTTTGCACTACAGGCCAAAGATATTTAGTAATATCATCATTCAGGACTAAGGATGATGAAAAATATCTTAAAGAAAACGAATCCAGTGAGACAGAAGGATAAATAGTAGATATTCGTATAACAGTTTATCCAAGATCAATAATACTTCATAATAACAATTGTGAAGCAGAATTTAAAAATAAAGATCAAAACATGGATACAATCAAAGATAGTAACCATAATAGACATCTTGGACAAAAAGAGAAAATTTTATTTTTCGGTAAATAGTGCCGTATTCGTGAATAGTGTCGTATACGTGAATAGTAACCCCAACACAAAAAGTTTTAAATTTGATAAAAAAAAACTCATATCAATATTTTAGTATAATGATATTGAAGAAAATAGTATCATTTAAGAAGAAAATAATATCCCTTACCTCAAAATAATCGTATTTCTGACTGAATATCGGATATGAGGCTGAATGAAACTTGTGCTGAATTGTAACTTTCAAAGTATCTAAATACTCACAAAATACACTCAATAATCTAGAGAGAGAAAGAGAGAAAACTTATGAATTCTGGTGTGATTTTCAATTCTAACTTAGCCCTCTATTTATAGAAAAATGTTAGCATGCCGAAGAAGACTTAACCTGCAACCTGATGGCTTTACCTGCTACTATTCCCACCCACCACATTTGAATAAAAATCTCAGAATATTTCTTCACCAGACAAGAGTGGGACCCACAAATTCTAGAATTTTCCACCAAAATGACAAATTCCGCAACTTCTACAATTTCTGAACCAGTCATCTCGTAAAATTCATAACAAATCATACGTTTATTTTTAACGGTTCAAAATTTGTGGACATATACTCAACTTATATATGTATAACATATCCAAAAATCACAACGATCCAACGGTCGGATTAAAAATTATAACCCCCGCAATATATCTCAAAAATCCTGATTGATTTTTAATACCTCTATTCCGACAAAAATACTGATAAAACACCTCAACATTAACTCCTTCATTTTTAACCACAAAAATATATCCCTCATTTATATCTACATAAAATAAATATTTCCTTATCATATTAATCAATAATTAATTATTTACAAATAATATTACAGAATCACATTTATGACAACCAAGCCGTTCCCAGGAAAGAGGGGGCTTTCCAATAAAGATTTCTCCTTACTAGCGCGCAATTAGATGACCAAACCTCTCTTTAGACAGAACTTTCTAGACATTGCCAATAATGCTATCTAATAATATTATTTAAATAATATGAATTATTGATCTGATAAAGGAAAATACTATGCAGCAACGATTATTGAAACAACAATAATATAAAATATCAACGCAGCAATTATTGAATCATAAAATAAAATATTGAACAGTAACTACTGTAACAATTATTGAGTAGTGCCTTCCTTTGTAAGAATCAATAATTCTAAAATAATATGAAATCCGTGTGCTACTGTGCAACACGCGTATTACTGTATTTTAACTACGGATATTCCAACAGTTAACGGTAACAACTACGTCGTTAGTTATAAAAACTCAATTTTTGTCGTTATCTTCATCCAATCGCTTTCCGTTATGGGACCATAAATAGCTGCGTCGTCGTACGCATATTCCCGACAAAAAGAATATTCCACGACCACACGAATATTCAACGACCAAAATAAATATTTTATAACCACTTGCTTATTTAAAATATTTGCGCATTTTACCCATAACTAACCACATTAATCAAATCAACCCTTTCTATTTCAAAATAATAAATAGAGGAAATTTAATTTCATTTATTAATAAGTTGGGGTCTTACAACCTCCTCTCCTTATGAAATTTCGTCCTCGAAATTGACGTACGTACCTGGTGTTTCGAAAAGGTGAGGATACCTCGCTTTTATTTATGATTCCAACTCCCAAGTCATTTCTTCAATAGCATGGTTTCTTCAAAAACCTTAACTTGTGGTATACCTTCGTGCATAGGTCATGTTTTCCTATCCAATATCTTAACAGGTACCTCCTCGTACGTTAAATCTTTGCTATCTCGTCTGGTTCTAACGCAATAATATGATTCGGGTCGTCCACATATTTACGTAACATCGATACGTGAAAACGTTATGAACACGCGACATACTTAGCGTTTAAGCGAGTCTATAGGCCACAGTTCCTACTCGATCGAGGATTTCAAATAAATCTAAGGCTTGAGCTTTCTTTTCTTCATCGACTCTTACTTCTAGAATAACACATTCTTGCACCTTCTTCTTTATATTCATCAGCTCCAGGTCTGTAGCATGAGCGGCTTTAACGTTATCGATTAAAGTCGATTTTACTCGTATATCATCACGTGGGTCCCTAAAGTCATTAACTCTATCTCTATCATTTATAAATTATACAAAATAGGTCTTTATGTTCAACAATATCGCACTCATACTCGCGTACAATCTTCTACTCAACGCGTCAGCTACCACGTTCGCTTTTCCAGGATGGTATGGTCAGAACAGGTTCCGAATGAGTCTCCTCTTGAGCTATTGGAAAATCTTCTCGCATTCCTCGCTCCATACGAATTTTGTATCTTTCTGAGTCAGCTAAGTTAACGGGAGTAGCGATTCGAGAAAATCCTTCCACGAATCTCCGATAGTAACCAGTTAAGCCCAGAAAGCTACATACTTTGGTCACCGACTTCGGTTGCTCTCAATTGTGATTCATATCCCAATCTTGAATAGCACGTCACAATGACACTTATTGTTTTACCACCACACAAATATAGAGTCCCTTACGAAGACTCTGACTTTGGTGCATTCCACAAAGGAAGTCACCAGATAGAGGCTCGAGTACCAACTTCTATAGTTGGATTTTTAACTCCTGAAGTTCAATAGGAGCCATTCGATATGGGATTTTAGAAATGGGCTTTGTACCGGGTTCAAGGTCAATAAAGAATTTAACTTCACGTTCTAGGGGTAGACCAGGAAGTTCTTCAGGAAATTCACTAACACAGAAATATCATTCAAATCTGACGTATTTTTGTTCAAGTCCATGACATGGGCTAAGAAAGCTTGACATTCATTTTTTAATAAACGAATGGCTTTATGGCTTGGTATGACAACGATTGATTTTAGTGGTTTGGTTGCTTGAATTCGCATAACAGGTTGGTTAGGAATATGAAAACTAACAACCTTACGAAAATAATCAATTTTGGCATGATGAGTAGTTAAACAATCAATTCCTAAAATCACATCAAAAGCAAGTATCTTTAAAGAGATAAGGTCAACAGGTAATGTGATTGTGCCAACTTGGATTAAGCAAGATTTATAAACTGTAGATGTGAAATGAAAGTTTCTCCTAACGGAGTCTCCACAGATAGGTCAAAGTCTAATTTCTCCGGAGTCAAGTTTTAAACGTTGAACACAGAAGGAGAGATAAAAGAATGGGTAGAACCGGTATCTGATAAGGTATAAAACTTCGCAAGAATTTATAATTAACTAACCGTTATACCTTCTTTCGGGTTCCTCACGTTTTGGGCAGTCACGACAAACGCTCTTTCAGAAATCGCCGACTTTATTTTGTCCGAATCCGCCTTTGGTGTCACCGTCCTAGTTGGACTTGGTTTCGCTATAGTACAATCTTGAGCGATATGTCCTTCCTTTCCACAATTATAACATACCTTGAACTGTTGTGGGCAGTTTGGACTTATATGTCCCTCCTCTCCGCATATGTAACATCTAACTGGCGGTCGTTCTCCTCCCATAGAATTTGTTCCTGGTGTGGTGTGATGTCGACGTCTTCCTGTCATCGTTAAATCTTCTCTTCTTGAAATTTTCACTTGACTCACTTCTCCTATTATCATGGCCACGATGACCACCGAGTGGTTACCACTTCTGTCTGTATTTTTTCCTCCTCGCTGGTTCTCATCGCTCCGATGACTGCTGTCACCAGTATGACTTGTGGTCCCTCGGTTGAACATACTTATTATCTCGCTCTAATAATTGAGCCCTATTTACAACATCTGAATATAAAGAAAATTTATGAGAGATAAGATATTGCCGAATCTCGGGTTTTAGACCTCTCAAAAAACTCCTTGTCATGCGTTCCTCGTTCTCTACCAAATGAGGTGCAAACCTGGATAACTCCGCGAACCTGCCTCGTACTGGGACACCGTCATGTTGTTTTGTTCCAGTCTAATAAAATCTACCTCCTTCATATGACGAATACTTTTAGGAAAGTACTTGTCATTAAACAGTTTCTGAAACGTTTCACAGGACATGTTGAGTGCGTCAGGCTGGGTACGCTTCACAGACTCCCACCAGTAGTCTGCCTCACCGCGGAACATAAAGGTGGCGAATGGAACCTTCTGTTCCTCCATGCATCCCAAACATCGAATATCTTAGTAATTTTCTTGACCCACGTTTCCGCCATGATCGGATCCGGCTTTCCCTTAAATTCTGGTGGTCCCAATTCTTTGAACTGCTTGGCTGTGACAAACGCGCGTTGTTATCATTTCACCCGTATTCTGCACACGAGTCTCCCTCGTCTGATTTTGCATGAACTGCAAAAAGCTCCTAAACATTTCCATCATTCATCGTTTACTCGGTAA